>JARHVA010000294.1:5040000-5457500 GCA_037957365.1 Torreya grandis | reverse complement strand
TTCATATGAGGTAGTGGATAGTTTTTAGGACCTGATTAGTTCCATTAAAGTTCCTAACCACATCCATTCACTCCATTCCATTCATAAACCCAATCAAAAGGCTTTAAGTAAGCACACACATGCATATAGACTGCTAAGAGATTTGAAGACAGAGGGTAGATTCAATAAGGTGAGACATAGGAGAGACTAATGGATATGTCCCAATGATATTTAGTGGATTTTGGACTCAGATAACCTTAGGGAATAATAATAATAGGACATACTTGGACCCTTGTGCTCAATCATACAATTAGCAGGCAGTTTATAGCTAGTCTAGGTAAAATGATCATTTAGGGTCTTTGTAGGTATCATCAGGAGTTCACATTTGGTAAGAATTGTCATTGTTAATGGTTAAGGGTAACCATTCTATCATTTTTGTTATAAAAATAGTGGTTATACCCATTATTTTTTCTCATACCAAGCCTTATTCATGACAATTAGTCTGGGGGCTCGATGGGTAAAATCAGGTTTTGGAAGGTCTATAAATAGTTTAGGACCCATAGAAGGTTTTATAATAGTGAAACATGATGTTTAAGGGTCCTAAGACCTCCTAAAAATGGATATCATTAAAATTTATAGTCAAGTGCCATAAAAATAGACCAAATAGATAGGCCTTAAGCCTAATTTTACACCCTACTACCATCTTTGTAAACACCTAAATCTGGCCACCGATGACTTCCAACTGTGATTTTAACCAATTTCCACCAAAGTGCACAATTTGGCTTAAAAACACTAAACACATTAAAATCTTTGAAACTGACATATTCAAGTGTCAATTTTGGTTAGGGTATCATTAATTGGGGCAATGTAATTTATGGGCCAACTAAACTTTATCAAATCATTTTGAGTCAAAATGCCAATTTTGCACTTGGGTGATCTGGATTGATCTTTCCTATCAAATTTCTTATACAAGACATGTGCCCTTGTTATTTGGTGTTGACATCATCTTAAATGGGATAATTGATCTAATACATCTGACATTGACTTCTAATTCCAATCCAATCAAATTTTGAGCCAATAATAAGACATTGTGACCAATTTGAGTAATTTGTGCACAAAGAGCCAAGGTTTACCCCAAAGTACTTAATCATGCTTAAGGATAATTAAACCAAATCAAGGTCTTAAGTTAATTTTCCATAGAACTTGTTGAATAATTTCTTTTTGGAAATGAATATTGAATATCTGCATCATTAGGTGACCTCATTTCTTGGGTAGACATCCCTAGGTGATAAATGCATAAAATATCAAGGTTAACCCTTTATTTGCCTCATCAAATCCCTTTCATGCCTAGTTAATGATCCTCTATCCCAAATATTAATGGGTATATTTGTAGAATGAATTTCATATTTGGATTTATTTATGGCCACATATCTCAATCCTGAGATGGATGGTCATGGTTGATCCTAAAACCATTCTAAAAATATATAAATAGGAGGCGTTGCCTATTGAATTCTAGGCTCTCATATGCCAAAGTTATAATTATGAATTGATTCTAAACCTTCATGCAAATTAGTGTTATAATTCCCAAATACTGAGCCAAGCCAAGCTAAGTTAAAGGCACACAAGGTGCTAAAGAGAGATGGAGGTAGCCAAGCCTCCATTTATGTAGAATTCATGAGCACAAACTGAGCAAGCCACTACAATAGGCATTTTGGAGCATACAAGGAAGGTGAAGGAAGGTCTTCTTTCATGTTTTAGTTATGTTTCAATTTTTCTTGTTAACTAAGTTCCCCCTTAGTAACTACGCCTATAGATGTTATGCTAGTATTTATTTCAACTTTAATTTCATTTTTTAAACTAACACCAAACTAGCCATCCTTCTTGAGTCAAATTCCTAGTTCACATAATGGCACACCCAGTGAGACCTAGCCTCACAAATTTGGTCACAAATCTCTTTCAATAAACTCACTAATCCTTTCCATACAGGATCTTGGAGTGAGAGGGCCAAAAGGAGTGAAAATTTGAGTTAATTTTACAATTTTATTATAGCATTTTTGTTCTTGTAAAACTTATTTTTCTCTATGTTACGATATCGTAGCTCACACAATAACGATTTTATGTGAATAAAATCATTATTTTTGAAACTATGATTTTGTAGACTTAACCAGTGATATCATCATCTAGAACAATGATACCATCATTTTGGGAAGTGATATCATTATTTTGGGCAATGATTTCATTCTATTGGGAGAAAATTTCATCATTTTGGGCAATGATTTTGCATAACAACAATTTCATCATCTGAACAATGATTTTGTGTTTTTATGTTTTCAGACTAGTAAATAGTGATTTTGTTTGACAGAAGTGATATTGTTCACTCGTGTAATGATTTTATCATCAAAATAGTGATTTTTTGTTTTCTATGTTTTTTGTCTGGTAAAAATGATATTGCTAATCCATGCAATGATTTCATAGGTAAACAATGATATTGTTTTTTTCTATTTGATCTAACCCATAACTATGATATTTTTGTTTGTAATTGCAATTTTGTAGGAAAACAATGGGATTGAATGTGTAATTATGATTTTGAAATAGATAGCTCATTTGAGAAGTTGCTTCACTCATTTTCAAGTTAGCTTCAAAGCTAAAGGACACTCTAACTTTTTCATTGTAGGATCAAGTTTAGAATTTGTTAAAACATGCTTTTTAGACCTTTTTTGTAAGTTTAAAATGGATTAGGAACCTTGTTTTGGTGCTTAATAAAAATTTAGATACTTAGGTAAATGCTTTGACAATTTTTGCTTTAAAAGTTACAACTTAAGACTAAGGGGTCAAAGGAACACCACATAATCTTTCATTTGGGGTTTAAAATTGAACACACTTGTTAAATTTTGTCTTCAATAGTTGTTTAAATAGAATTTGATTGGTAAAGAGGAGGATGTTGTGTGTATGCTCTTCCATCCATCCCCTTTAGGGAACTTTTGGAATCAAAAGAACCATCCTTATTGCACCTTGCCTAGTTAAAGACATAGAAATAATGTCATCTAAAGCACTCCCCAAAAACTCACAATAGTTTGGGTGATCTTGAAACTGATCCTACAGTCTTTATTTTATGTCTTTTATTTCATTACATCTTGGCTTGCGAGGGAGACTTCATCACCTCCCTCAAGTTATTTAGGGAAGCTTTGACTTGGGTTTTCATCTCCCAACATTGAATTCAACCACTCCCACTGGGATTAGAGGTTTGAGCGGTTAAACCACCTTCTAGTGTTGGAGATACACACAGGATGTATTTGAACTATAGACATTATACTACACTAAGCAAGTGATCAATGTAGTGGTTGCAGAAGGGGAAAGACCTTTTTACAATAAGCCAAGTGCCATGGACACCCAATTACATGTTTTTATTTTACATCATGATGTGAAAGCCATTATGTAATTTATTCCCCTAGAAACATTCAAAAACTTGCTAGTTTAGTGAACCCCACATTTCCATACCTTGTTAAGATTTGGATGATTATACTTAGTGTATTTTGGTCATTTTTTCTTGGTTTGTTTTGAGACTAAAACTTGTTTGTTTATTTATAAACCATGCCAAAACTATGTATTTGAGTTGAGGAGGGTAGTATTATACTACCCAAAACATGTCAAACCATTTTGAGCCTTTAAGTCATTAAAACATAACATTGATCACATCATTCAAGCATGATTACACCATTGTGTTTCAATTATGGAGTATTACCAAATCAAATTACCAATTGGGATGATATGGTTTATGAGGAAGACTTTGAAGACCCAATTATAGATAATGTTGTTTGGGATATGAATCCATACCCTCTTTACAATAATTAGTACATTGAACATATTTAAGAACTAGCTTATGATCCAACTCAAGATTGGGATGATATGGTTTATGAGGAGGAATTAGATGATTTGGCTTGTGTGATAAACCATGCTCCATAATGTTCCATTACTATCCTGAAACCTCATCCTTTGGATTGTATGAATAACCATGCTCCAGAATGCCCTATTACCATCCCAAGACCTCATCCTTTAGCTTGTGTGAATAACCACACTCCACACCACCCCATTGTTAGGACTTCATCATTTGGATCATGTGAGTAATAAATATCTATAATACCCTATCATTATCCAACCATAGACCATTCCTCATCTAGTGCTAATCCAATCAAAACCTCAATCGATCCAATCATTCAAAGACCAAGCTGTGTTCAAAACTAGTATTTTTAAATTCACTAGAAACTAAGGCCAAAAGAACCAACCAATCCAAGATGTTTTTTATGAACTAACCATTTATGATAAGTTAATATATGATGAATCACCTATTAATCCTATACCATTTATCAAGGAGTCTCACTCTGATGAGCTAGTCTTTGCTGAGTCACTTCTTAATGATTAGAACCACCTTTGGATAAATTATTACCTCAACCATATGTATATTTTTTAAGGGCCTCCCTTTGATAAGCCAATATCTAAGGAGTTATCTCTTGACCTTTTTCCCATCCTAAAGGAGTCTCACTCTGAAAAATCAGTCTTTGTGGAGCCCATTATGCCATCACAGGTTGTCACTTTTACAATACCAATAATTCAACAAGACATCATTGTAATAGAGTACCCATAAGATGAATAATAAACATTAGAGTTAGGTTCTATTCTTGAACCAACATCTAATTTATTATCAAAATTAGATTCAACCTTAGTCTCAACATCAGATTTAGAGTCTATTAATTTGGAATCAGATTTGGACACATAATATGTTTGTGACTATTACAACATTAGTTATGCATGCCTAGCAGATCAGTACGAATACATTTATGATCCTTATATAGTTTTAAGATGAGTAATTTAAATTTGACACAAGTTTTTCAAGTATATTCTACAAGGATTATGCTGCCAAACTCTATTCCATTACCATTCCACATGCCATTACCACCAACCAACATATCCATATTATTGACACTCCATCTCCCACAAGTGTCAATTAGGACTAACATAATTGAAATTTGTTAAACTATATCCATGGTGACATAATGGTTGAATAAGAGTAAGAAGGCCAAGACCACATTCATATAGCAGAAGAACACTCTCCTGGTGAAACATATTTGGAGGCACTAGGGGACAAGCAAAGTTCAAACTCAACGTCTAGTAAAACTTTTTTAAAAGTGATAGAAGACAATCAAAGTTAAAATTTAATGTTCCTTAGTGAAACCTTCTCAAAGTCATTATGGAACAATCAAGACAACTTCATTGGTGAAAACCAAATTGAGGCACTGATAGTTGAGCACAAAAGTCCTTCACTGCTTGATGAATATAATATCAAAGATCAAATCAAAATAGCTTCCAATCTACAACCTAAGTAGATGGTAGCTAATCTTAATATCAAATAATATAAAAATATGGTGATCCTATCAAGAGAATATTCATAGGTCTTTGGCTTTGCTACATTAAAATTTATGTCAAATCTGACATCAACAATATCACATGTGACTGAACATCCTAATCTTCATTTATTTCCCAAACATTACCCATTCCATTATCATTTATCATTCCATTTCAAAATCAAACCTACCATCCATTATTTTTCCCTATTTACCATCCACATCCACACTTTCCTTTGTAGAGGCTATAAATATACCTTGTCTTGATGTTTAAAAGAATTAGAATCAATGACCAATGAAGATCACAACAACATTATCAACATCCAAATCTGCACCGGTTCTTCATAAAGAAGTTATTTAGATGAGTTGTGGGTTAGAAATTAAAATGATTAAGTATTCTATTTGTATATTTTCTTGATTATGATGTTCATCTCTACTTCAATAGGAACAACAAAATCATATGCCATTTACCATACCTAGGCTAAAAACATGTACCATACCATTTCATAATGTCATACCTTTTTTCCATTATCACGTATCCTACCATTCACCCCATCACTTGGGGGAAACCCATTTAACATCCTTATTTATAATTATACCATCCTACCAATCTATCATTATCCTAAATCAAGACCATGCCATCCTACCATACCTTTCCTATCTAGACCAAAGCCTATTTTTAGTCATCCTACCCAATCCTATTTTGATCTTGGTTCCTTTGGTTCTTCCCATACCTTTTATGAGAGGATTTTGATCAAGTTTAAATAATAAATAAAATATATGTTTACAATGATAGTCTATGAAATTAGTGTGACAATTGATCTAGCAAGATATCTTTCATTTTCCATCTTGTATCAAATTTATTTTTGTGATCCTGATTATAGCCGCCTATGGGCAATTCAGTGTTTCACTGATCTTGGTACTAATTATAACCACCTATGGGAAAATTAATATCATTGATCTATGCCATTGTATCTTAGTTATAACCACCTATGGGAAAACTAGGGAAAACACTTATTTATCATGCATTTCTACATCACCTTGCCTTCATTATTTTCATTTGACTGGCCATTTATCAGATTTGAGAACTTGTTGGGACCTAGTTGGTTTTTCCTTGCTTTTTTTATGGATATAATTATTGTGAATTGAGGTCATTTTTGAAATATTTATGTCATGCTCAATTCATATTTAGGTCACCTCAGTCCCCCTTTCCATATGCTCTCACCATTTTTCAAGTAACCTAAGCCAAATGTTCTCATTATTTTATGAGCAAGTATCTTATCATTCTCTAACAAGTTGAGATACCTCAAAAACCCAAAAACATTCATAACATTTCAAAAATACAAAAACATTTGTCTTCTCTAATCCTAGTCAGTTATCCTCAATCTACCTTATTGGGGCATGGTCATTGTTAGGATGCTTTCTTTTACTTTTGTTTCTAGGCTTTTTGTTTGTTTATTTATTGCAAAGTTGTTTGTCTATCTGTGTGCTTTCTATGTGTTTCTTAGTTTCTTTGTTTTCTTGTCTATTTATTTGATTTCATCACTATTGCCTTGACTCATTCTATATATATGCATTGTGTGATTCCTTGTGCACATTATTCTTGAGTCCATCTATATTCATATATCAACATTTTCATCATGATTTTTATCATTGGTACATTGTTTTCAATTATTTATTGGATTATGAGTTAGTCCTTATGCATATTTTAGACAAGTATTCATGGTGTTCTTTCATGATGCCTACCTTCACATGCCACAACAAAAATCAACTTCAAGAAGGTCTACAATCAATAGAGCTGAAAAAGTTTCTCCTTAGCACCTTGGCAAATCCTTCCATTCATCTTGATTGAATCAACCCATTGACCATTTTATTTGTATAATTGATAATAAGGACGATCTCCTCATTTATAGGTATAACTAAATGTTTTATATTGATTAATTTTATTATTCTATTCATCTCTTTCATTACTTTGCATCCTCATATACCTAATTTTTTGTGGCTTCTTTAGTCATTAGACCATCACATCTATGATTTCACCTACTTATTTTTAATTTTTAATTCTAAGTTATATCCTTGAGTTATGCTTGGTAATATTACTTAACCAGGGCATAACCATATCAAACATCATCTTTAGCCAATCTAGGTCCTTTGAATGATTATAACCACCTATGGGCAAATCCTTATTTTAAATTTTACTCCTGATTATAACCACCTTTGGGCAAATCAGTATCATTTTTAAATCAATGCATGCAAGCATTTTCTCATTTGGATTAATCTCAATCATGGGTTAATTCCACCTTTCTTCTTACTTCTTTTTTAGGGACCATCCATCCACATATAGGATGACCACTCCCTCGAGGGGGCATCATCATAGGCTTTTCAAACACTCTTTGAAGATTTTTCTTCAACCATCATCTTCTTTTTGGCATACAGGCCGTCTCTCATTATTTGAGAAGACATTACTTTTCTTATGGTTTGTAACATCTTCCCAAATAGGGGCAAACTGTAGACACCTTAATTTGGCCATTGATAACCTCCAACCAGGCTTTTTGACCAATTTCTACCCAAATGCATAATTTGGCCTAAGAACACTAAAACACATTAAAAGAATTGAAATTGATACATTCAAGTGCCGATTTTGGCTAGAATGTCATTAAATGGGGTAATGCAATTTATGAAGCAGCTAACTTTGATCAAATCATTTTGAGTCAAAATAATATTTTCACACCTAGGTACTCTAGATTGCTCTTTTCTATCAAATATCTTGCATGAGACACATGCCTTTTTTATTTTGTGTTGACAATATCCTAAATGGGATAATGGATCCAATGCATTTGACATTGACTTCCAATTTTATTCCAGTCAAATTTTGGGCCAATAACAAGACATTCTAACTAATTTGATTAGTTTATGCATAAATTACCAAGGTTTGCATCAAAGTGTCTAATCATGCTTAAGAGCTAATTAAACCAAATCATGAGCCTAATTAAGAATTCCAAGGAACTTGTTGAATAATTTATTTTTTCAAATGAATATTGAATATTTGCATCATCATGTGACCTCATTTCTTGGGAAGACATCCCTAGGCCATAAATGCATAAAATATCAAGGTTAACCACTCCCATGCCTCATCAAATCCCTTATATGCCTATTCAATGCCCCTCTATCCCAAATATTTATGGGGATATTTCTTGAATGAATTTTATATTTGCATTTATCCATGGCCACACATCTCAATCTTGAGATGGATGGTCATGGTTAATCCTCAAACCATTTCAAAACTCTATAAATAGCAAGCCTCAAAGCCATAATTCTAAACTCTCATATACCAAAGTTATAATGTTGAATTGATTCCAAAGCTTCATGCAAATTAGTGTTATAATGTCCAAATATTGAGTCAAGCCAAGCTAAGCCAAAGCCACACAAGGTGCCAAGGAGAGATGGAGGTAGTCAAGCCTCCATTGATGCAAACTTCATGAGCACAAACTGAGCAAGATACTACAACATACATTTTTGAGCATACAAATAAGGTGAAAGAAGGTCTTCTTTCATGTTTTAGTTATGTTTTCATTTTCATTTTATTAACTAATATCCTTCTAGTAACTAGGCTTAGAGATGTTATGCTTGTGTGTTTATTTCAATTTTGATTTCATTTTTAGAACTAACACCAAACTAACCATCCTCTCTTGAGTCACATTCCTAGTTCACATAATGGCACACCAGTATGAATACATAATGCCTAGTACATCAGTATGATTACATTTGTGATCCTTCTATTGTTTTTGAGGATGAGTACTTAAGATTTGACACAATTTCTCCTATTATCTTCTGCAAGGATTTTGCTACCAAACTCTATTCCATTACCATTTCACATGCCATTACCACCAACCAACATAGCCATTTTATTGACATTCTACCTCCCACAAGTGCCAATTGGGACCGATAGAATCACACTTTATTAAACTACATCCATGGTGACATAGTAGTTGAAGAAGAGCAAGGATACCAAGACCACATTCATGTAGTATAAGAACACTCTCCTAGTCAAACCTTTTCATAGGCACTAGGGGACATGCAAAGTTCAAACTTAGCATATTTTAGTGAAACATTTTTAGAAGTGATAGAAGAAAATCAAAGTCAAAAGCCAATGTTCATTAGTGACACCTTTTCATAGGTGTTATGGGACAATAAAGACAAATTCATTGGTGAAAACCTCATTGAGGCACTAATAGCTAAACACAAAAGTTCCTCATGACTTGATGAAGACATTATCAAAGAACAAATCAAAATAGATTTCAATCTATAGCCTAATCAGATGGTAGCTACTCTCAATATCAAACAACAAAAAAATTTGGTGGTCCTATTGAGAGAACAAGTATTCAACCCTGCCACATCCAAAGTTATGTTGAATCTAGCATTAACAACATTACATGTGAATGAAAGTCCCAATCTTCTTTTGTTTACCCCCCATCATTCATTCCATTATCATCTGTCATTCTATTTCACAAAAAAACCTATCATCCAACTTTTATCCCTATTTACCATCCATGGCTACACTTTCCTTTGTAGAGGCTATAATGATACTTTGTCTCGATGCTTGAAAGAATCAAAATCAATAACCAACGAAGATCATAAAAGCATTATCGACATCCAAATCTATAGGTAGTTCTTGACAAAGCAACTATTTTGATGAGGTGTGGGCTAGAAATTAACATGATTGAGTATTTTGTTTATATCATTTTTTGAATATGATGTGCATCTCCATATTAGTAGGAATAACATAATCATATTCCATTTACCATACATAGGCCAAACACATCAAAAACCAATAATCACCCAGGCCAACAACATATACCATACCATTTCATTTTCCATATTCCTTTTATCATTATCACATATCCTACCATTTCCCCCATCACTTTGGGGAAACCATCTTACCATTTTATCCTATCTATCAAAAACCATCATTATCTTAAGAAAAACCATACCATCCTACCATACCATTCCTATCTAGACCAAAGCCTATTTTTAGTCATCCTACCCAAACCTATTTTTATCTTGGTTCATTTGGTTCTTCCTGCACCTTTTATGAGAGGATTTTAATTAATTTTCAATAATCAATCAAATCCATGTTTACAATGACATTCTCTGAAAGTAGTGTGAAAGTTGAGATGGTAAGATATCTTTCATTTTTCCATCCTATCAAGTTTGTTTATGTGAGCCTGATTATAACTCCCAATGGACAAATCAGTGTGTCACCAATCTTGCTACTAATTATAACCATCTATGGGAAAATTATTATCATTGATCTATGCCATTATATCTTATTTATAACCACCTATGGGAAAACTAGGGGAAACATTTGTTGTTTATCATGCATTTTTGCATCACCTTGCCATTACTATTTTCATTTGATTGGCCATTTGTCAGATATGAGAACTTGTTGGGACCTAGTTGGTTTCTCCCTACCTTTTGTGTGGATGAAATTACTATGATGTGAGGTTATTTTAGGACTATGTACATCATGAAAAATTCATGTTGAGGTCACATTAGTCCCCCTTTCCATGCGCTCTCACTATTTTATGATCAATCTAATCTACGCTCTTGTTATTTTGTGAGCAATCTAAGCCACACTCTTGCCATTTTGCGAGCAATCTAAGCCATGCTCTCTCCATTTTTTGAGCAACCTAAGCCAAATTTCCTCACCATTTTATGAGTAGGTGTTAAGATACCTCAAAAATTCAAAAACATTTATAACATTTCAAAAATCCAAAAACATTTATCATGTCTAAGCCTAGTTAGTTATCCTCGATCTACCTTACTGGGGCATGGTCATTGTTAGGATGCTTTATTTTGCTTTTGTTTTCAGGATTTCTATTTGTTTGTTTATTTCAAGTTGTTTGTATGTTTGTTTGTTTGCTTCCCTGTTTGTTTGCTTTTTGCACTATTACCTTGACTCAATTTATATGTGTTCATTAGGTGATTATTTGTGCACATTATTTTTGAGTCCATCCATATTCATACGTCAACATTATCATCATGGTTTTTATCATTTGTGCATTATTTTTGAGTGTTTATTGGATTGAAAATCAATCTTTATGCATATTTTGGCCAAGTCTTCATGGTGTTCTATCATGATGCCTATTGTTACATGCTACAACAAAAAATAGCTTCAAGAAGGTCTAAAATCAATGGAGCTATAGAATTTTCTCCTTATTACCTTGGAAAATCCTCCCACCCTTGATCAAATTAACCCATTGTCCATTTTATTTGTATCATTTCTAATCAGGATGAGCATCTCCTCATTGGTAGGTAAAACTAAATCTTTTCTACTAATCAATATTATTCTTCTATTCATCTATTTCATCACTTTGTGCTTGCTCATCTTTAATTTGTGTTCCAAGTTATATCCTTGATTTATTCTTTCTAATAAACCCTAATTGGGGCACCATCATATTTATCCAATCTAAGTCATCTTAATGATTATAACAACTTATGGGCAAATAATTATTTTGACTTTTATTCTTGATTATAACTATCTTTGGGCAAATCAGTATCCTTTTTAAATCAATGCATGAAAGCATTTTCTCATTTGGATTACTCTCAACCATGAGTTAATTCCACCTTTATTCTTACTTATTTTTGAAAGACCATCCATCTATGTATCAGATGGCCACTCCCTCAAGGGGGCATCATCATAGGCTTTTTAAACACTCTTTAAAGATTTTTCTTCAACCATCATCTTATTTTTGGCATATAGGCCATCTCTCGTTATTTGAGAAGAAATTACTTTGCCTACAGTTTTCAACTTTTTCCCAAACAGGGGAAAACTGTAGACACCTAAATCTGGCCATTGATAACCTCCAACTAGGATTTTGATTCATTTCCACTAGAGTGCACAATTTGGCCTAAAAACACAAAAACACATTAGCATATTTGAAAATAACATATTCAAGTGCTAATTTTGGCCAGGTATCATTAATTGGGGTAATGCAATTTATGGGCCAACTAACTTTGATTAAATCATTTCAAGTCAAAATGTCAATTTTGCACCTGGGTGTTCTGGATTGCTCTTTCCTATCAAATTTCTTGTATAAGACATATGCCCTTGTTATTTGGTGTTGACATTATCTTAAATGGGTAATGGATCTAATGCTTCTGACGCCAACTTCCAATTCCAATCTAGTCAAATTTTAGGCTAATAACAAGACATTATGACCAATTTGAGTAATTTGTGCACATAGAGCCAATGTTTACATCAAATTTCTTAATCATGCTTAAGGATAATTAAAACAAATAAAGGTCTTAATTTAATTTTAAATGGAACTTGTTGAATAATTTTTTTTTGGAAATGAATATTGAATATCTAAATCATCAGGTGACCTCATTTCTTGGAAAGACATCCCTAGGCCATAAATACATAAAATATCAAGGTTAACCCCTCTCATGCCTCATCAAAGCCCTTCTGTGCCTATTTAATGCCACTCTATCCCAAATATTAATGGGGATATTTGTATAATGAATTTAATATTTATATTTATTCATGGCCACACATCTCAATCCTTAGATGGATGGTCATGGTTGATCCTAAAACCATTCCAAAAATCTATAAATAGGAGGCCTTGCCTATTGAATTCTAAGCTCTCATATGCCAAATTATAATGTTAAATTGATTCCAAATATTATTGAAAATTAGGATTATAATTTCCAAATATTAATCCAAGCCAAAGCCACATAAGGTGCCAAGGAGAGATGGAGGTAGCCAAGCTTCTATTGATGCAAACTTCATGAGCACAAACTGAGAAAGCCACTACAATATGCATTTTGGAACATACAAAGAAGGTGAAGGAAGGTATTCTTTCATTTTTTTAGTTGTGTTTCCATTTTTTTTTTAACTAAGCTCCCCCTAGTAACTAGGCTGAGAGATGTTATGCTAGTGTGTTTATTTCAATTTTGATTTGATTTTTGGAACTAATGCCAAACTAACCATCCTCTCTTGAGTCAAACTCATAATTCACAATATTAATGTCTCTCTAAGGTCCTAAAACAAGTTTAATGATTAATTAGGGGTATATTAGGATGTTCATGACCTTGATGATGAGGTTTCAAGTGCATAAAAGTGAGAAATAAGGAAAAGTGGCTTCAAAACCTTGCTCAAAACACTCAACCCTACACACAACCAACTCGATAGCCACCTTCAAGTGCTCACCCATGTCATCAAAAAGAGGATCAGGGCCAAATATCATAGGTAATTTTAGGTCTCCCTATGGACCAAATATTCATGAAATATTGGTTTGCTTTTTGGGGATAATATTTATGAAGGAACCATAAGAAGATAACTAGTCAAAATTGGTCTGTAAATAACCTTAGTGTCACCTTGAAATGTTCATATCTCCACACACCATTTGCATGTGAACCCAAGCCATTAATGGAAGATTAAAATTTAAAATTAATATAGATTCATTGTATTTATTCCTGACTTATATGTCTATACACTATGAACTATCACTAAGACCCGTAAGCACTCATAAACCTCTCTCAAACCCTAGGCAGACCCAGTTGTAGAAATCTTGATATTGGAATCATAGCACCTTGGAATGACGTGATAAACACCTGAAATTTCTAGTATGCTAATAAATTACTCTAACCATGGAATTTAGTTGTATGGACATGATATGAAAGTGTCATAAATCCATACATTTTTAGGGTTTTGAGTAGAAATAAGGGTTCAAAACTATTTTAGGAGATTTCAATCCTTGAAGGGGATGGTTTGGGACCTTATTCACCTTATAAATTCATAATATTTTAAAATATTAACCTATAAAGGTATTTTCAACTCATCTCTAAACTGTCTGTCTACAAAAATCAAGAGCAAGGAGATAGTCAACTATTGTGACCAGATTACAGATGTTTCTTGATCAAAAGAGGTCATATGATGATGTCAGTAGTTGTTTAATACTAAAAAATCATCTATATATAGGTTATCAAGCTCTCTTATATGTCTCTAATGGCTACCAAACACTAACACTAAAGCAATCATGCTTAATTGGCTTATTTGGTTGTATGGTCAACAAGAGAGCTCAAAGTTGGCATAGAGGGGCTAATAATGAGAGTTAATGTAGGGAATAAAACCATGTAATTGATGAATTGAACAAGTTAGGTGTACATTCCATAGTCATCATGAATAAAGAGCCAATTTCAAGATTGGATCTTCATGAAAAGGCTAGTGGGCTGCTCAATGCCCCTTGAGAGGCCTAATCACACCTATATACACCATGTAACTACCATTGGGAGAATTAATGGACTATTTTGATCATGTTAAAACCTTTGAAAATTATAACTAGAGATGACTCAACCCACATCATCTCACTCTAATTACAAAAGGATCCATCAAAAGGAGCTACACATGGGAGAGTTCAAGAAGGTTTGTATAACTGATGTAATAGTTGCGTGGAGTGGCCCTTGGTCATTTATGCCCCATTTATCTCACCTCCACATCACATTCCAATCTCTTTTTCTCCTCTTATGCTATATATTTAAGTCTTATGGCCTTATATTATATCCCTTAGGCTGGTATGAGGAAACTTTGCCAAGCATTATACTTATAAACCTCTTAGATTGATGAATAGAGCACTTGTAGCTACTTCTTAATTAGTAATTAGTGTGTTCATACTTGTTTTGACATGAAATAATGGTTAATCTTCTCTTTTTTAGGCCTAAGTTCTATTTAGGTACTAATAATCTTTCCTTTAGGTCATCTAATGTGTCATGAGGTTGATGCCTCTAGCTTGAAGTGGATGTATGATTATAAGTGCCTTTAACCAGACCTTATTTTCATTACCCTCATACTAACCTCTAAGTGAAATATTGTTACTTAGAATCCATTGGTGATAGTGTGTTATCTCTATGCATTATCCATTTGTGTGATTAAGAGTCTAAACTGAGTGGATAAGTGAACATATTGGTGCATCACCACTTTAGATTAGGTTTTAGTATGCAATTTCTCTTCCCTTATCATCCCAATAGGATTATGTATTAAAGAGATCAAGTGAGCAAATCAAGGGAGCTAGCCCCATAAAATCTAGAGGTTTGGCCTAGACAATAGGTAACCCAAAACCTATAGGCCACTTCCATGTTAGCCTAGGTTTGAGGTGGATGTGAACATTCTTTTCCTCAACAAGGGTGTAACCTAGATTCTTAACAGTTTTAGCACACCTCGTGGGATGAGCTTCAATTTCCTTAAAACATTCATTGGAAGCCTTGGAGAGCATTTGGAAGCTAAATATATTTAGTAGCAACATATATAATCATATCAGATAAATTCAAGCACCAAACTAGTAGGTTTGTAGTCAGGAGTCATAGCAAAGTTCATGACAAGTCATCACTTCAAGGGTAAGAAGGGTTATCATTCATGGTTTCATTCATTATCATGTGTTTAGTGATAAAGCATGGAGGCATATGAGGCAAAATTGTGTTTTTCACTCCCTTATAAGTAGCCCCATTATCCTTTCTAGCTTTATCATGATCCATACCCACCCTATTCTAACACTTATCAGTCTTATATTTACCCTTATTAGTCCTATGATAGTTATCCCTATTGCCAAGACTATCAACTTTGTAATGAGTCTCATCTACCTATTTGGTAGTCCAATTACCAGTATGATCAGTCATGGTAGTACCATGACTCTCTTGACCATCCCACTAATGCCCCAAGTCAATTTGTATCTAGCCTTAAATAAACCCTTTTAAATCATGAGAAACATATAGTAAACATTGACACATTGAAAAGGTATGGGAAAGAAATTCCCAAGCATATCATTGAAGGTGTCAGAGTTTCATTATAGTAGGCTAAAAGAGAATGGTAATTTCTCATGAGGCAGGGTCATCTAAGGGGAAAAAATGATATATTTAATATAAAGGGTATAATTTCCAAATTTCAAGACAGGTTGGTAGTGTATGAAGGGTAGAAGGCTCACCAACACCAACATTTCATCCTGTCCTTCACCCCATGTCAATATTATACTAAGCTACCCATTACCCCTCAAAAGATTAAATAAATTAATTTTCAAATTAATCAAACTCCATAAAAAATCCTCTTAAATTTTCCCACTTGGAAATCTATCTAAGAAAGAACTCAAAAGGTAGGAGAAGAATCCATTGAAGGGACTAATCACCACCAACAAACCCCTGACTAGTCAAGGTTTAAATTTAAAGCCTACCTTGCTTGACAAATTGAGGTTTTAGATAAACACTTGTATCAAATAGTATCATCTGAAATAATAATTCCATCTCATCTCAAACATCTCCTTTCATACCCCAAACTGTAGTAAACTCTAATCAAGAAACTCCTAAGCCGAAGTTTCCATCTTAAAACCAAGTACTGAAGTCAAGGGAGAAAGAGGAGCAGTCAATAAAACCCAAGGTAATTCAAGAGCTTAAGCCATTTCCTTCATGTAAATCCATCTAAATTAATGTGCAAAAGAAGGAAGAGAGCATGGTTGTTGAGAACAAGTATCTAAATGAAGGAATTATGGCATATATTTTATCTCTCTTAGAGTCACTCCAAGAATCTCCTATGCCACTCATTAAGAGATCCACTCCTTAAAGAGGTAAGTGATGAAAATCAAGTTGAATCTACAAATTATGATGATGAATTGTTAGATATTGAAGAGGAGATCACCATTATAACACCCCTTGGTAAGAAAGGACACCATTCAGCCTTCAAAGATGCATAAGATGGGCTACAAGGATTAGATGGACCACAAGATGAAGATGACCTCTAGGACCTCCTTGATGACATGGTAGTTTCCCTTCATCATGGTATCCCTCAATAACTAGTAGCAATGATAGATTAAGAAGATAAACTTTAATAAGTTTCAAATGGTCAAGAGGAGGTATGTGATTGTTTTGAACTTCCTAATTTCATTGATGATAAGGAACTCACTTTTTGTTACCAAGATAAGCTTGCTAACCAACATGAGATTATAGTAGTGAATGAAGCATTAAAAGGTGATGTTGGTCAAGAGGATGAGAAAACTTCCAATGATATATTAGAAATGGAAAAGATTATTTAGATTTCCATGAGCATGGTCAAGGAGATCAATTGCAAGACTTGTTTGAGATCATAGGCTCATGTTATCTTCTAAATGCTTGCCATGACTTAGTTTAGAGTAAAGAAGATGAGCTCACCAAGAAAGGGGAAGGTAACTCCATAATCATTCTATCTCAAGAGGTTGCTCCATTAGATGATGATTTTTTTGAGGTACTTAAACAAGGTTACTAACCTCTTATTCTAGTTACAATTGTCCCTTTCCCTAATGAGCAATATGTGAAGCTTGAAAAGCATGAATAAGAGGGACTTGGTCTATTTACAATAGGTAGCGATCCATTTAAAGGTATTCAAGATGTTAATATGATTATTATACAACTATAAGAAGTGTTGTTTGAGCCAAGAAAGAAGATTAAAGATGAAATTATTGTAGTATTTGAGATCCTTAAAGATGATCTTGAATATATGTTCTAAGATGAAAGCCTAATGGTACTTGATCTTAGGGAGCTAGGAGATAACCACGATGATGAAGTCCCAAAGTACACTAGCTATCTTCAAGAGGTCAAAATAAATCAAGAGAAACAAGAGGTAAATTTTGATACATCAAGTGAGTATGTGTTCATAGGCCATCTATTTATAGTTGATATGACAATTGAGAGCATCACAAGTGAGTTTGTCAACAAGAAGACTACTCCACCAAGTTTCCCATTCATGGAACTACTTGCTTTACATCATTATCTATCTTATGGGAGGAAAGTACCAAAAAAATTCCCCTTTGATCTAAGAGGGAGAAGATCCATTGAGGTTAGTTTTATATACTAGTTGATTGGGTTGTTTGTCTTGCTTCCAATAAGTGTTGGTGCACAAGTATGGTGTGGTGTGTTGTTTTTCTTGCTTTCTGTGGTGTGTTGTTTTTCTTGCTTTGTGTGGTGTGTTTCCTTTATCTTGTTTGTTGTGAAGGTTATTCAATTGTCCTTAATATTCAAAGTGTCTTGTAGTTTAATACATATTCTCTTATCAGTTAGGAGTCAAGTACAAGTGATTCTTTACTTAAGGAGTGAGATTTTAGTTTCTCTTGACCAACAGGCTAGTCAACCCTGGGAGTCACTAGTAATGTTAACCAATTTTGACCCCCATGTCAAAATGGTCACCCCTATATTTGAATACTTGACCTTGTCATAATTTTTATAGTCTTTTAACACCTTGAAATATCCTCCAAGTGGCCATTTTACCCTTATTAGAATTATTTAAGGTTCATTTAGAAAATTTAAGGTAAATGCCCTTTGAAACCTAATGTTATTATAGACATTTATGGCCTTAATCAAGAAGGTTTAAGTGGTTTAAGTGATATAAAGGGTTATATTGGTCATGTCATGTGATTTTGAATTTATATCCCCCCTCTTGTAGTCTAAACCACTCCCTAAAAGGTGAAAAGTCAGACTTATAATGTACATCTCACTACATATGTGTTTTCGTGCCTTTTTATGACATTCAAAAGGAGGTTTTTGAATGAGATGGAATGTTAGAGTGAAAATAAAGTGTTTTGAATATTATTCCAAGTTTATATGTACATGTAGTAGTTATAATATCACTTGGTATCCATCTTCCATCAACCTCCAAGGCAAATGTGGTAGTTCTAAGCTAAAATTAGGTGTTTTCACCAAGTCTGTATAGGTGTACCTGAAGGAAATTTATTATAAATGATCCCATGGATGTATATATACCCCCCTAAGTGCAAATTTAGTATTTAGGAGTTACTTTTGACAAAATTTTGGCCCTTCCTATTTGAAAACTTAGCTGTCTAAGTTTATACCTTTGGCTAGGTCCGGTATGTAGGTTTCATTCTTAAGAAGTGTTCTATACAAATACCACAACAAATGTACACGTCCAATTCTTTTATAAAGTTTGGTTTTGGTATTTTTCTAACCCTTTGCATATTAATCCTTTAGAGTCTTTTATTCTGACTAAAGTGTTATTTTTTTAGACTTTTCATTTGACCAAAGTGCCAAATTCTTTCAGACAGTTTGTCTGAGATAAATTTCCCAAAGAGAAAGACTAATTCCTTCAGGAAAATTATCTAAACAATTTCCCTAAAGGACCTTTTTAGGCTAAGGGATCATTTTCAACTTTTTTGAAGAGCAATTTATAAGTTTTGAAGGGTGATTCTACAAGAAATGGTCCACTTCATTCTTTCCCAAGGATAATTTTTTCAAAAAAATGTCCCAAGAAACTTTCCCAAAGGGTACTTAAAAAAAAAGTCATCTTCAACTTTTTTGAAGGGCACTTTAGTTTTTTTTAAGGAAATTTGTAGGAAGGCCAAAATATACTTTACAAAAAATCTGAAGGGCACTTCAACTTTCCCAAAGGGGTGTTTTCATAAATCCAAAAGGACACTTACAAAAAGTCTAAAAGATTATTTTTGTGGTAAGGTGGACCAAACAGAAGTTCTAAAAGGATACTTCTCAAACAGAAGGGGTCATTTGTAGGATTTTGAAAAGAGTCAATTCCTTAGAGAGATGGCCTAGACACATTTTTCCAAAAAAGCACTTTAAAAAAAAGCCTAAAAGATTATTCAAAACACATTATCTATGGAATTGTCTAAAGTAAAAGTCTATGGAATGAATTCTTTCAAGAGAAGTCTGATGGAAATAAAAGTCCAAAGAAAATACCTGAAGGATGATGGACCACAAAAACATCAAATTTAAACTATGAAAAATAGCTGTTGGAATAAAAAAAGCTTAATGGGAACCTGAGGGAAAATATGGAGGTAATAAATGGCAAGATCTCAAGCATTTGGTATAGGAAAAACAAGTGAAAAATAGGTAGGTCAATGGTTCAAGTTGTTGTTGATTGTTGACCAAATCAAGGATCTTCCACAAAATCAACAAACACAAGTGTTTAGAGGATGGCTAGCAGTTAGAGAGAGATCTTTAAAGGTACATCAAGGGGAGATAGCCCCTTATCAGAAGATTCATCTTAGCAAAATTTTCACCCACAACAAGAGAGATGTTTCCATTGTGCCACTTGGATGAGGAGAGTTGATCATCTCCTCAAGGGTGTGAATCTAAGTGAAAAAAGTTTTTGGCATGCTCGATGGGAAAACTTGTCCAAGGAGTTGAAGAATTCTTGGTGTTTTCTTCAATCAATCATCCTTTTAAAGGCATTTTAATCAACACCAGTGGTGACTTCAAGTTGAATCAGCTAGTTAAGCAACCTTAGTGCATTAATAAATCATATTTGGTATGTATAATTCCATTATTGATTAGTATGGACCTTATGTTCCTTCATATTATTCTAATTAAGCTTAGGTTGTTCATAAAATCACCTCAAGCAACTCTCCTAATTATCTTTCTCCTAGTCAATCCAAGAGTGATAGGGAGATAATGTTGGAGTTTGAGAAGTAAATGCTAGAGATAGATAGGTTGAATGAGTAAAATAGGTATCATCAAGAGCTTATGTACAATTAGAAGTACTTGTTTAGGCAAGCTCAAGTCATGCAATCCATGAAGGAGAAACTAGTAAGATGGAGGAGTTAATCCATTCAAGGAAATCAACCTTGTATACCTTTTTCCATCCCAAAGCATCCTTCTCCTATTCAAAAAAAATCCTCCTCTTGTGCATCAAATCCTTTATATCAAATAGCACTTGCTCACCAAAATAAAATGAGCCAACCTTTTAACCCATCTAATGCATTAACTACTCTTTTTTTTAATCCTTTGCACTTAGCAATCAAACACCAAATAACGTTAGAAAAACCTTCTATGGAAACTAAATATTTCAATTCCTTAGATTTTGAGCCCTCTTTTGAAATAATTCATCCTATTTCCTTTGGAAAACAACACATCCATCCTCAATCAATTCTTCCTATGCATGTACAAACTCTTCCTAGTCTCCCTCAACCTCCTCAAGTCCTTCAACATGATGTCAAGATCCCAAGTTGGATAAATGTCTATTATGAACTAGCTCAATACCTTGAGAAAGATGAAGTTTTTTTATATCCTCAAGAAGAGAGTTCGAATCCTAAGACCATGACTTGGAATAAAATAGTGGAATCATGGGGTAAGAAAGAAGAGAAGAGTATTGTTCAAGAGTGTGAAGTGGTAAATGAAGATAGTCCTCATTAAGTCCCTCCAAACCTTCCTCAAGAAACCTCTTATTTTCCATGTCAAATATATCATACTCATCCTCATCATGATGATGCATATTATCTCCAAGAAAGACTCTTCCAAGAGAATCTAGCCAAGTAGATTGAAGAATTAGAGTCAAGAATGAGGTTGCTTAGTCAAGGTGTAATGGAATGTTTAGACCCAACAGAAGATCCCATGTCTAAACACACCCCATCTACACCCCTTAAAGAGAGTTCTCAAGCTACATCTAATGTGGATTAAGTACTGGTCAGGTGAAAGGAAGAGAATCAATTGATTTTAGCCCAAGGTTTACTTCCTCTTCTTCATGAGCTTCTTAAAGAACACCCCACTTCTCATTCCCAATCTGATTTTGAGCTCACTAATGCTCACCTCTTTTCAAAGTCCATTCCTAAGTCCTCTCCTTCATCCCACACTCCATTTTAACTTCCTTCACCTTTCATTACCTTCCATACTCCAACTCCTACATTTCAAACTCATGAACCTACCCATTCACCCTTCACTTCATTCACTTCTAAAGAGGAACCTATTTTGAGGGAGGCAAGTGAGAAAAAGAAAATGCATTTTTTGGATAATCAAGAGGCTATTATGAGTGATGATGAAGATGAAATCATTATATGTACTCCCCATGAGCATCATCATGGTGATCATCATCATGAACATGAGGTGGAAGTCATTATCAAATATGAACAATGTAGTCAAATCATATTTCAAGAGGTGGTTGTTCTAGGAGGTTTTCATGAGAGTAAGGTTGAAGAAGTGACTCTTGAAAGTGACATGATTCAAAGAAAATATATAGGTCACACATACATGCAAATGTTTCATCAATATGAAGATGATATTGACAAACTTCACTTGTCAACATTGGATGAAGAATGTAAGCATGGTGAGCTCTCTTTCCCTTTGTTTGATGAACCTTCTTGTTTCTTTGATGAAGATAATGACCAGGCCATGGGACCTGAGTTGAATGAGGTTCAAGATCATGTTTTTGACTACCTATAGACTCTTTTTTTGAATAAGAAGGAGAGGGATCACATTGGTTTGACAGAAGCATTGAGGAAAGAGTTATTGAGCAAGAAAATGATGATTTTTGGAATAAGTTAGAAAGATTTTGCCTCATTTCAAACATCACACCAACCACCCCTCCCCAAGAGAGACATGAGGAAGAAAGAGATCAATTTGATAAGATTCTCAAAGAGATTAAAAATAATGAATTGGTCTATGATACATACCAAGAGAACCATTAGTCAAATGAGCCCTATAATGATGATATTGTATCCATTGATGCCTTGATGGACTACACCAACATGAAGGACCAACATAAAACATACTTCAAAGAGAAATATGAATACATGGATGTGGAAGATATGTTTGAACCTGATGCATTAGAATACATGTCAATCAAGATGGAAAACAAGAAGTGTAAGTCACCAAGTTTCCACTCCAATAAATCATGTTAGATGTACATATTAGTTTGCTTTCAGTTTTGTCTTATTTTTCCCCTAAGTGCTTATGCATATGTGTTTGTCTTAGGTCTTGATTTGTTTTTTGTCTTGATTTTATTTCTTTTTGTTGTGTGTTGTGTCTTTTAGCTTAGGTTTTCCTTTCGATCTGGTGTGTTATTTAAGGTTTTGATTCATGGCCAATGTTTCCTTGTTTGAGTGTCCTTAGATGACTCCATACCCAATGGATTAATTTAGCTATTGGTCTGGTCATTATATCAGGCATACTACCCTTGTGAGTCACCAATTTTTTGACCAAATTTGTGCCCTTTAGGCCAAAATTGGGCACCCTATTTGAAGACTTAGCCACCTAAATCTATACCTTTGGCTAGGTCCAGTATGCAGGTTTCATTTAGAAGAAGTGTTATATACAAATCCCATAACAAATGTACAATTTCAATTCTTTCAAAAAGTTTGATTTTGGTCCTTTGTTAAGCCTTTACATAGTAATCCTTTTGGGTCTTTTGTTTTGACTAAAGTGTTATTGTTTTAGACTTTTCATTCACCCAAAGTGATTAATTCTTTCGAACAATTTGTTCGAGACAAATTTCTTGAAGATGAAGAATAATTACTTTGAAAAAATTATCTGAACAATTTTCCTAAAGGACCTGTTCAGGCTAAGGGATCATTTTAAACTTTTTCAAAGGGCATTTTACAAGTTCCAAAGGGTGATTCTATATTTAATAGTATAATTCATTCTTTCCAAAGGATACTTTTTTTTTTAAAATGTCCCAATCAACTTTCCATAAGGGCACTTCATAAAAAAATCATCTTCAAATTTTTCGAAGGGCACTTCACTTTTTTCCAAAGGGAATTTGCAGGAAGGTTGAAAGGTACTTTAAAAAAATTCTGAAGGGTACTTCAGCTTTCCTGAAGGGGCATTTTTAGAAAGCCGAAAGGACACTTACAAAAAGTTTGAAAGATTTTTTTCATGAGGTGGACCAAATAGAAGTTTTGAAAGGATACATCTCAAGCCGAAGGGGTCATTTGCAATATTCTGAAAAGAGTCAATTCCTTAGAAAGATGGCCAAAACACATTTTTATAAAAATGTAATTTTATAAAAATCCCAAAAAGATTTTTTAGAATAAATTATCCACATAATTATCTAAAGGAAAAGTCTGAGGAATGAATTCTTTCAAGAGAAGTTCGAGGTAGACAAAAGTCCAAAGAAAATACTTGAAGGATGATGGCCCACAAAAATATCAAATTTAAACTATGTAAAATTTCCTTTGGATTTAAAAAATCTTGCTGAGAACCTGAGGGAAAATATGGAGGTAACAAATGGAAATATCTCAAGCATTTGGTGTAGGCAAAATAAGCAAAAAATAGGTAGGTTGACAGTTTGAGTTGTTGCTAGAATTTGACCAAATCAAGTGATTCCATGAAATTGATAAACATAGGTGTCTAGAGGATGGCTATCAGTTAGAGATATCTTTAAAGGTGCATCAAGGGGAGCTAACCCCTTATCTAGATATTCATCTTAGTAAAATTATCACCCATAACAAGAGAGATGTTTCCATTGTGCCACATGGATGAGGAGAGATGAGAATCTCCTCAAGGGTAAGAATATAAGTGAAAATAGTTACATATCCCCAATATTTAAAAATCCTATCATATTATCCTATCATTCTCCTTAGTAAGCTTGTGCAACCTTTAGGTTTTCATTTAATATGGATAGGAGAGAGAAGATAAATATATGAAATTTTGTTGAAATAAAGTGGGTCCCTTTACGGTCTCACCCATGGCATTTTTTAAAAATCCATCTCCTATGCTTTATAAACAATGGCTAACAATCTAGTCACTCTAATGAGCTTAGCCGTCTATGCAAGGTTTGAAGATTGTAATAGTTTCAGCCCATTTTTGGAATCTTTCTTCAACTTTATGTTGGTTGTGTATTCATAAGGACCCCATATACTATCTCCATCACCCACACCCCTGGATCAAACATGTGGTAGTGTTAAAGGTAATAAAACTCCAAGTTCTCTTCCATTTATAGAGCATAGAATAAATTTCTCAAGTTACAAGGTCTTTTTGTGCACATAGTGTAAAAGGTTGATCATGTTTAAAGTAGAGGATTGGGAACTTAACATATTTCATGTCTCCTTTGCCTCCTAAAATAATTTGCATTTTCACTTTTATCAATCATCATGAATTTAGAATTACTATGTTCAAGGGCCTGAGTGCCTCCAAGAAGATATATTATGTCCACATTATGAAATATACCTTCAAATATACACCAAAAAATTCCAATTATGAAAATCCTAGGAGATAAAGTCAACAAGACTCCTTACTTGATCATGAACTCAATCAAGTATCTCAAGAGCTTAGACATAGGCATGAATTTAATGGCTAAGAGTAATATAAGATAGATGGATAGAGTATTAAAGGTTTCATGGATATTGGGAGCCTTGAGAGACAAATACATGACACATGAACCCAATGGGAACCTCCATAAAGGTCCAGATGGTTGAAGGCAGCAATGATCCATGAGGAATGTCTTCACCTATAATAATGTCATTATAGTAGGGGGATGAGAAGGGGATATCATACTATAACACCCAAGTCAAGGCTTAAAAACACATATCCTAGGTTAGATATGGAAAATTATTTAATTTCCATGCTCCAACCAAGATCTTAGTGATTAAATAGGTAGTTGATGGCTTATTTGATGGAAGAGGTTGAATTTCAAGCTAAATAAGCACTTATAGAAGTCATGATTTCTACCTCAAGAGACAAGGTGTTTGGATGATCTAAGAAGGTCTACATGGGTGAGATATAACGGGCACTAAGTGAGGTAAATTCACTATGGAAAAATTCAAAGAAACCCAAATGAGTGAAAATATGGAGAGAAATTTAAGAGGCCTAATATCAATCCTATTTTACCTTGTTAGAAAAAATTAAGGTAAGTTTGGGGATTTTGAGGTAATTTGGTTTTTTGCCCTCAATCTACCTCATAATGATGAGTAGTGTCTCTTCAATTTGGATTTGGGTTATTAAATACTAATAATAAGTATTAATGCCATCCTTTTATCTTAAATTCAATACCATGCCTCTCCTCAGTCTGTACAGAGGTCTGAGACCACCTAGATAAAACACCAAAAGAGCACTTCAATGAGTGGCTAAGAGAGTTACTTCAAAGAAAATCATAGGAGAGATAATAGGAAACTTGTGGTGAGTATAAAAAAAACCTAATGCTATGAACACCATAATCTACCTTAGATCACCCACCTTAGATGACACACTTGGACTATCTCAGTCTGTATAATGAAATTTATAAGACTTTTTACACTTAGCTTGAAGAGGGAGATCAAGACTTATCTTAAGGAGGAGATGAATAGAAAAAGGTCTCAAGTACATGATAATATTGTTAAGATGGGTATTTTTATAACTTAATTCCACCTCCACCAAGTAACAATCTCATACACAACCAAGTTGACACTAAGTGCTCATCTATATCCAACTAATACAACCACCTTAGTTGGCCTAAATATTCTATTTGAGGAAGGTTGAACAAAGAGGGTGGATAAGATTATAAGAATGTCCTTATAGAGGAGTAAATAAATGAGTGATATCTAAGTGGTTTGAAATACCTATAGGGATATCACTCCTCTAATAATCTAGGTCAAGTCACCTACAACAATGTTCAGGCAGTGGAGGCAGACAAGGATTAGGTAATGAGATAGCTTGGAGTTAGAGCAAGGATGGAGAGTGATTATTAAGAAGGGTTTAAGTAGATATTTTAATATTGTTATGATGATTAAGACACCTTAAAGTAATAATGACTCATTTTTAATCCAATATACCTATATACCATCCCAAGGTGGACTCCATTGACACACACTTATAACCATGCTTGCTTGGCTCACGGGGAAATGTGTAATGAGAGTCATTACTCAAGATAGTTGAGGAATAGAGTAAGGTTTTAATGATTTTATATAGGTAATTATGATTCTATAATTTCCATATCACCTACATGGATCTTACCTCTCTCAAAACATTGACATACACCTACAACAATACCATATGAACACCTACAGTTAGCCTATGAGGACAAAGCAAGACAAGTTACAAGAGGCAGAGTTGGAGATAACTATGTGTACTTTAGGAAATATTGAGGGGTAAAGGGATAAAATTTAAGAGTGTTAAACAATTAATATGTTTGTATTTACTTATTCTATGTCTAAGCATCTCACTTTCATTGGTAGATAGTTGAACTTCAGTCTAAGTCAAGTACCTACAAGCTGAGTCATTGAAGTAGAATTGATAGTAGAAGTACATGATTATTCTAATGCCTCAAGTGGATAAGTAATTAAGGAACCATAATAAAATAATATCATTCATCAATAATATCAGACCATAAACAATTTTGAGGTTTATACACCTATAGCCTACGTAAAACTAAGATCACTTTCAGTCAAATCATGCATAAAGTGAAGGTATGTGCTAGAGTCTCCAAGTATAATTTGTTCTACTCAATATATAAGGATCCTAATGAGTATAAGACATTAATATGAGGTATAATATAGTGTTTAGAACCTTATTATTTCCATTAAAGTTCCTAACTACATCCATTCACTCCATTCTAATAAAAAACCCATTCAAAAGGCTTTAAGTGAGCACACACATGCATATGGAATACCAAGAGACTTACAATAAGAGGGTGGATTAAATAAGGTGAGACCTATAGGTAATAATTTATATGAACCAAGTATATTAAATTTATTTTGGACTCAAATAACCTCAAGTAAATAAATAAGAAGAGGACATACTCATACCTTTATGCTCAATCATACAGTCAACAGGTAATTTATAGCTAGTTTGGGAAAAATGGTCATTTAAGGCCATTGTAGGCATATTCAAGCCTTAAAATTTGGTAATAATGGTAATTATAAATTAATAAAGGCAAAAATTATATCATTTTTTTTAATAAAATTATTTTGTATACCCATTGTTTTGTCTCATACCAAGCCTTGTCCATGACAGTCAGTCAGGGGACCAAATGGGCAAAATCAGGTTTTGGAAGGTCTGTAAATATTTTGCAACCCATAGAATGATTTTTAATAGTGAAAAATTATTTAAGGGTCCTAATAATTCTTCCAATTGGATATAATTCAAATCTATAGTCAAGTGCCTTAAAGATACACCAAACAGGTAGGCCTTAAGCCTAATTTCAGACCCTACAACCATCTTAAGTTCTCTCCAAGATAATTCAACAAGTTGAATGATTCATGAGGGTTTTATGAGGATTTTTAATGCCATTTTAAGGTGTTTTAAATTTAATAAAAGTGAGAAACAAGGATTTTTTTTTCAAAACCTTACTCAAAACACTCAACCCTGCACACAGCCAATTCAAGAGCCACCTTCAAGTGCCCACCCACTTCATCAAAAAGAGGCCCAAGGCCAAAAATTATGGTTAATTTTTGGTATCCCTATGAAATATAGATTAATGAAATATTATATTTAATTTTTGGGATAATATTTATGAATGAACCTTAAGAAGATAACTAGTCAGAATTGGTCTGCAAACAATCCTAGTGTCACCTTCCAATGTTCATATCTCCACACACCCTTTACATGGGAACCCAAGATATTAATGGAAGATGAGAAGGTAAATTAAGTATATATTAATTTAATTTTTTCCTAACTTATATGTTTGTACACTATAAACTATCACTAAGACTCCTAAGCACTCATAAACCTCTCTAAGACCCTAGGCAGACCTAGTTATAGAAATATTGATATATTGACATCATATCACCCTATAATGACTTGGTAAACACTTTTAATGTCATGTAAAATTATATAGGACTCCAATAATGGAATTTAGTTGTATGGACATGGTATGGAAGTGTCATAAGTTCATACTTTTTCAAGGTTTTAAGCATAAAAGGGTTTAAAACCATTTAAGGAGCTTTCAATCCTTGGAAGGGATGGTTTGGGACCTTACTCAACTTATAAAGTCATAATATATCAAAATATTCATCTCAAAATGTCTCTGTAACTCTTCTCCAAACTATTAGTCTGCAAAAATCAAGAGCAAAGAGACATAGTCAACCACTATGACCAAATTGTAGATGTTTCTTGATCGATAGAGGTCATGTGATGATGCAAGGATTTGTTTTAAACTTAAAAATCATATATATATATATAGGTTCTTAATCTCTATTATAGGTATCTAATTGTTTCCAAACACCAACACTTAAGTAATCATGCTTAATTAGCCTATTTAGTCTTTTGGTCAATAAGAGAGCTCAAAGTTAGCATAGACAGGCTAATGAGGATAGTTAATGTAGGGAATAACACCATGTAACTAATTAATTGAACAAGGTAGGTGCACATTTCATAGTTATCATGAGTAAGGAGGCAATTTCAAGATTTGATCTTCATGAAAAGGCTAATGGGATACTCAACACCTCTTGAGAGGCATAATCACACCCATGTATGCCATGGAACTACCATTAGGAGAAGTTATGGACCATTTTGAGCATGGTCAAACATTTTACAAGCATAACTAAATCTGATTAAGCCCCCGATCACCTCACTGCAATGCCAAAATGAGACATCAAGAGGAGATACACATGGGAGAGTTGAAGAATGTTTATGTAACTAATGTAATAGTTGCATGGAGTTGGATTTGGTCATTTATGACCCCTTTTCTCACCTCCACACCACATTCCCCTCTCTTTCTCTCTTTTTATACTATATATTAAAGGTTTGTGGCCTTGTATTATATCCCTTAGTATGGTATGAGGAAACTCTACCAAGATTTGTACTTATAAACCTCTTAGATTGATGAATAAAACACTTGTAGCTACTTATTAATTAGTAATGAGTGTTTTCATACTTGTTTTGATATGCAAAAATGGTTAATATTCCCTTTTGTAAGTCCAAATTCTACCTAGGTACTATAAGCTTTCCTTGCAGGTCATCTAGTGTGTCATGAGGTTGATGACTCAAGCTTCAAGTGGATTTTTGATTGTAAGTGCCTTTAACCAAGCCTTATTTTCATTTCCCTCCTACTCCAGTCACTCAAACTAACCTCTAAGTGACGTATGGTTTCTTGGAAGCCATTGGAGGTAGTGTGTTAACTTTATTCGTTGTCCATTAGTGTGATTTAGAATCCAAAATGAGTGGATAAGTGAATATATTGGTGCATCACCACTTTAGAGTAGGTTTCATTATGTAATTTATCTTCCCTTTAGAGAGAGAGAGAGAGAGAGAGAGAGAGAGAGAGAGAGAGAGAGAGAGAGAGCAAATTAGGGGACCTAGACTCACAAAATCTAGAGGTTTGGCCTAGACAAAAAGTAACCCACAACCAACCTATAGGCCACTCCCATGTTAACCTATGTTTGAGGTGGATGTGAACAATATTTTCCTTAGTAAATGTGAAACCTAGATTCCTAAAAATAGATAATGGTACAATTTATGCAATGTGAAACTATCACAAGGGCTTTGCACTCAATGGTAATGCAATTCTTTTTAGTCACAAAAAACTTCTAACTAGAAAAATGAATTGGGTGATCTAGTCTACCTTCTCTTAACTATACTAATGTAGTGCCAACTTCAATCCCTGATGTGTCGATATGTATGTGAAAGGACTTACTCCAATCTAAGAAAATCAACATCAATGCAGTTACCAATCTATGTTTTAAATCAATGAATGTTGTATGGCATTTCCTCTATCTAGATGAACTATGTTTCTTTAATAACTTATCTAAAAGAGTAGATATTTTAGCATTCCCTTTAATAAGTTTTTTATAGTATCCTATATGTCCTAGGAAAGATCATACATTTATCAAACTTGTGGGTGGTGGCATTCCCATAATTATTATGGTCTTGGTTGGATCTACCAAAATACCCTTATTATAGACTACACGCCCTAACAAAACCCCAAAGGGTGTAAAAAATAAACATTTTCTATGTTGAGTTCTATTTGGAGTGCTCTGCATCTTTCTAACATCAATCTTAATTTAGATAAATGATTTCTAAACAATGAAAATATTGCCTAATCATCCAAATAGACTTCTAAGAAATCATGGATGAAATTCTGAAATGTAACTTTAATAACCATCAAGAAAATTATAGGTGCATTTTTTAGTCAAAATGGCATTACCTTGTATGAAAAAGAACCCCATTTTATTTCAAAGGTTTTCCTTGCTCTATCTTCTTTTATGATTTAGATCTAATGTTACCCATTGAAACCATAAGTAAAGGAATACACCTCATGGTGTTTAACTTCTATTACAACTTCATAAGTAAAAGGGATATGGAAGGGTCATTTATACATGCCTCATTCAAAATATGATAGTTTCCATAGAATCTGATCTCACCAGTCTTCTTTGGTTGGATAAATATAGGGCTCACCCAATCAAATTTATCCATAGGAAAGATAATTCATGCCTCCTATAAGCAATCCAGTTCAGCTTTGACCTTTGACTTCATGTTTGGGTTTAAATGGTATGGCCTTTTATTAATTAGTCATGCACACTCCTTTAGTTCAATGTGCATTTCCCAAAGATATGGGTCCACACCCTTGAATTCTATAAAATTGGTCAGGAATACATCTTGATAATCTTGAAAGAGTTGTAGTACTTTGGATATGTCTTCCTATGACCAAAAATCACCAATATGTGTCAATTATAGAATGAACCCTATTCCAATGTTCTGAATGTGTTATTTCAAAGGTTCCTGGTAAATATTACTATTTTACCTAACACACACCCTTTTCCCATAGGGAAATGGGGACCTTTTTTTTTGGATTATAGTATTGAATTTGAGCCCCTCTTCTTTGTGTTTTTGCAAAATTTTGGAAAAATACTAACTATTGTCCTTTCATACTTTGGAAATTATCATTGGTATTGTGTTTTAATTGACTAAATTTATAACTTTTGTGACTCTTTGTTGGGTTTTATGTTTTGGACTTATCTTTTTATAGGATTTTGTCTTCAAAAATTTTGTTTCACTTGAATTGGTCTTCAGGTTTATTGTGTTCAACATTTTATCTATGAAAATTTCCTTGTGACAATTCCCTCATAACAATTCCCCCATAATATTTGTTCTAGAAATTTTTACCTTGGACTTATTCATTCACGCTTTTACCTTGGACTTTATCAGACATTTTCCCTGAAGCATTTGGTCTTTGTTAGGCTTTTTATTCAGGCTAATTTATCTTTTTTGGGGAAATTATTGCAAACATTTTGTCTAAAATAATTCCTCTAATAAAATTGGTTTTGTGATCTTTTTTGTCATAGACATTTTACCCAACAAAATATACCTACCCTTTGGAATTTTTGAAACATACCATGTGGCTTTTTTCTTGCATCCATTTTGACTGATAGAATTCCTTTAGACTTTTTGCAATTTCCCTTTGGGACTTTTGTCATGGCTATTTTTCTTGATATAATTGCCTTTTGAACCTTTTGAGACTTACCCTTTGGACTTTGTACAACCTACCCTTCAAGAATTCTATTCCTGATATTTCCCCTATGAAGTAGGACCTTCAAATTTTTTGTCATGGGTACTTTACCCTATGAGCCTATCCTTTGAGACTTTTATCTTGAACTAATTCTTTCAGACCTTTTTTTCCCCAGACCAATTCCTTCATAATTTGTGTCTCAGATATTTTTTATAACAAAAATAAAATATGGGATTTATGTCTCAGAGCTTTTGTTTGACAAAATGTGCATGCTTCAAAAGTTGTGTTTCAGACCTTTTTTTTGAGATATTTTCCCCAAGGAGACTTAAACTTTCTAACTTTTTGTCATGGGAATTTTTACCAAAAAAATATATTATTTGGGATAACTACTTTGAACATTTTGTCTAAAATAATTGCCTTGATGAAATAAATGCCCTGCACAAAAAAGCCACAATAATTCCCCCTACACAAAATGGTCGAAACAATACCCTACTGCCAAGATCAATAGACCAAAAATCCCATGGAATGACCAAGTGGTACCCTGATTAGAGCCCATTTTATTATTTTTTGAGCCTAATTTAATATTTTATCCCAGGTCCAAATCATATTTTATTAATACTAATACCTTATGCTAAAAATCTATATTCTTGGTCCTTTTTATATCTTATGATTTACATAGGGTCAAAATTAAACACAAGAGATCTTTTATATATTCTAAGCCTAGGTATAAATCATATTTATTAATACAACTAAGACCTTAGGATAAAATTTTTTATGCAAGGTCCTTTATATTAACTTATGTCTTTTATTTATGCCTATAGATCTAATGAGCCACATTAACTTGGGCCCAGTTGATCTAACAAAGCGAGAGCAATGATTAAAAATTTAAAGGACCTACTGAGCTCTATGAGGGTGACAAGTGTCACCATCATAGGAGCTCAGTATATTGATTGAATGGCCTATAAGAAGAAGCAAGGAGCATAGTAAAAAAAGCTTAGAGAGCCTCGAACAACTTTTAAGTGAGCAAAGTGAACTAGGAAATGACAAGTGTTGAGACCATAGGGAGTTAAGTCAACCTGAAAATTGTATGGATGTCTTTGACATTTGTGGGAACATCAAAATTAAGATCAGAGATAAAAGATTTAGGATTAAATTCTAATGATTGCATGGATGTCATTTATGATCATGAGGACATATTTTATGGTCACTCGGATGTCAAATTTAATCTTGTATATTAGCCATTTTGAAATAAAAAGTTAGTGGGCCCAGGTAGATTGATGGCCAATGTTGATCCATACAATTGATTTGATGGTGTGAGATAGAAAGAGACTTTTCAAAGGTCCCAAAACTAGTGAAATACTACCACTTGGCATAAAAACATTCTATTTATGACTATAAAGACCACAAAGGCCCCATGAAGCTGCCAAATGGCACACTCACATTCCATCATGCATAAAATCAATGGTTTGAGTCCTAGGTGGACTTTTCAAAGATTTAGACTCAGTGAGAGGCATAGGTTACATGTAATGCATAGTTATTTTGGGTTAGTAATAGTTTAACTAGTTCTAAAACATTGATATAGTGATACTTGTATTTTAAAAATGACCTACAGTTCTAGTTTCCACCACCCCAGCTATGCAGACCATGCAACCTTAAAAGGATAAGACTTTGTACATGAATAGTTTTGTAAACGGTGCATATATTTTGAATTTTTTCATGTAGTTTGAGATATAATTATAAAAAATTTTCCTTCATCTTCATACACATGCACATGTTGTATAGCTTTTTAAAAGTTTATTTTAAACTGATAACTACAAGTAGACTCTTATACAGTTTTAGACCATAGTTAGAACTCATGTTCTGAATATCACATGTAGCAACCTTGCATGAACTTGGAGAATGAGGCTAACCCTTCCCCAAGTCTATATAAATAATTGCAATCCAACTTGGATTTTTGTCAAATGATTTTGACTACATGAGCAACATCAATTTTGATCATCAGTGAATGTGTTTGTGTATTTTCTTTCCAATTCCTATGTAATTATTTGTTTTTTTCTTTAGTTATATGTTTCAATAATCTTTAGTGTACAATAGTTGTGAATGGATTCTTGATTGACTTGAATGATGTACTAATATTAGATGTGTAATAGTTATTGAAAGATTGGTGAATTATATTGATTAAGTCATTTAAGTTGATTGATTCATAATTCTGAATGTGCATGAGTGTTTTCTTTGATGTATTTTTTGTGTGTGTGTAAAATCTACCTCATATACTTCACTATCCTGAGCCATAATCTTCTGAGTAAGGGTTTGCAATAACTACCCTAAAAGTAATAAACTTTGTTTGAAGCCTATGTATTTTTTACATCAGTATCTCCTTAGACTTCTTACCCATGTCTAATTATGTGTGTGCAATTGCTTCTAGCAATATACATAGGTTCTGAGAGCACTTTTACTTTTAGAAACCAACCAAGGAAGTAGTTCTTGAAAACCACAAAAGCTTTATTTTCTACCTTACCCTTCCCTCCTTTTTTGAGTTTGTTTTGAGATCTACCCACTCTAGATTAACAACTAGCCACCCATACAACTCACATAAATATTCAATACCCTTATTAAGAACCATACCTCCATCCAAAAACCTTGTTAACAACTTTCATGCCCTATCAGCTATTCCATCAATAGGTTGTCAAAGACCACATACTTGTAACTCATGCCTTAGAGTGAAGTTTACCTCTATTGAGATCATAAAATGTTAGAGGCTACCTTGGTGTGCATAAAACCCACATCAACAATTACATTCTTATTTAGGAATGGAATCATGCAGTAATCATTAAGCCTCTTACTTTAGAATATTAAGATGTTGTAACCTTTCTTCTTTAGATGATTCTACGACTAGACTTGGAAGTGTCTCAACTTCCTAATTTGGTTCAAATTACTCTATGAAGGCCATGTCATCCTTCTCACTAAATCTATTATCCACTCATATTGTATGACATGGTTGAATAGATATATTTACCTTGTCCTTCTCTGATTTATAGTCCTGAAGGGATTTATTCAAATTGTAGAATACATTATGGGAGTATGAGGAATCAATTATTCAATCCAAGTCTGCAATCCTTCCATGGCATAAAAATACCTTTAGCTTCTATAATCCCTTATGTGTCATAAATTTATCATATTCAAAAATAAAGGTCTAAATAAAATCACCTTAAACATGTGCCCAATGTCTTGTTTCCCTTATGCACTCCCAGTGTATGTACCAAATAGTAGGAAGGGTACCCAGAGTATAGTGGAATATATGTACCTAGTACTTTGGGGTGACAACTTCCATAATCTAAACCTCAACACACTGGTAAATATGAATCTCAAGGCAATCTCTTTCATGAAATATTAACCAGTCTTTTTTAACTCTGCTTGATAACTGGAATCAAGCTAGAAGGATTTTGTAAGATTCATCCCATTGCATATGTGCCTTCTAAATTACAATCCACTAGTTCATAATAACCCCCTTTAATGCATAGTGAAAGTGATAACTCTTTGGTCGATATCAAACACATATTTTTGGGATTAGAGAGTAAACTAGCCAACATCCTTAGTGGAAAAATAGTGTGGTAGTTGGCATTTTATTATAAATACCATGTGCAAAGGTTGTACCTCATGGTCACCCTTCATCAAATTAATAATGTGAGTATTATAATATCCACTTATTGAAGAATATCTATCCCAAGGCAGAGTGCCTTCTCTTATTGATTTTATGTAATCTTGATCTATTTGACCAACTTGATATATAAAATCTATGTCTGACTGAGTTGGTGACCTTATGAACATGGGGCATACATCATCTACCATTAATGGTGGAATATCTACATGAGGTAGCATAATATTGAGAGGTAACTCTTCTAACTATAATGAAACCTTCAGTAGGCTTGTGTGATTATAGAGAAAGTCACATTCAGTAGCTCGTAGGCCCTATCATTTATCTTCAACATTCACCTTCATCCAACTATTCTCTCCACAGACATAGGGGGAGTCTGACTCTTTAGGGATGAAGTATGCCTTTTGTCCATCCTTATTTAAATGGATCACTATAATATTATCTCCATGATGATCTTCCAACTATTTCCTTACAGTATTGATGGTCATCTAACCATCATAGGCCCACATTTTTCCAATTAGTGTAGGATAATGTGTCTCATCCATCTTTATATATATCATTGAGGTCACCATATAAAATTAGTTTTTTGACTTTGATCCCCACATACTCCAATTGACCAATTGGTTTAATTTTAACATAATTTAGAAGACTTAGTGTAACAAGGCTATAACTTAATCCAAGTTGGCCAATAGCTTCCCATGTCGATTGAGGGATCATATTAACAATGCTACCAAAATCAAATAATGTGTTAGGTATTTAATACCCTACTATTTCAATGTCCATTATCTAATCAACATCCCGCATTTTTTGTTTTTGACATACTAGATCATCCAATCTACTTATTGTTGGCACTTCTATGCACACTTTAGTAGATTATGGAGCAAATTGGTGATGCTTTATGAGATGTCCTCATTCCACAATGTACTAAGGAGCTTAATCAAGTATATTAATGTGGTGACAACATCATATTGTCACATAATGCACACTATCTGCCCACACATTTGCACATATATGTTTGCAACATCATTTTTAGTGGTTTCTTGTTGTTGAATCATTTTTAGAATCTACGTTGCTTCATGCATTAACCCTTTCTCTATGAATGGTTCTAGATACTTATCTAGATGAATTTTCTTAATCCTTTAGTCCTATAGTAATTCTAAAGGGGGTAATCCCTAATCTTCATGTTATCAATGAGTGGCATCTTGTAAGAACACATTCTCTTAGGGTTATGGAGTTACCACATTTATGTTTCTTACAACCTTGTCCTCTTGTTACTTTGCCGACATCGAGAAATCCTCTGTATCATGTTATTCTAAAACCCTACAATAAGTGTAGTAGTATTGATGTTACAGATTCATATGGAGATTCCTTTGTACATGGTTGAACTCATTTTATAAATAGTATTGAATTGGAGGTCATAGTCCATTTCTTCTACCTCATTATTGTCCTCCATGATAACCTCCCCTAGTTCATCCCTAGTATCGTCCTCTATTCATTTATAAACCCCATTTACCAAACTATTGTGGTCCATAATTCACAAAAAAAAATGGATTCCAACCTTGTAGTTGTTGAGTGACCCCATATTTTCCATATTGGGCCTAAGTTGGTTGTGGTTCCCAATTAGATTGTGTTGGCTATAAAATCATAAGATTCCATGGATTCCAATTTTGTGCAGAGGTTGTCTAGTTATGAACAAGTGGATTCCAACTAGGTATTTCTATAGGTTGATACACTGGTATCATCAATGCCTAAGGTTTAGTAATAGGATTAGTTTCAGGCCTATTTTATTTAGGTATGATGATAGCCTACATTATCATATTTAATTTCTATGCAGCTATAGTAAGGATATTTTTTGTAACATCTCTCAATTCTTTTAGTGCTCGATAGTTATTCTCATTATGATTATGGGCTTTATAAAAGTTGCAGTACAATGTCTATGGGTTCCTCACATACTATTGTATTAGGTTAAATTGATATGTCACATGTCTTACTATGTGATATATATCATAGAATTTAATTTTTATTCTTGAGCACTCATTCCTATGGTACCTTTCTTTACTGCACTCTATACACTAAAGATATGACCTAGAGATTTGTGTTACTTTTTATTGTTGTTCTGATATTATTATAAGGATTTTTAAGGTGTTTTATATCTATGAACTAGGAGTCAAATCTCCTTCATAGTCTTCAATATGTTCCACTTAGATTTTAGTTGTCCTTACTTCTCCTTTATTAGTGAAATGGGTTTGTGCAATAGTAAACCTTATCTTTGGTCCTAATACCTCTATAAACCAAACATCCTTATCTTTGTCTTCTATAATAAACTTAAATTTGTTCATTACATCTAAAAATATATGATCGTATTTGAAGACTAATCTCTTTAGCTCCTTGTCGAACTTCTTTGAGATCTTATATGGTCTGACTAGAGAATTTTTAGACTTTAAATTCTAAGATAGACATTATTTTAAATTCTTTTAGTGTCACTTGGTTGAAAACTTTGTAGAATATAAATTATAATTCTTTATTATCTAATGTTCCAATAAAATCACACTTTATCACCACATCATCAGTGATTTCTTAAGCTTGTCATTTCATAGTGCAGGTGAATAGGTATTGTGCTAGGTTTGTAGACTCATCATAGGGAGCCAAGTGGGTCAGATCCCATAATTGAGATGCCATAGTTAGGTTTCCTATAGGTATCATAGTTGATTTTATTAAAACCTATACTTAGGATGGTTTTGGTTTATGGGGCTTCTGTGGGATTTGAGGTGTTTTTGGGGCTAGTGGTGGTTGTGATGTCTCCTCTGGTTTTGTGGATATGGTAGTCATAGAGATATCTCTATCATCTCCTTCTTATTCTTCTAAAATTTTAAGTTGTGTAATGAAATCCTTGGCCTATGAAATAATTAAGGGTCTATCTCTATTGATAAAAATGTTGTAATGTTCTTCTATTGGGCTTATAAATTTTGGGAAACTTTGTGATATGTGGTCTTCTGGAATTGGTCCTTGCCAAGTATCATTATGTATGAATTATTATGATTTTGAAAAAAATGGGTTTTTAGGATGGTGATCCCTTGGGAAATGATCCTTACCACCAAATATATATCTCTTGAAACTTCAACATGTACTATGTTTGTGACTATAGGGAAATCCTTCTTTTTCTCTCTAGAATAACCTTTCTAGAAATTATGAGATTTTAACCATTTGATCTATAACTATACTACTACCTTCTTCCTTTTTCCATGTTATATCCTCATCACTTCCTCACACTCTATCCTTAATTTTATTTGTATCCTTGCTTTGTCTCTCTCACCACACACTTCTCCTTATCTTCTCCTCTCATCCAAATCATCAATACTACTACTACTCCTTATCATATTCACAACTTCCTAAAGTGTAATTTGTTTATTCCATATCCTCTATTGTTTTAACTCTCTTTATAAATATAGTGTCATATTTGAGTCATTTTCCTCTTAATTTTCCATTATAGACTCAGGTTTAAGCTCTACTTTTTCATCTTTTATTCATTCTCCCTTATATCACACACACCCCCATGGCACCCAAAGTGACTACTATGTATGGTAGGGAATAGGTACCATCACTTTCTCCATATCCAACATCTTAATGAATGTAGGAAGTCACTACAATAATTTTCCTCTTATCCCTCTCATAAATATATCTTTTGCTACTTCAAATGCTACAAAGACTTGTATTATAAATTATGTGATATACACAAAAATAGTCGAATCCAACCAATGATCTATCACATGGTTCTAGCTGGTGTCTAAGTCCCATATTTTTTTGATATTCTCCTTAGACCACATAATGTTAGTGATCACATAAGGTTTGAAACATGGTGATCTAGATGAGCCAACCAATCATCTAGAAATCTAGGAAATTCACACCAAGATATCTCATAATTTCATAGTAAACATGTTCCTTCTCTAATCTCCATTCTATGAAAACTTTGTGATTTTCTAATCCATCCAAAATTCCACATCTCTTTGACTAGGCAACCACCTTAGCATTTCCTCAAATAGTGATTTCTATGCTCATTGTATCATTATTAGTAGAGGTTCTTGGGTTTGCCAAAACATGCTTATTATAGGGATAACTCATATGATTTAATGAAGAGCTTGTAGGAAAGGATAAATCATTGTAAGATATTCAATTATATACTAGGATTGTAGAGGCTTAGCATAATCTTAGGTAATCCTACAAAAGTCTACTAAGATAAATATATAATGGCAATACTCAGGTGTGAATACACAATTATCAGATCATAGAGGAAAGATGGTTACTAAGGGCCATCTAAATATTAGAATTAGATCATAAATATTTCCTAAGCAATGTTATCATTACATAGAGATCTTATGTAATAATATCCAATATCATAATAATCAGATTATATTACATAGAATACAAAGCCCTTTTCATGAGAATTAATGTTATAAAACATAATAGCACACAAAAGATATTACTATAATAGGGAACATAAATCCATCATATTTATCACCAATTCCTGAATCTTACTTACAATATTTATAATATTAGCCACTCATTACACATTCATTCCAGATATCCAATCTACACTTAGTCGTTCATGTGATCATAGGAAACTTAATCAAAAGATCCTCATATAATATTACCCAACATTATTTAGCTTGTTCTACTACAATATATAGGAATATATAATCCTATAAACTATATTTTTCTAATCATGATGTCTATACTTGGCATCCAAATATGTCAACCTATATTTTGTTAATAAATATTCCATATACATGATCCTAGCTGGAAATAGAATATCATCATAACAATTTTGTAGAATAATGACTAACCAAAAAGAAGCCATGGTCCCTATCCACATGGCACGTTCATATATTTGATTAGTTAGTGTACACATTCCTTGAATAACAAGGGAAAATGTGACATGAAAGTGACATACATGCACTTGTCATAGTCTTCGAGGTTGGTGATGTAGATTTCATCACTACACATTCAACCACACTCTATATTCTAGAAAAGTATAAAAGTTAGTGATAAATATTGTTAGGCCAAGTGATTGACCCCATATAGGTCTTCTATGAAGGGAAATAATTAAATCTCTAACCCAAGCATTAGACAACACCATATACATATTTGGGCCCCATATACCTAGTGTATATCAATGACCCCCTAAAGAGTCTATATAGCATAGAATAGGACCATAAATTATAATAGGAAAGTCATTACTAGAGTTAGTATCAACTCTTAAGTGATCGTTAAATGAAAATGAGGTTGAGAGGGATTGGGAGATTCTATAATGGGTCACCAGCCTACAACCTCACTCATGAAGCCATTAGATGATGTAGTCATAAAGTTACACTCTTGCATTAGTTTACTAATCTTAGGTTTATGGTTTGATTGATTTGGTGAGTATTATAATAGACCAGTGTTTTTTTAAATCCAATCCAACATTTCACCCAAACTTATACATGGCTATCTAGGTCTCCTTTATCATAATATTATATATCTTTGTCTATATCATATTACCTTGTACATTCTAGTCTTATCCCCATATTGCATATTCTTAATCATCTTTTATATCCTTATTTACTTTACCCATCATCACATATTTTATATCCTTATCTACTTTATCCTTCATCATATCTTGTACATCTTATCATCTTATCTTGGACATATCCTAATCTAGTTTTTACCTTGACATACTCATATTTATTTATTACCCAATCTTGTACATCCTTATCTTATCATTATCCTTCATCTTATCTAGTCTAACCTCACCTAAATATATTCCATCTTGCTTTGTATTTACTTTTTATCCTACAACACATCTAGTTGGATTTTTAGGTCACACACTTATCCAAAACATACTCACTATACCCCTAATCAAGATTACATCACCAACCTTATAAACTTGTCTTGGTCTCAATCCCATAATCCTTGATCCCTCCATTTATTCCCATCTACCTTTCATCAAATAATCTTTTTCCATCCCACCTTGAGTAAATTGGTCTAAGGCTTGAGATAGTCCGTATGTTGTCCTTATATATCATCCTATCACTCTATTCCACCATTATTTTTTCTATAACCCATTACTTTGTCAAATTTACTATTCAAAAAATACCCTATTAACAACCTACCACTTTATCAATTTAAATCTAGCATCTCTTTTTCCTAAATATAGTTATATCTAATCTAGTTATCTTTCTTATTTATAACTAGCACCCATATAATCATCATCTTTCTAGTTTGAATCTAGACATCAATCAAATCCCCATCCTATATACACATAATATTTTCAAACTTTTATCGATTACTAACACTTTGTATCTTGCAAGAACCCATTGAGTCTCAATCTCTCTAAGTGCACACCTTAAGGGGTGCACCAGGAAAGGGGTGGGTAGACCATTGGTGCTTTTTAAGATTGTTGTCCCTTTTGCTACTTGTTATCTACACACTTATCTCCTGAAACCATTATCCCTAAGCTTTTTCTTCACTATTGTACCCTTTCTAGTCTTTTTTTACATTTTATTCTCTTATTCCTCACCTAAATCCCCTTTTATCAATCAACTATACTAGGTTGACTAGGTTGGCCCTGTATAGTTTTGGGTTATTTTCACTTAGGAACTAGTTTGGCCTTTGGCTGACCCAGCTCGTGACCTAGTGAATTATTGTTCAAAATTATGCTAGGTCTATAAGGTCAACCCTATAAACTAGGATTTTTTTAAGGGTTTAAGGTCAAATCCACTTATATATACAAGTTCATTTGCATCATTTATTATGAGAAGAAGAAAAAGTAAGAGTGAACAAACATCTACTTATTGACCATTCTACTTGAGAAGCAAAGCTTAGGGTTATATACTTTATTTGGAGATATGGATCTTGTCTTGTGGAGAAGTCTTTTGGATGCATTGAAAATTTATGTAGCCTAGATCTGATTTATCTTTGCCATCCTTACATACCAAAACAACCTCTTACAAAGCACCTTGGCTAAGGGAGAGATTGAGGTTCGGTGGGTTCATCATCAAACGTAAGTATTCCTAAACTTTATTTTTCATTTGTACGAGTAGACATATATGCATTTTTACTTATCTTCCATGCATTAGGATTCTATATACATTGACATGAGTTTATGTCTTTTATGCATGTTTAGTTTTATTTTTTATAACCCCCACTTTGTGCCACAAACTTTGGTGATTACTAGATTAGATTTACTTTACTTGTTGTTACTTTAGTGAAATATCAAAACTCAAGACCCCTTAGAGTTATTACATGGTTTTTCTTGATTAGAAACATTGGAACCATCCCTATCTTGGTGTATTATGGTAAGAGATCCCCTAATTAGGTCTAGTGGATCCCCATATTAGTCATGTTCTCACTTAACAAATGTGTCCCCAATTCGAAGTGTATGGTATGATCTATCTTCTTGAGTTAAAATTAATTTATAGACATGATGCATTTTTGATTGCATATATTCTGGTGAATATGACATGAATCTAACCCTAGAAATTTTTTCTTCACATATTCATCATTTTATTTTTCATATATTTGTGATGCTAGGTTGACTATATTGACACATTACTAACTTTTGTGCACAGGTTTAACAAACAATCACATAAAAATAACTTTGTTTTATTTATGTAGGTTTTCTAGAATTCCAAGTCAGACTACTAGGTTAACCCAGTCAACCCTATACATTTTTAGGTTATCAGTAACATGTCTCTATAAAGCTATGTCAAGCCAATTGACATAGTTATCATAATTTGTAAGTACAAATCAAGGTTCTTCAACAATAATATTATTCTTATTTGCATCATCCAACCCACCAAGGTTATTTTATATCCTTATTTGTCATTTCTAGCATTTGTTATAGTTCTATTTTTCATAGTTTGTAATCTTTAAAACTACCCCTATATAGTCAACTAGGTCAACCCTATCGACATATTTCTATATTCTATATTCTATCTAGAAAGTTAGATTGACTCTATCGACATAGTTCATTTTTATACTTTTTACTTTCATAGTACAGAGATTGTTTGCATACACTATCAATTAAATCAACACTATACTATGTTTCAAAGTTGGAATTAACCCTTATATGCTATTAATTAGCTCACACTTTCATTTATTGTTGCTTGTATGCTTAGAATAGATCACATAGTCTAATTAAGTGGTTTTCAATATACCATTTAGTTTCACTGTTTTCTCTTTTATGCACACACTATTAAATCACAAAATTTTAAAAAACATTTTAACAATTGTCTATCCAAGGCCTATCTACTTGGATTTCATACCAAGGGGAAAGCTAATTTGGTTCTCCGGCCAAGAATAAATACATGGTTAACATTATATTTTGGATAATCACCTGGCACACTTATCACTACAATGTGTGAGGTGAGGGGTATGCCCTAATACCAATCCTATACCATTGCCAATATAGATCCCTTTTAGCCCAAACATCTTGAAACCATCTTTAGATCACTTTCTAGTTCCTTGCTTACAACCAACTTCCTATCATATCTAAAATTATACTCTAATAATTTAATAACATTTATGTTGACCACTTAGTTAGCTTTTACTTTCTAATTTGATTCATTTCTCTTTGCTCAATTATATGTTGTATTTAGAAAACTTGCATTAGCTATTGTTGGCGTGAGGTTTTGTGTTGTGTGCCTCAATTGGATCAACCTCATTGGTCCCATTTATTATGTGTTTTCTTTCATTACTTGCTTTCCTATGTACTTGTAAAAAAATTCTTATTTCAATACATAGTCATTTATGTCTACACATTCTCTTATAGACTGTCTATATTCCCTATCTATTATGTTAGGTTGACCCAGCCGACCCTCTACACTTTTTTAGACTCTGTCTACTATGCTAGGTTGACCCAATAGACTTTGTACAATTTTTAGGCCTTGTTTTTTGTACTAGGTTAACCTAGTGAACTTTGTATAGATTTTAGTCACTTTCTATTTCCTTTTTTTTCCACCTCTCTTACCTTGTTTAGTCATTCTCCTTCATCGTACACTTCTTGTTTGAATACAATATTGAGTTTAATTCAACAATAATGATGTGTTTTAACAACCCTCATAGGGTCTCCCATTTCCCATAAGTAGAGTAAGGCTCCTCTCTTGGATGAAATTAATGTTCATATAGCCACTCACACAATGAATTTTGGGACTCCTCCTCATACCTCTTCATAGCATAATCCTCTCTTCTCACTTGAAGATCAACCTGAATTAGATTATACCAATTAAATGCTCTTCTTTATCTTCAAATTTCATCAACATAGAAGAAATGATCCTTATACCATTTACCATCTCATGATTAGTGGTCAATTTGAATATCCTCATTCACTTTCTTCCACATTCTCACATGGATTTTTGGGTACTACCTTATTTGATTCACATCCTCTTCCTTGTATTATGACCCACTCTCATACCATGACCTCTTCTTCTACCTCCATGCCTATTATATCCACTAACATGGTAGGTTATACATCTAGTGGGCCTCTCCTAAGATATACTTTCCTTAATACTTACAATAGTACATCATTTACTACCCAAGGTAATCATGCTTTTAATGCTTTCTCTTCTCACCCCTTCACTAGTCCATATTTTACCACATAAGAAAATTTTGCCACTAGTACCTGACATTCTCATAGTTCCTCTCAAGCTCCTATCCACACCAAAAGTAGTACCTAATCCACTCCTTCCAATACTAATTCTTTAATTAATGTTAAAAATTCCAATCAAACCCATCAAATCTTATTACAAACACTTAATCAAATGAATACCTTTCAAGCTCATAATACAAATCAAATGATGAGAATGAAAAATCACCTTCTCCCTCTTCAAACTCATCCTCAACCAACATCTTGGGGCATGAATAATCAAAATTTTCCCCCACCTCCTCTTTGAGATTCCCATGGAAATGTCATCCCTCAACTTATTTTGGTCAACAATACAATTAAACATCTTTAATATGAGCCTCTTATAACTAAAATTTCCAATATTGATATAGGAGTTATCACCCCTACCATTTCTTACAATGGATCAAATGATCCTACCCTTAATCTAAAAACATTTAGAAATATTTATAAAGATTGGGTTAAATTAAATACTTTTGCCTCTACCAAGCTTCTAGCCAAAACCCTCATGGGTAATGCTTTAGATTGGTACAACCAACTTAAAATTCATTTAATTACTAGTTTGGAAGATTTAGCAAATGCTTGAGTCTAAGAGTTCCAAACTAGTGATCTTCTTAAAAATAATTTGGCCCACTTTATAAATTTTAAACAACTTGAAAATGAAACTGCCTAATATTTTGCTAAAAAGTGGAAAACATTGTCCAAAAATTGTGAACATAACATGGTCGATGATAACCTTTTTCATCTCTTTACCAATGTTTTTTTCCCAAGTTACAATATTGGGTCTACACTCTCTCTCCACATACTTTAGAGGAGAATATTGACCAAGTTAAATTCAAGATTTACTTATTCATCAATTTTATCTACCCCAACCTTTTTCATGTCCTTGCATCTTACTCAAGAATAAAAATCATAATGCTACTAATGATTGTGTCATAGACTCTTATGACACCATTCAAACTATTCAAATTGTTATTCCTAACCAATCCTCAGAACCAGCTCCCCCTTCTCAAAAACATACCAATCCTAATTTATCTTCACCTAATACTATAAATATTCATAAACTCTTATCCTCAACTAAATTATTAAAATACCCCCCTAAGCCTCTTTCATTATAACTTGATCCCACTCGTCCAATGAAATCTTGGTATGAATCCAACAAGTTTTGTTGGTTTCATGTTAGTTGGGGTCATTCTCATGAAACTTGTAGGCAACTTCATAATTTATCTATGGATTTTATTCTTGGTCTAAATTTTGATCATCATTCAATCATTCAAAAGTGTCAATAAGCCTATGACATTGTGTTTAAGGCTCATGAAACTAATACTAAATCTCAAGCCTTGAATCAAGCTAGTGCTCATTTGGTTATCTACAAAGACCCTCTTCTTAATCACCAACCTAATTAAGACAAACAAAACAAGCCCACCCCTTCCACCAACAATGTATAAATTATTTTTTACCTAACCCCTAAAGCTAATGTGCTTAATATGACTAAAATGCAAAGGGTGGTTACTTTTATTGATTCTCAACCTATCTACACTCCTCTATTATCACAAACATTTAGTGTTATCCAAGATTCTTCTACAACTCACTTAAATGAGTTGGGGAAAGATGACCTTCTAACCTTTGATGAACCAATTCCAACTCCTCCTTTGGATAACACTTCCCATTCTATTTCTACCATCCCTCCATCTTCTTTACCTAATACTAATGATAATCAAGCTTCTATCCACACTTCTTCTACCAATTCTCAAAACCAAGCTAAACCAACCGCTTCATCTTCATAACATAATTTACAAACTTATTCTAAACCTTCTCATTCTTATCAACACAAATTCCAATCCACTTTGGCTCCTCCTTTTGAGGACCTTATTAATCACTATGCACCTATTTATAATAATCTCCTCATGGGTTATGATAAGTGGGATCCCATCATGGAACTCACTAATCTCCCATCTCAAATTCCATTCCTTGATCTTATGAGAACATCTATGCATCATCAAAACCATCTTATGAAACTCTTGTTCAAAATAAACATCCCTCATCCTCTTCTATCAGGACACAAAGCAACCTTGTCTGGATCTAAAGATAACATGTTATAACAATGTGAAGAGATGTCCATCCATGTTGATGAAATAATGGAAACTTCTCTTTCCTTAAAATTTCCCATCACTTTTATGATTCTCACTAAGATTTTACTTTTTATGGATGATCCTCATCTATTAATTCGTGTCTAAATAGGTGATATCCAAGTTAAGCATGCATTAATTGATGAGGGTTCAGGCACTTGTGTTGCTTCTCTCAATTTTATTGAAACCCTTAGATATTTTGAATACAATATAAATCCACATGAAGCACATGACAAGGATATGATTAAAGGAAAATTAATCCTTTAGGTTGTGTGTGGCATCCCATTACCATCCCACCTATCACCATTTGTGTGAAGGTAATGATATTTAACTTTCCTCTCTCTTATAACACCTTACTTAGTAGGTTGTGGACTCATTGTATGAGAGAGGTTACTTATTTTGCTTGCCAATGCATTAAATTCCATCATAATGGATCCATCTATAGGATTCATGGTGACACTAACCCTTGGAATTTCAAACAATTCTAAGACCAAGGTGTCTTCAAGATTCCTACTCTTGAAACATTGCCCAGTGTTCCACTCTATGAGTCTCAACTATTTAGCTTTACCATCAATTTAACTCAAGGTTAAAATGGACATCCCAAGCTCATTATTAGTATTCCTCCTAACCTATTATATTATAATGATGATGAGCTCGATGAGATCAACCAAAAGATTAAAACTTTTGGTCTCTCACTTAATCTTAGCTTCTTGCTTCTCTATAGCCTCATTCTCACAAACCACCCTATGATGATATTTCCATTATCTTGACTAGGACTCAACATTCTATTCATCACACTTCATTAGATGATAAATTTATCCCTACTTTCATAATTGATATTCACACACCTAACTATGATGATGATTATTCTTTAGATGATCCATTCCTAGGCAGTCTTTTTTAGGCCCATGATGTTGAGATTATCCATTATCATTCTTCGTTGCTTCAATATTTTCATGCTTATGCCCATGTTCCATCATTTATAATTCCTAATTCTAGTATTTTTACTCTTTATTTTAGGGTAGATATGGTGTCAACACCTCCAATTTTTGAGGAACCTCGTAGGAGTATGTTCATTGATCATACTATGACTGAGCCTTACCGCTTTGCTAGGTACCCTAATCCCTATAGCCTTTTTATCCCTAAGATGCATGTTATCCTTCTTTGGCCTTTTAGAAACCCCTTCCCCTCCCTTAGTATAGCTTGTATTAGATCCTATTCTTTATCCTTCTATTGTTGAGCCTATCCCTAATTTTGATCCCGTTGCTCCTTCCATCAAGCCTAATTTAGTTCCTTCCCTACCATCACCTTATCTTGGTAATGGTTTGCTTTGTTTACCTCTGATGGATCCATTTCCCATAAAATGGGTTGATGAGCCTTCTCAATCCCCTTCCATTTTTGTTACACCTCCTCCTATGAGTAATTATATTAAGCCTACTCACTGGCACATCTATTACTTCCATGACATAGATAATCATTCATCCATACATTATCACAAGCTACAACAATATATGGATAGTTTGCATCATTCTACCCCTTGACCTTTAGAAAAAACCATACCTCCCATAAAGGTATTACTTGAATATATTCCTAAGTATGGAGAGGTGTATTGTCTTTGGCACCAATGTGGTACCCATCACACTGATCATTGCCACATATTTTAGCAACACCTTAAATATCACATTATATCTATTCTCAGACATTCTACAATTCCTCCCATAGGTCATTCCTACAAGAAGGATCCCTCTTATTCTCCCATGGTTATACCTCCAGTGGTTCCATCCCCTGTTATGGTCCCTTTGTCACCTTCTAATTATCCACGTATGACTCCTTCACTTGTGGACCTTCCCTCACCTATGAATCCTTCTCCTCCTATGAGTCCCTCACCTGTGGATCCTTTCCCATTGATGATTCTAGCATCTCCCATAGATTTTTATCCCATGCATCCTTTTGATCATCCCTTGCCTGCTTACCCTCCTTATCATGATCCATCAAGCATTCATATCTTTTCTATTAAGGCTATTAGATGAGAAATATTTTCTTAGTTTTCAATAAAGATAGACAAGACATTAATAACAATTCATGCTTAGTTTCACAGATACTTATAAGATGTTTTGGATAATGTGTGTGGGTAAATCTATCAGTATTTATGAACACATGTATGGTGTTTTTACATTTTCATTTTGGATTGGATGTGTGCTCCAAAATTATCTTTATCTATTTATTACATCATTTGAGATTTTGTTAAATTCTTTTTTATCTTACAAGGTGACTTTCCTTTTTGCACTTTATATATTTCTTATACTATCATTTATGTTTTCTTATGGATGTTTTCTTTATCATTTATTTATTTTCCTTCTTTATTTCCTTTGTTAAAACTCCCTTGTTTTTATTTTCCTTATTATTTGCTTTCTTATCTCTATTTTTCACAGATAATTATCATTGTGACTTGATTATACAAACCTAGTTCCTTTTAGTCATTCCTTCTATACCATATGATCAGTTAGAAAATAATTAATCTCATTATAATATCCTTATACCAATCCACTTTGGATCTCCTTTATTCTCTTTTTTCAAACTAATCATATACATGGTTGAGCCTTGAGATAACATTATGGTTCATTGTTAAGCCTACATTTTCTAGTTAGTCTTGTCTTTGGTTACTTAGCTTCCTTTAGTCGAAGACTATAGCTCATTCATGTATATCACTCTATCTCTCATGATTGGTCATTCCAAGTCTGTATGGAGGAGGATTATTAAAAATAATTAAAAACATTCAAAATCCAAATCATTTAATAAAAGGCAATAATATAAAAGGTAAAAACATTTCAAAATTTTTAAAGTCAAATCACACTAAAAGACATGATTCAAAGCACATCTCTTTCTTCTATTCAAAGCTCAAACTCTATAGTTGGCCTCATGATAAAGCTAAGGTCCATTGGGGTGCAGTAGGTTAGTAGATTAGAAAAGGAGAATAAAAAAATCTTTTAGTGCTACCTACTTTCTCATGTAAGTACCCAATATTCAAAATAGACTGATAGCTTTGTAAGGGGTCCTGAGGAATGGGGAACATGTCATGGGAAGGTAGGTCCATTTTATTTTTCTTATACCAATCTACCTTCATGAGTTTATCTTATTAGCATGTTTATTTTCCTACAAAGATTTATGTCTATAGTGAACAAGTTTCCTTTATACATTGATGGTCACTAGTCACTTAGTGTCTTTTCATGTCCTTAGTATGCCTCCTATCTCCTAATCTCTTCTCATAAGATGCATCCATTATGATTTTTACATTCCCTTTTTCATTTTATACATTCCTCATATTTCCTCTTGAGAAATATTGTTTTGTTCACTGATCACTCCCCTAGGGATTCCTTTTATGAGTTGTATTGTAAGACCATGGATAGACCTAGCCTTCCTCACAAATTACCACAATTTCACATTCCTATTACCAACATCCTTTATTATCAAATTTTCACATTTATTCCACCTCATTGTTGTTCCCTTTATGAGTTTTAGTGTAAGACCATGGATAGGACCTATCCTTCCTCACAAAATTTCCAATAATCCAAGTCATAATTAAAATTGCATGTGTCAAATATGAGATGAGATGTGATCGATTATAAAGTTACACATCATTGACATGCTTCCCAACTTGATTTATTATGTTTTATGCTTACTTTATTTCTCTTTCACTTTTATCTTCTTATTTTTTGATTGTATGTAAGACTCCAACCATTTCTTGAATTTCTCATACTTCCCAGCTTGAATTAGTGTGATAAATTTAAGACCAATTTTGATTTTCTCTTATACTTACCCATGTGATTTTGTATGATTTAATAACTTAATTGATTTGTTTTTATACCATCTATTCTTTCACTTTATTTCCCATTTATTACATTACTCTCATACTTCCCAATGTGATTTAGTGTGATTTTACTTGTTTTAATTTGGTTCCAATCTTTCACTTGGTTTTTTAAAAAAAATTACCATCTTGTTTTACCAACCTTTGGTTCTTTATACTTAAGTAATTTTTTTTATCACACATTTCTCCACATGAAATAGTATGTAGTACTTTTTTAATTAATTATATTTTACCAAGACCTTTTTGCATGTTTATTTTTAACCATGCATGTGTCCCACATAATGCTAGAAAAGAAACCACAACTCATATATTTCCCATAGTATATATGATAAACAACTAAATACATGTTCTATAAATAAATATATACAAGCATCAACAACCACAACCATAATGCAAACATATACAATCAACATCCAAATACCAAAATGAGACACACACACACACACACACACACACACACATATATACAAAGCTCTAGCTATATGGTTGGGCCTATAAAGCCTATCTCATAGCCTATCCACACTACTTATAGATGCCTTGATCTAACCCCTCCATACATAATGTTATAAAAAGGTTGTCTAATATCTCAGTCTTGATACCTTCCCCTACAGTTGAGCCACCTAAGCTTGAACCTATGCCAACTAGACCGAGGTCGCTAGATGTGTCACCCTCTCCTACTCTTATACTTGTGTCATATGGTCTAGGGTCACTACATGTGTCACTCTCTCTTAAGCCTATCCCTATCCCATCTATGTCATAATCTCTAGATTTATGGTTCTTTCCTTAGCTAGGGCTTGCCAGTCCATGCCTCTCTTGCACCCACCTCTATCAGTGGCTACATCTCCTCTCTATGTGCTCTCAAATACCTTGTATCCTCTCTAACTAATATAAACTAGCTCATCTAAGCTAGGGTAGATGGTATTAAATCCTCTAGTGTAGTGGGGTCATATGACATCAATGCTTAATCTAATATATCATGGAGTGTTTTCCTTACTAGGGTCCCCCATCTGGTCTCCTTATCCTCTGCCACACCTATAAAAACCAAACTAGATAGATATTAAGATCATTTATATGTCTCAAAATTTATATATTTTTAGTTTATATGAAAATAACTTAAAATAAAATTTAACCATATTTTATTACCTATCTATGTGTTGGATACTACTGTCTCACCATCTGCAGGACCACTGATTCTCCTAATTTGTGTGACCTCTAAGAACCTCATCCATAGGTCACTACCTAAAAACAAACCCTAGAGTCACCACTCGTGCCCATCTCAACCTATACTTGGATGGTCTCTCTATTGTTTGACTCTACCCTGGCCTACCTTCTAGGTCATCTAAGATAGCAATAGTCTCTACTCTCTTTTGCTCATGTTGCCTATGTTGATGTCATGTCCACAATGGTCATTTTTCCTCCTAATATGGAGATAATGGTGGTATCTCTGGTATTCCTAACTCCACATCCATCTCCTCCCACTTTGGGACCTATCATGCTCGACTAGTCCATGATCTCTCATGATGTGGCCTAAGCATTGGCCTAGTAACTAGTAGCCCTAGTCCTCCCCTCCCTTATATCTCTCACACATGCTAGGCCCAAAACATGGGCATCATTATAGGTGTTATTGGGTGTGGCAATCCCAACTATTTTGGTAATCATGCTACCAAATGTGGATCTATCCACCAAGTATAGTTCCCTATCACCTTTGTCCATGCTAAAGTTGGTATAACTATCTCCCAATTAGGCCATGTTGTAGAGATGTGCCCATATAGTTACTATATAATTGTTGGGGTTCTAGATTACACCCTAGCTAAGAAAGGGGATTATTCAGGTCCTTTACTCAAATCTAGACCAACATGGGACTGTTCCTAGGATATGGGTATCCTAGAAGTGGATCAAACCTCTAAATAAGGTTAGCTTCCTTATGGATCAATCACCTACACTAAACCTAAACTAGCACTTACTTAGAAAAGGGAGAGAGAATTGACAAAACTTATAAAATCATGTAAAAAGTAGTGTTGCACTAATGATTTGATCACTCTAACTCACATAAAACACATTATGAGACACTTTTAAGACCAAAGAACATCAATCTCACATAAATATTTTAGAACACGACATTAATTAGTTATCAAATTAGTAAGAGAGGGAAAATATCCACTTTCAAACTAAACAATAAACTATATATTTCACTTATAATGACCTGTGAGACTATTAGGCACTTCTTTAAGTTGAGAAAACTCTAGACATAAGTAAGGAACATATGTTCACTTAACTCTAGTGTATAAATTCATAGAACATGCTTCAATCTAGCTTAGAAAATGATAGAATTCTATCTTTATTGTATCAAAGAGATGTCACAGTATAAATTTTGGTAGAGTCTGGTCATACCAAAAAGAAGGATAAATTAATCATTTTAAGGCTTAAAAGCTTGTATCTATGGATAAAGGAGAGAGGAAAAACTATGCATTGGAAAAAGCCCAATATATTCTAATGGATTAACACCAATTCAAGGATGTTTTTGAGTCAAGATCTTATCAAGAAGGCATAATTTCAAAGGGATTTGCAAAATAACTTAATGCTCTATGATCCTTATCCAACTGCCAAATTTTTTCTTCAAATTATGTCATCATTTACTTGATCTACTATCAAGGATCATGTCTTAAAACTGGATAAAAAGTGCCACATCTACATTAGGTGGCCATCTAAACCTAAAAATGTAAACCATGATGAGGTGAGACACAAGTTCACTATATGTGAAAATTAATCTTACACCATTAGTTTTCACATAGTCATTGGCATATCTTCAACTTCTTTATTAAACCTAAAAGATCTATTTCACCTATATAGAGCTTTGTTGATGATGCCTAGTTTCTGAATTGTGGCCCTAGTTCAACCGTGGTCCACCTTCAAGCTCAGCTCCTTGATATTTGATTTGTCTAGGTCTCGAATAACCTTTTTAACTTTAATTAAAAATGTCTTGAGCTTTCTTTTTCTTATTAGTTTTTGAAAACCAATTAGGCTCATCTACATTATACTCAACTATCTTTATAATTATTGGTTATGTATATCCTTTTAATTTATTAACTCGGCCTTACTTTGTTGATCTATCTATGCACAGATGCCTGCAAGCCATTAATCTTATACTAGTTGAATGTGTTTTTGCCACTTATCCTTGACTTATTAGCTCCTTAGATTTGTTGACCAATTTGACTCATGTACATTGTTTGATCAAGATGTACAAGTTCATGCACACCATTAATCTCCCTAGTCTCACTTTCTTTTTAGTTGTTGTACTCTATCATATCATTGGTAAGATGGAATGTGAGCCTTTGATTTGGCTGGGATCCATCCTTTTGTTAGTTATTTTTCTCCCTATGATCAAGACTTGATCATTTCACACCATTGGATCTTGTCAAACTTGTAGATATTTAATGGTTTCAACCTAGGGACCTTTTGATTTAGATTACTCCACTTCGTTCCATCCGATCAAGATGTGTTAGTATGAGGGATCCCATGGACCATTAGATCTCAACCAAGTTCAAACCTTTTAAGGACCTTTTGAACCCAAATGGATACTTTCCTTGATTAAAATTTATGTTTGTGAAAATGTTAATTGACATGCATGTAGATGTATTTGACATCTCACAAATCGTCAATTTTAAGCATAGATAGATTTTTTCCTAAGCTTCATTTTGACACTAACGTGAATGTCTTATGTTGTAGATCCAAATTTGAAGGGATATAACTTGAAGTGAAAAATTCATGAAGGTGTGAAACTTGTTGGAGATGTTCTTAAAATTGAAAGGGATAAACCCATTTGACCCAAGGGCTTTCAAGGCTTTTTTAGCATACTTATCAAGTGTGCAAACAATCTAACTAGTCCATTTCTAAGTGATAACTTGATGATGGTCTAGATCATAGACTTATTCTTTTAAGATTTTTCTTGATCTTTAGAAGCTTGAATGAACTTATAAAACATAAAAAAACTTGTCCATGACTTGAACTATAAGATAATCTATGTAACCTTATCTAGATCCTTTATTTATCATTGGATCCTTCTCTTCAATCTAGAACATTACTTGGTCCTTGAAAGTTTTATATGTAGGTCAAAAATGGACAACATCTTTGGTGACTTATTTGGGAAGAATTACTACTATGCTTGAACTCAGACCATATACATAATTCTTTGACTCATAACAGATAATACATGGACCATTACATGAATGTAAGATAGTCTATTGACTTACAAAGATAGTAAATTCCCAACAATAGGGAAAGAGAACAAATTGAAAGGGAAACTATTCTAACAAAGGAAACTAAAATACTAAATGATTGTGTAAGAAAGAATCACTTATTTATTTCAACACAGAAAGTAAACTAACTAATGTGTTAGAAAACACTTGGAGAAAAATAATAAAAAAATTATGTATAGGGGACTTAGTTTTCCTTAATGGCAGTGTTTGAGAGTTATCCCATTGAATGGGATAGGAAGTTATTTACCATTCATCCTTATGAGCTGGGAAGCATTGTGGGATTTACAACTAGAAACTCTATATGATCCACTCTAGAGAGAATAAACTTTTGTGTGTTTTACTAGCTTGGCTCTATCTTCATCCCACTTGAGGACCAAATCTCCTTCTTGGAAACTTCTTGTAGAAGTTCCTTTGTCAAAATATGTCTTTGTCATTACTTGATGGGCCTCCATAGTCAACATGGCCTAATTCCTTGTCTCCTCTAGCTCCATGAGCTCAGTATATCTTATTTCCATTGGCTTAGTCTCCAAAAGCTCAAGCTAATGCATTAATTCCAGATTAAGGAATTCAAGAGAAATAAGCATTCTTGCTTCCTTACCATATACTAGTTTGTATGGAGAATTGGTAATTAATCTTTTATAGGTAATCATGTCAGCCCATAGAGCTGACTTTATTTTGATATGTCATGATCTTTGATTGTCTTCTACAGTCCTCCTCATGATCTTCAACAAATTCTTATTGGTAGATTCAACAAGGCCATTGCCTTGTGCATAATAGTTTGATGAGGTACTAAGAAAAACACTATGTTGAAATACCCATTAGATGATCTTAGATATTACAAAAGCCATAAAATTATCAAAAATTATAGTTAAAGGGACCCCAAATTTGGTAAGTAAACCTTCATATAGGTTTAAAACACTAGTTTCATTGGCTTCTTTTAATTTTATTGCCTCTATCCATCTGGTAAAATAATTTGTGGTAGTCAAGATCCATTTGTGTCCCAAGATTGATGGGGGGTTAATAACACCAATAAAGTCCAATCCAAATTGGAAAAAAGGTTGATTAATTAAAATTGGTTGGAGAGGTAAGGTTGCAAGCCTCACTCTTCCAATAAACATGGCACACTATCTACATTTCCTGATCCATACATGGCAATCACAAAATGAACTTGGCTAGCAATACCCACCTCTCATGATATTGTGAGTTGTAATCCTAGCTAAGTAATGTCCTCCACCAAGTCCATCATGGAATTTCTCAAGTAACTTTTGTGTTTTACCTGATTCTATGCATCTTAATAGTATACCATTGATATCATTTTTAAATAATAGATTATCAACAAGGAGAAAAAGAATTGATTGTAATCTAAATTATCTCCTCTTTGAAGGAGTAAGATAAGGATAACTACCATCTTGTAGATATCTTACCATATATTGGAACCAACTAGAATTTGAGGCCTAATTACTTGTAAGTTCTTGATTATTTGACACTATAACCTATTCATTAGATTCTTTCAAGTCTTGGGCTAGATGTTTATAGAGTTTTTTGCCGCTAACAAGCTTTGTGACTTTGATCTCAATGTCATATTTCATGACCTTGGTTATCTAACACACTCTTTTGTCACATATCTTTGTTCAAAATAAAGTCTTTGACACTTGGATGTGTAACCATCAAATGTATGTTATTATTGGACAATAAGTACCTAAAATTTTTAAGAGACTTTATAATTGAAAGAATGTGCTTCTCAACAAAATAATACCTTATTTCATATTCTTCTAAGCCTTGACTAAAAAAATATATTGGTTGCTCTAAAGTATTTTTATTCTACTACATGAAAATACCTGATATTGTGTCAAGGTTAGCATAGCTATATAAGAAGAAATATTTTGTAAAATTAGGATTCAAGAGTGTAAGAGCACTGTCTATAGATTTCTTGATTTATTCAAAACTTTTCACTCCTTTAGACCAACTAAAACTTTGAATTTTATTTAACATGGCTATAAGTGGCATAGCTAAAGTAGTAAAATTTAAAATGTATCTCCTTATGAATTTAATCTTGCCTAAAAATCATTTCAAGGCTTTCTTATGCTTAAGCAATGATAGTGAAAGAATTGATTCTATCCTATGAAGGTTTATTCTTATACATTTGTTTGAAATGACATGTCCAAGAAGCCCACCTTCATGAATAGAGGAAACACACTTTTTTGGGTTCAAATATAGTCCAAATTCTCTGCACCTTTCAAACACCTATATGAGATGAATCATATGCTCATTTGTATTTTTAGAGAATGTTGTTATGTCATCTAGATAAACAAGAATAAACTTTTTGAGGAGACCCTGAAATTCCATGTCCATAGCCTTCTAAAAAGTGGCTCTAGAATTAGATAAACAAAAAGGCATATTATTGTATGCAAATGTCCCCCACTTTGTCGTGAAGGCTATTTTGTACTGGTCTTATTCTTTGACCAAAATTTGGTTATATCCACTATAACCATCCAATAAAGAGAACCTTTCTAAACCTGCAACTAACTGTAAAATTTGTTCCATTGATGGTAATGGATAATGATCTTTGAGAGAGGCCTTTTTAAAGTCATGGAAGTTGACACATAACCTTATTTCACCATTCTTTTTCCATAATGGAACAAGGTTTGCTACCAAAGTTGAGTGCTTAATTAGAAATATTATGGCTGACTCAATGAGTTTATGTAGTTTAGCTCTCATTAGAGTTTCAAGCTTTGGATTGATTGGTCTTTGCCTTTATCTAACTAGCTTAGTCTAATATTCTAAATAAATGGTATGTTAATCTAGAATTGGATCAAAAACCTTAAGGTCACTATACTTCCATGCAAAGACATCTATAAAATTTGAACATAACTTAATAAAATCTTATTTCTCTAAAGATGTGCAAAATTTACCTAGATTTAGATTTTTTCTAGTTACAATCTCTACATTTATGTAGTGTTATTCCTTGGTTGATAAAGTAAAATTTTATTTTCTTAATTCATCATCTATATTGAATATATTTTCTAAGGTGACCAGTCCTTTAGGCAACTTGTTTGTCTTTAATTGAATAATCTAATAATCATACTACTATAAATGCTTATCTTGGTTCCTTGAGGACAATTTAGCCTCCTCTTGTAAGAAGCTGATAATTTGGATATCATCTTCAAATACCTATCCATTTTCATGGTTGTCTATAATAGAAGATCTCACAACTACCTTGATGTGTGATTAGAATTTGTCTCTCTTTATATTATCTGGGATACTGGATTGTGATATAATAGTAGCCAATTTGTCTGCATGCTTATTCTAATTTATTGGTATGGCCTCAATATTGAAGGCTTGAAAGTCTTCAAAGAGGTTCCATACTCTATGCTTATAATACCTAAGTAATGGTTTCTTTCATAGATTAAGACCTCTCACTTGGTGAACTACTAGTTAACTATCTCCAAAGACTTGTAAGGAATTAACCTTCATTTTTATTCCTCATTACAAACCATGCACTAGTGCTTAATATTAAGTGACATTATTGGAAAAACCAAAATAAAAATTTAGAGAAGATAAATACCTTTGATTATCTAGATAAATTAACTTCATTCTAGCTCTAATGTCATGTTTGTTCCTAAATCCATCAAAATATAGTTACCATAGTCCATCACTAGGTTGCTCATATTTCATCAATGTTGGAACTGGTGCATAATTTTCATAAAGATAATAGACACCAAGTCATTTTTATTAAATTAAATTTTAGGTATCATGCTCATGTAAATCAGAGGCCCATTCATCAAGGAAAATATCTAGGACTCTATCTAGAGGTGATTCAAATTCAACCTCACTATTTTCTAACACTTGTCTGTGATAACACAATTAGTGTTCACCATGCTTAGCATATATGGCTCCAAATGAAATATTGCAATAGGTTCAAAAAGTATAATCACCTTATTACCATACCTAGTTCTGAAATTAGATAGGTCCAATTAGCTAACAAAGATCCTCCAATTTTTGAAGTAAAATCTTTTGACAGACACATGGTAAGATAAGGAGGTAGGTCCACTACAACTACATCTTGTTGAATAAAAATATTGGAAAAAGCACGTAGTGTTAGTTTTAAGTATGTTATCATGCCTATTATTTTCATTGGTAATCCATCTAATTTCAATACTCTTTTAGTATTTAGCTCATAGACAAGACCAAGCTTGTCTATAATCTGTTTGGGCATGATAGTGTTACTAGTTCTACTATCTACCTTACAATTATGGACTAAATAGTCACCTACTATCAAAGAGAGATAAAAGGGAGGGGTATTTCTTAACTTTACATTAAATTAATCCACCTTTATCATGTTATGTATCTACTGACTACGTTGTTTAATTTTTGGTCTGAATTGGTCAAGACAACTTTTTTCTTAGCTAGATCTTTAGATATCTTGAGATATAAAAGTTGTTGAATCAACATGTCTTTTTACCCTAGGATGGAAAGGGAATCCCACATGCTAATAATAAAATTTTATTTATTCATTTGATTAATAATGTTAAAATGTGTTCCACTAACCTTTGGCTGTAACTTTTGAGCCACTGACTATTCTCTAGTCAGGGGCATTTGAGGAAATTTCACTATCTCTGTGTTTTGAATATTTTGTGTCATAGGAAAAACAACTTGATCTTTGACATTATTTGACATAAAATTAGGAACACTATAATTATTTCTCACATAATGAGCTTCTTCAACTACTCTTTTTTAAGTTCTAGTCAGAGCTACCATTCGACCCTTTATGTTGCTAATGTCACCAACTTGGTTGAACGTAATGTGATCATCCAAATGCCAATTAATATTGATAACATCAAGTTGCCTTGGCACTTTTTTATCTTCTCCTTGAATTGTAATATTTATGTCTTGATATTGACCACCTTGAAGAGGGAAATCTTCTTGTGTTATATGTGGCATGGTAATCTCTTATGATACCAAAGCTTGATTTTAAATGTCATTTGGGTTTGAAGGCTACCAACCTGGATCTTGCATTCAGTTATTTTGGGGAAAAATAGATTTTGAGTTGGAAGTCACATTGGGATTAAGGGTTTCATATGGCTTAGTTTGGGTTATAGTTCATTGATTTTGATAAGGTTGCCTATTATCCTTGAAACCTTGATAAGATGGTCTTTAGTTATTGAAAGACTGATAGATATTCTATTTTTGTTATTGATAAGGTCTAATTTGGTACTATTATCTCTTGAGTGAAATAATTTCATTTCCAAAATCTTGTAACATGATATTCAAATCAATGATCTCACTAGATTGATTAGGAGGGGATACAACTTAGATTTTTAGAGATGGAATAGGGGTTATAGATGGAATTTGGGGAACTTGAGGTGGAAAAGGTTGAAATTCTATAAAAAAGGGCATTAGAGGCCTTGGAGCAAGTTTACTAGCTTGAATCAATCTATTCTCTACTCTGATAGCAATCTCATAGGCATTTGTCAAGTTATTACCACCCATGGACTGTATCATGACACTTATATCATAATTAAAGGCCTTAAATAAGTACAAAAATGCATACTTTGGGAATGGTATAACTAATACAGGGATCCTAATCCATGTCTTTTGAAATTTGAGGTTAAATTCTGACATGAATTCATAGGGATACCTTTGTATGGTAGTTAATTATTCAACCAAATAAAGATGATTAGACTTTTAATCAAATTGCTTAACTAAAGCTGCACCTAACTTATCCCAAGTAGAAATAGAGGTTAAAATAAGATTCTTATACCATTGCAATGTTTTTCCCTTAAAAGAGGTAGCAAGTAATCTGATAGCCACATTATCTTGAGTTACATTATGAACAGAACATAGATTATAAATATCTTGGATATGCTCAATAACAATAGTTTTATCCCATTCTCTAGAGAAGAAATGAATAATTTTTAGAGCAGACATAGGAATGTCATCATATTAGGCCAAATTCAAGGGACTACCCCTATTAAATGGGATAAACACTTGATTCCTAATAACCATTTGGCAAAAGGGATTTAGATTATAGGGATAATAGATTGAACTAAAATAATAGATTGACCAGAAGATAAATAATACTTTGGAGGATAAGGTCTTGTACTATTGAATCTTGATCTTTTATAAGAAGTATGAGGCAATTCAATATGTTCAAAATAAGTACCTTTACTTGATGCTCTTGTTGTAACCTTTTGCATGAAAATGATATGAGCTCTGCAACCTAAAGGATATTTAGATTTTGATGATGGTAGATCTCTTCTACTACTATGAATCTTTCTTCTCAATCTTCAAACTTCAATTACACTAAAGAAACTTGGCCCCACCATGCATGCCAAAATTGTTGGGTAACTAGATTGGACCCTAGTTGAGCAAGGGGATTGTTCAGGTCCTCTACTCAAATCTAGATGAACATGGGACTAATCCTATGCTATGGGTATCCTAAAATTGGATCAGACCTCTGGAGAAGGCTAACTTTCTTATAGATTAATCACCTACACTAAACCTAAAATAACACTTACTTGGAAAAGGGAGAGAGAATTGACAAAGCTTATAAAAGCAAGTAAAAAGTGGTGATGCACCAATGATTTGATCACTCCAACTCACACAAAACACTCTATGAGACACTTTTAAAACCAAATAAATTTAATCTCACATTTATATTTTAGAACAAGGCATTAATCAGTTATCAAATTAGCAAGAGAGGGAAAATATCCACTTTCAAACTAAATAATAAAATTATATTGTGCTTATAATGACCTATGAGACTATTAAGCAATTATTGAAGGTGAGAAAACTCTAGACATAATCAAGGAACATACATTCACCTAACTCTAGTGTATGAATTCATATAACACACTTCAATTTGGCTTAGAAAATGATGGAATTTAGTCTTTATAATATCAAAGAGGTGTCATGGTACAAATTTTGGTAGAGTTTATTCATACCAAAAAGAGGGATAAATTGATCATTTTAAGGCTTAGAAACCTACATTTATATAAAAAAAAGGAGAGAGGGAAAACTATGCATAAGAAAAGGCCCAACCGCTTTTGATGGATTAACACCAATTTGAGGATGCTACTGAGTAGAGATCTTATCAATAAGGCACAATTTCAAAGGGATTTGAAAAATAATTTAATTCTTTATGATCCTTATCCAACTGCCAGATCATTTTTTGGAATTATGTCATCATTTACTTGATCTGATGTCAAGGATCATGTATTGAAACTAGCTAAAAAGTAACACATCTACATTATTTGGCCATTTGAACCTAAAAATGTGAACCATGATGAGGTGAGACACAGGTTCGCTATATGTGAAAACCAATCTTAGACCATTGGTTTTCACATAATCACTAGTCTATCTTTGAATTTTGTATTAGACCAAAAGGATTTCTTTCACCTATATGGAGCTTTGTTGATGATGCTTGGCTTCTGAACTATGGCCTTAGTTTAACCATGGTCCACCTCCAAGCTCCTTTCCTTGATATTTTCTTTGTTTAGGTCCAAAATAACCTTTTTTACTTTAGTTGAAAATATCCTGAGCTTGATTTTGCTTATTGGCTATCACAAACCAATTAGGCTCATCTACATCATGCTCAAATATATTTATGATTATTGGTTCCATAAATCCTTTTAACTTATTGACTTAGCTTCACTCTATTGATCTATCTAAGCATAAATGCGCATGAGCCATCGATCTTTTTCCAATTGAATGTGTTTGTGCCACTTGTCCTTGACTCATTAGCTCCTTGGATTTGTTAACTAAATTTACTCATGTGTATCATCTAATCAAGATGTATAAGTTCATGTGCACCATTGATCTCCCTAGTCCCACTTTCCTGTTAGTTCTTATGATCTGTCAAATCATTGGTATGATTGAATGCAAGCCCTTGATTTACTTTGGACCCATCCTTTTGTCAGTGATTTTGATTCATCTGATCAAGACTTGATCATTTTTCATTGTTGGATCAGTCTAACTTGTAGATCTTTAACAGCTTTAACTTGGGGACTTTTTGACTTAGTTGTCTCCACTTCACTCCATCTGATCAAGATGTGTCAGTATAAGGTCTCCCATGGACCATTGAATCTTGACCAAGTTAAACACTTTTAAGGACCTTTTGAAACCAAATGGATACTTGCCTTGATTAAAATTGACATTTGTGTGAATGTCAATTGATGTCCGTGAGAACATATTTGGCATCTTACAAACCATCAATTTTAAGCATAGATTTTTTCCCAAGCTTCATTTTGACATTAGCACAAATGTCTTATGTTACAGATCTAACTTTGAAGGGAAATAACTCGAAGCACAAAATTCATGGAGGCACAAAACTTACTAGAGATGTTCTTGAGACTGAAAGGGATGAACCCATTTGACCTGAGGTATTGCATTGCTTTCTAATCATACTTATCAAGTGTGCAAATAATTTAACCAGTTCATTTCTAAGTGACATCCTGATGGTGGTCTAGATCCTAGACTTATTCATTTGATATTTTTATTGATCTTTGGAATCTCTAATGAACTTTTGAAACATAAGCAAACTTCTCTATGACTTGAACTTCAAGATAATATGTGCAAAATTATCTGGATCCTTCATTTATCTTTAGATCCTTGTCTTCAATCAAGAACATTATTTGGTTATTGAAATATCTATATGTAGGCCAAAAATGGCCAATAATAATATCTACCCATCTCACTATCCATAGCACTGGCATGTGGGGCATGTCCTACACTACCTAATCCTATGTCCATCTTTGAACCTGAGGTAACCTATCATCAACTGCATGGGTTAACCCAACTAACTGATACATGGAGAACTTTTAATATATCCATGCCATCAATAATATAATTGGTCCCACTAACTTTTTCCATCTGGACAACACTCCATACATGTCATTCATGAGTTTTACCTAGATGACAAATCCCAAGTCATATAGCACCCTCTTCTCTAATATCATTTGGCTCAAGGCTATCACAAATAATGGTACCTTGCCATCTAACTTATGACACAACACTTGTGCTATCATAATTAATATTAAAGCCTTTTGGATATATGAAATCTAAAACATATATACATCAAACATGATCACCCTAAATATAGGGTGTATCATCTTTGAGCCCATTGCCCATATGGCTAAGTCTCTCCTCTCTTCGTCACTATCAAGTACTCTTGTGACTATGGGTGCCCCTATTATGGGTGGTCCTAAATTGGCATGCACATCATCTAAGGTGATACCCACCTCTATGGTATCCCCCTCCACCTCCCACCTAAAAATATTAGTCAACCATTCATAGGATCCCAAGAACATGATTAGAAAATTTGAACTAAGTGGAATCCTATGCATCTCTGTAATACCTCCTAAACCTAAAGTAATCAATCTAGCTCAATCTCCAATAAAGAATCACTCTAATAATTCTATGAGCCATGATGCATCCACCAAACATTAGAATCTCAGATGTCCTTATAACTAGGAAATAATAAAAGATGTATTAGATCTTTCATGTCATTTATAATCAAAATACATTCTTTTGAAATACAAAAACAAGCCCAATTGCTTTCATTTATTCATTTTTAATCAATTTCGCCTATTTTTAGCCTACCCATCCCCTTTTAGTCCTTGATTAGTCATTATGGGCCATTATATCACACTCTTTTAGCCTTCTTCATGCATTTCCATACTATTTTGGTCTTTTGGTCAAACACTAGTTTGACCAAAATTTCCTTATTTTGACCTAATTGACTTAAAAATCTAAGTCAACCCCTCTATTTTCCCGTCTTAATGTTGAGTTATCGTAGTGACTTTTTATACTAGGTTGACAATAATGTACTAGGTTGACAATAATGTACTAGGTTGGTAGTCTAGAAAATAAACTACATCGACACATACCTACTAGGTCAGTAGTGTGGATTTTGACAACAACTAGGTCGACCTAGTTGTTTTTCCCTATCGACCCCTTACATTTTGTGAAATAAATGCATTTTGACAATTATTTCCCCAAACCCTTCAAACCCATTTCCCTAAATGGATTTTCTTACCCTTAGCATCTAATTTGGGTTCATTATAATGTCTAAAATTATTTAAATTAAAAATTTCTAAAATACACATAAAATCATTAAAATATTCAAAAACTAGTTTGAGATTCTCAGTTGCCTACCTATAGTGCACCCGTTATTACCATTGGGCGTCCCTCTCATCTAGATTGTCATCTCCTCACCATCCTAGCTTCTTTTTTTGTTAGAGATCTTTTTGTCTCCTTCATAAGTCAAAAATAACAAATGACTTTCATTTCAACCTATTTAAAATCACTTTTCAAAAATCTAAATCTTTTAAATCTTTTTTGTTAGATTTATTATTTTTCTTATATCTTTGGATTTACTCATCCAATTTTTGATCCATAAAAATTTCTATAATCATGAATATGTAGAAAATGTTTTACACTAATATATGCCTATCTTCCAAAAAAACTAATTTTTGGCTATTTTTTGCACTAACTTCTAAAGGTTTACCTAATGTTCTTCATTTTGGACACCTTTATTTGTATTCTAGTCTAATTATTTATCTATAGCACTAAGGTAAGTAAAATTATGTGTTTTTAAATTCTATCCTTTCATTTATCTTATTTTATCTTTACTACATCTTACTTAACATCAATGTTAAGCTATCATGTTTTATTCTTGAAGCAACATCCCGTATTGCACTCACATGACATGTGATGAGATTCAAGTGGGGCATATGTATACACGTAATATTTTAAAAAAATTATCAATTAATGACACTTTGTATCTTGTAGGAACCTATCAAGTCTCAATTTCTCTGAGTGCAAACCCTAAAGGGTGCATCAGGAAAGGGGTGGGTAGACCATTGGTTCTTTGTAGGATTTTTATCCCTTTTGCCACTTGTTATCTATGCACTTGTCTCCTAAAACCATTATCCCTCAGCTTGTTATTCTCTATTGTGCCCTTTCCAAGCATTTACTACATTTTATCCTCCTATTCCTCACTTTAATCCCCATTTATTAGTCAATTGTACTAGGTCAATTGGGTATACCTTGTACAATTTTGGGTTATTTTCACTTAAGAACTAATTTGGCCTTTAGTCGGCTTAACTCATGATCTAGTGAATTATTTTCCAAAATTATATGAGGTCAACTGGTTTAACCCTATCAATCAATATTTTTGGAAGGTTTTAGGTTCAAATCCTCCTTAATATAATGTTCATTTCCATCATTTATTATGAGAAGAAGAAGAAGAAGTAAGAGCAAATGAACATCTACTTATTGACCATTCTACTTGAGAAGCAAAGCTTAGGGTTCCATACTTTCTTGGGAGATATAGATATTATTTTGTGGAGAAGTATTTTAGATGCATTGATAGGTTGTGTACCCTAGAGCTGATTTATCTTTGTCATCCTTACATACCACAACAACCTCTTACGAAGCACTTTGGCCAAGGGAGAGATTGAGGCTCGGTGGGTTCATCTTCAAAAGTAAGTATTCCTAAACTTTGTTTCTTCTTTATAATATTAGATAGATTTGCATTTGTGATTCTCTTCCATGTATTAGGATTCTATATACATTGATGTATATGTCTTTTATACATGTTTATTTTTAATGTTTCTAACCCCCACTTTGTTCCACAAGATTTGGTAAACACTAGATTAGATTTACTTTACATGTTATTAGTTTAGTGAGATATCAAAACTTAGGACCCCCTTAGGGTTATTGCATGGTTGTGCTGGAATGGAGGCTTTGAAACCCTCCCTAAGATGGTGTATTGTGGTAGGATATCCACTAATTGGTTCTATCAGATCCCCTTATTGGTCATGTTTCTGCTTAACAAATATGTCCTCAATCGTAAGTGTATGGTATGATCTATCTTTTCAGAGTAAGGATTGATTTTTAGACATGATGCATTTCTGATTTAGGATTTTGTCCCCCATATGACTCTATTCCACCATTATTTTTTCTATCACCCATTAATTTTTCAAATTTTCTATTCAATCAATACCCTATTAACAACTTATCACTTTGTCAATTTCAAAATAGCATCTAGTTTTCCTCAATCTAGTTATATCTAATCTAGTCATCTTGCCTATTTATAGCTAGCACCCATATAATCATCATATTTCTAGTTTAAATCTAGGCACCATTAAAATTCCCATCCTTTTGCTAGCTTGAAAACTAGGCATTATCAATAGATATTTAGCACCTATCATACTATCAGTTTAAAATCTAATCCTAGTCTAATATCATAATCCATTTAGTCTATCTCATCCTCACCATTACCTATCATACTAGCTCAATCATTCTATTGATGGCATAAAATTGTGCTAGATCCTAGCCAATCAACAATTGGAAGTTTCAAGTTGTGGGACAATGCAACTTGAAACAACCTCCATGTTTTAAAGAAGCTGGTCTCTTCTATTTTATGGTGTTGGGGAAAAGGGATAGGAGACTAAACAGAAATGTAAAATGTAGGAATTAAAACCTAACTATGGCGATGCACCTGAGTGTAATCCTAATCCTAATCTGAGCATAGAGTGACTATTATAGGATTCTATTACATTTAAGAGTAGACAAGTGCATGATCAATGTAAAATATTGGAATAACAGAAACAGAGGCTCACAACAGGGGAGTCTTTTGTTGAGATACATGAATTGTCAACAAAGGCATAGTGTTCTGTCTTCTTAATAGAATCCTCCAATCACATAAGAGGTGCAGAATTCATGCATAGTTATGTAGAACTTTGGACTATAGAAAATGGGACAAAAGCAAATAACATTTCCAATCACAACACTAGACAATCTATAGCATAAACTACTTTGTAATTGACACAGATAACATCAACAAGGGCATAGTATTCAATTTTATTTTGAATCTTCTAGTCATACAAAATATGCAAAAACACACACAGTCATATAAACCTTTCAACTCAGGAAAATGGAACAAAAGCAAATGATATTATTGGTCAAAATTTTGAAAAGTCTAAAACTATAGAATCCCCCCTTTTTTAGATTTTACAATTTTGCTTATATAGCTTCGGATGCCTCCTTGATCATCCCCTTTCTCATGCAATTTCACTCCATCCTTCACTCATAGGAGATAAAACAGATGATGCATTCAATGCCTTGGATGCATTCTAGTCTTATCAGGAATTGCCCTTACTACGACATGGCAATCCATGTCTAGTACCTTTCTTCGCACCTAAAATTCCTCGTTCCATCACCTCTTTGGCCGCTCAACTGTCTACTTTGTCTCCGCTATTAGGGGACAAATAAATAGTGCCTTCAATACTGGTAAGCCCAAAAAATCTACTTGGTGTACTGTTATATCTACTGGGAATAACTTCCACCTATTTTCACTCCCTCTCTGCTGCAATAGATAGGCAGACACAAGGACACTTAGTCAATCTATGACATTTCTCTCCTTTTGATCTAGAAAGCACTGGAGGATGACACTTGGCCACTTCCACTTTCTTTATATTCCATTAAGGAACAATCTACCTTTGACACTTGTCACATTCTGCTTCCTTGATACTTTGCAGCTTTACTAAAACATAACTCAGTGCATTCTTTGCCTTGGCAATCCCTAAGAAAGGATGGATGCACGTGGAAATCTTCACTCATTGACACTCAGTGCTTCATCGGCACTTTGAAATATCATTTGAGACCCACCACAATCTTCATTTAGTGATTAGGTTCGAAGGTGATCTCTCAAAAGTTGATACGTGGGGACCTCCACTGCTTCTGGGAAGATACATGGCATCTTTCACTTCTCCTACTGGGAGTATGTGGTACCTTGTGCTTTCTTTACGGATGGAGTAGAAAGGGACCCAGAAGGTGACACTTGGTAGCCTCCACTACACTTTGATACTTAGCAAAATAAATGATGCCTTTATGCGTTGAATGGAAAGCATTGGACCCAGGCATTGAAACAAAGGCTCTCAGAAATTGACACGTGGTGGCTTCTGCTACTTCTTTAAAAGGGTAATTTAGGGCCTCCACAACTACCACCTGGTGATTTTCATTTTTTCTATTGCTTAGCTCATCGAAGGTAAAATATAAAACATGGGTGCCTCTATGATACGCAGGTGCTAACACGTGGTGCATTCTGCTTAACTGCTATTGGGTACGTGGCACGATCTATGGTTCTTTGGAAAGCCAAAACAAAGTCCTCAAAAGTCACCAACTATCCATCTTCATCTCTTAGAAAATGACACTTGGCCACTTTCGCTTGAATCCAATACTTAGGCCAAAATTGAAATGGAAAGAACAAAAGAGGAAAAAAGGGACCATGCTCTGAGGACGACACTTGGCAGCTTCTGTTGCACTTCGACACTTAGGTAAAAATGAACCCATCCTCTACTCCAAAACTCTAAGGCTTTATCCAAGATGTGAAGGAACCAAAATTTTAGGGATTGAACCAAAAAATAAATTAAATACGGTGAAGAGTAGGAAATTAATCTACAGTTATTGGCAACTATTAGGGCTTTTGAGCTTGCTCAAAAAGAATCCAACTCCTACTCGATCAAAATTTCAAAATTTATAGCTTCAAAAGAGCTATCTAAAAGATAGACCACTCATGGTTGGATAATCCTTGCTTGCTCTACAACTCATCAAAAGCCAAGTCCAAGCTAATGAGATCCTTGTGCAAGAAGGTTTGCAGGATCTGGGCAGTGGCTTTTAGCGTGGATTCTAGCCAGAAAATGGGAATCAAAACAGTCTCAACCTCTGGTGCTGAGGAATTGTCCTACAAGCTCTGGAAAATTATCTAGTCCCTTTGTTTAGCTAGCAGTAATTGTTGGAGTTGATCAGCCATCAAGACCATCCTTGCATCTAGAAACAGGGAAGGCAAGCCTAGTTACACCAAATCTTTAATATGTTGCCTCATCTCACTGATGCCTTCCTTCACGACATCGAGGTAGCTTCTACAACTATTGGCTATGACATTTTGCCTAAGCTCTTCATTGATCCATTTCATGGCAACCATTCTGTTAAGGATCCCTGCGGCTACCAATATCACATCCCATGAGTTATAGAGCTTTTCTAGTAATGAATGAGAGTCCATGACTCTCCAAGAGATTGTGGCCAGAGTGCTCTGTACTAGATTTTCTACCCTTTTGCACAATTGTGTGTTTTGTAGGAAGGTGAAAAGTGGCATGAACTAGATAATCTCAAAAGAGATCCTTGCCCATGCCGACTCATAGAGCTCCTTCACTATCTATGAGACTCTACCTCCTCTAGGTCTATTGGCCAGCTCAATTGCCAGTTGTGCCACCCTCTGTTGCTCTACCTAGAACTCAGCTTGAAAAGCCATAACCTTATTCTAATGTTCCAGCAGCCCATACTGTGATTGAGTAACCTGTAGTTGGAGTCCTTCGACTCTTCCCTGTAATGTTGCATTTTCCCACCTTAGAGTTATAGTTGCATCTTTCATGAGCACAAGCTTTGCCTTCAATGAATCATTTTAGGCCTAAATTTCCCATTGAGTCTGAAGGGAAACAGTATCTTACAACTGTATCTATAGACTAGCTATTTCCTTGTCTTTCTAGTTTATTTGTTCGGCCAAACTATTATAATTTGCCTTCTCCTAGGCCAAATCAGCCTCCATCTTCTGTAGTCTCCTTGATTTCTTCAAGTAATCTTCTATGATCGTAGAAGTGGATTCGTTCAATAGCTCAACTCTGTCTTGAGGCCTAAACAGGGACATGTCAATGGCTACTACATTTATGGTGTAGTCTTCCAGCTGCATTTGTTCGCTCGGCCTAGCAACATTGGGCGATAAATGGGTCACCGTCAGTTGCTGTTAGATGGGGTCAAATTATGACCTCAAATGTGGAATAGCCAGCATTTTATTTTCCTTAATCCTCTTCTTCTCCAATCAGGCTTATCTTGCCTTCCTAGTGGCATCAGCCTATGTCTAGAAGGTGGAAGGGGATGTAATATGTCCCCCTGCGAAGGGAAATCCTTGTGGCAGGCTGTATTGGAGAGCCATTGGCTAGCTAGGGGTGAGTTGTAGGGGCATCTTTTTGGGAATGAAGGGGGAGAAATAGAGTAATGTTAAGGCTTGAGGCATCAAGGATGGGGTGAATTATGAAATGGGAATGGCAGTAATGGTGGGAGGTGTCATTTGGATGGGTGGAGGCACCACGCTGGTAGGGTGAGGAATGGATTGAGAGGGAGGGGGGGAGTAATTCCTACCTAAGGAGAAGTTGTAGTGCTCTGCACTGGCCACTGTGAAGGCTCTTCTTCCTCTTCTGAGTCCAATTAGAATGACACCCTTCTTTTTTTGGGTGTCTCTACCTCTGACACCTATCGCATTTGTCTACCCTCTACTTCTATTATTGTTGGTGGTGCTTGCAGGGAACTGGGGACTTTAATTTCTCCCACTAATGTAGAAGCCTATGGTGGTGTGGATGCCACACTTCTTTGCTGCTCTACGATAATTGTGGCTTGTTCTAGAGCCTGCAGAGGTTGGCTTGGTCCTACTCCAGCTGCTTCCTATTCTGCCCTGAGTGTTAGCATTGGGCTTGTGTCTAGGCTAGAAATAGGGGATGAATGCCATTCATCCCAAAGTTCTTCCCACCTTTCATCTGAGTCCATGCCATTGAAAGTATGGGTGGTCTAGAAGATTTCTTGCCTATATCTCCAATAGGCTTCAATTTTCTCTGTGTCTCAACCTTTATTCCTTAGCATCCTTCTCAAACCAGAGGTCATCCTAGCCTTAGGATCATACTCCTTCTGTTTATCATATAAGGTTTCACATGGCCTATTCAATGGGAGAGGCAGGTCCATCAACTCAACATAGAGACCAAGGGTGTCTTCCGCAAGATTTTTCTTGGTTTCCCAATAGGGGCAGCTTTCATGCACGATCTTGATTCCAATTCTATTTGTCCTCACTACGGAGGCTATGAAATCTACTAGGTCATAAACCCACTTGTCTTTGATCAATAAGAAGCCCAGGGAGGTTAGCTTCCTCAGCAGCACGGTCTTGGCTTCTTTGGCCTCTAGGCTTACATTGCCTGCCATCCAAGGGAGATTATACATTATCCTTTTCTTCTTTTTGGAGCCAAATTCATTGTCAACCATTGATACCTACCTGGTAATTTCCAATAATGCTAACCGAAGAGTCAAAACTTTTGGTAGTAACACTGACTCCCCACAAAATCCATTGACCCTTAAGGTTGTGTGATGGGCCCCAAAATAGTAATCACATGGGATGGGACAACTAACCAAGAGGTTCATGACACTTGGGAATAACCTGTTTATAACAAGCTTGGGGCTAAGGCAATGGAGGATAGGGGTGATGAATAATTCCTAGAAGTCATATGTGTCACTAGTTTTTGATAAAATATGTGTCCATGCAGACACAACGATGGTTCTTTGGGGGTCGAAAGTTGGGTTGTATGGGTTCAAACTCATGAATTGGGAGAAGAGGTCAGGGTTTTGGTGTAAAATGAGATGGAACAAAAAGGAGGAATACCTAAATATCCCCTTCGACCTAAATTGGGTCAGTTGCTTGACCATCAAGAAGGTGATGTGCTCAGAGAAATCAAGATGATACTCCTACGTCTTGTCAATTGTTTTTAGCCTAAAGAGAATGGCCATATGCTCAACATATACCACTATGTCATCCTTCATGCCAAAGATGAGAGCCATCATCGATAGTGCATGTTGGCTGGCAGGTGTGAACTGAGTCCTTGATGCTGGGAGTGTGGGTAACATTGCATCACCATCAGCTATTTGCAAATTAGACCTCAAAAACTAGGTCTAAATGTTGATGTTTGCCCACATCCTTTGCATCCTATCAATGGTGGGGAAGGTGGCAAAACCATCGTATTACAGGGTAAGCATATCCCTGATGGCCGATGGGGTGATCTATAGCATGAATGGGCCTTGTTGAATGGTGTAAGACTATAGATGGAGCAAGTCTGCACACAATTCAATTATATTCAGGCATGGGTGCACAGTAGGAACAATAAATTGAGCTAGTTGTGAGGTCTAGACCCTCATCTCGAATGTTTCATATTGTCTTACCCTGGCTCTTTGCAGACACCTCTGGTGCGCTCCTTCTCTGAGATTCTTACCACTAGCTCTTTGCAGAATCAGGTCCATGATCCCATCTACATAGTCCCTTACTTTGGATGGGTCACTGGTCTGACTGACTCCCAGAGCTTTTGTTCTTGGGTAGATTTTAGGTGGTTATGCAGGAGCTATAGTGTAAGATCTACTTGCTAGTAACCTGTCTAGATATCCAAGTGGCCCTGTTCCTTATTGGGATGATGATGCTCTTACCATCTCTATGTTTCTTGTATGGTACTCTACTATGAACTTTTCTCAAGATAAAAATATGTTGGCTAAAACAATTCACTAGGCGCTGACAATCACAATGAGCAAGATATTTTGCAGGAATGCCTAAGAGTTGTAAACTTTAAAATTTTCTAAGGGATATTTATGGGCCTAGCAAGTCCCAAATAGCATTAAATTAAGGTGATCATTAGCAAATCTTACTTAATCTTTGGGAAACATTGAGGCAGACACATTATGCAGTGCAAGGTACCTTGGAGATCTCGAAGATCTAGGGAATCATTTATTGCGACAAAATTTAAAGAATTTAAAGCTTCTAAGATGTCGAATCTGTGTTTAAAACACTTATTTTAAAAGAAAAGTAGGAAAGCAAAAAACAAAACAAAGCAATGTGGGAATGGAAACTACCTAACTACATTAATTATAAATCCTTATTTTCCTCTGGAATCAAAAATGAACTTTCCAACGTCTTCTTTATGACAAGCCAACTTGTGTTGCCATACTAGTGATTGTAATGGGTATACCTTTGATGGGATGTCCTCTGCATTAGCCACACGAATTTTCCTACACTCAAATGAGTCTAAGCAAAATGTGTATTCGACACCTATGAACTCTTCTTGTCCTTGAATGCCCATCGAATACTAGTTCTTCATGTTGTCGGGTGCCATCAAGAAATCATTGGCTATTGGTTCTTCACTCTGTGCCTTTTGACATCCATTATCTTTTGGCTCATCTTCTTTAGATTCTAGCTTTATTGCATCAGTATGTTCTTTGATGATTTCATCCTCTTGAAAGGATGAATCTGAAAACTGGCATTCCTTCTACATACTCAGCTGAGTCTTGATGCTGTCTTCTCCATACTTGGCCAATCCATAGCCTTCTTGTAGGATAGTGTCATATGTCTTAATGACTTGGTCAAGGGAGTATCCATGTTCCTCTGTATCTTCTTGCAAAGTAAGGAAAAAGTTAGAAATGATCTCTTCCTCATCTGAAGTGAAGGAAAAAGCTTGCGGCTTATCCTCTTGCTCATCAAAAGGGGAATCTATGGTGATTTCCTCCTTATCCATACTTATGGAATCCTTTTGACTAGCCATGAATTGAGCATATTCTTCTGCATACTCAATTGCCTCTTTCAAAATATATTCTTCTTCAAAAGGGGATGAAGAAGAAGGTTGTGATGGAAAACAAGAAGCTTCTTGAGTAAGGGAGGAAGGGACTTGAGGGGAAAGTGAGAGTTTGGGGTCCTCTTGACTTGTTGCCATCATAGACTTTGCATTATTGGGGAAACGATCTTGACAAGTCTGACCTTGTTCATGAACAGGGGTGGCATATGTTTGATATGGGATTTGTGGTGGTGGATATGAAGTTTGGTAGACTTGGTAAGGCTGGTTCTCATGAATGCTCAGCCTTTCTTCTAGAAATACAATCAATCCACACACATCCAACATTTCATATGTAAGTTCTTGCCAATTTGCCCTTTCAATGGGATCCTACTCACTTTTGATCAGGTCTATTACTTCCCTCACTTGATAGATGACATGACAAGGAATTTCTTAGCCATATTCCCTTTTGTTGTCAAGCTCTAACACATATTTTTAAAATCCCAGCAATGCTTTCTTGAAGGTGAAAATGAGATTAGACTAGGCATAAAACTGGTATAGCTCATGGCCATGTGCATCCTCATTACTTGGAGATATTTCAGGAGGAACATGATCTTGATTAAATATATAAGGAGAATAGGACTCATAGCTATGAGTAACAGAGTTATACATACCAAAAGGGATTTCTTGATGATACTGCTTGATCAGCTGATGACTCATACTCATTGTTGGTGTTGATGAAAACCTCCAAAGGCTAATTGGTTAAAGAATACACCAAAATTTCTTCAACTCCTTGAAAGATCTATCCCACTGGGTGTGCCAGAAATTGTTGATGGCATAAAATTGTGCTAGATCCTGGCCAATCAATAATGGGAAGTTTCAAGTTGTGGGACAATGTGACTTGAAACAACCTCCAGGTTTTAAAGAAGTTGGTCTCTTCTATTTTATGGTGTTGGGGAAAAGGGATAGGAGACTAAACAAAAATGCAAAATGTAGGAATTAAAACCTAACTATGGTGATGCGCTTGAGTGTAATCCTAATCCTATCTGAGCACATAGTGACTATTATAGGATTCTATTACATTTAAGAGTAGACAAGTGCATGATCAATGTAAAAGATTGGAATAACAGAAATAGAGGCTCACAACAGGGGAGTGTTTTGCTGAGATACAGGTATTGTCAACAAAGGCATAGTGTTATATCTTATTAATAGAATCCTTCAATCACATAAGAGGTGCAGAAGTCACGCACAATTATGTAGAACTTTAGACTCCAAAAAATGGGACAAAAGCAAATAACATTTCCAATCACAACACTAGAAAATTTATAGCATAAACTACTTTGTAATTAACACATATAACATCAACAAGGGCATAGTATTCAATTTTCTTTTGAATCTTATAGTCATACAAAAGATGCAGAAACACACACAATCATATAAACCTTTTAACTCAGGAAAATGGAACAAAAGCAAATGATATTATTGGTCAAAACTCTGAAAAGTCTAAAATTATAGAATCCCCCCTTTTTTAGATTTTACAATTATGCTTATATAGCTTTAGATGCCTCCTTGATCATCCCCTTTCCCATGCAATTTCACTCCATCCTTCACTTGTAGGAGACAAAATAGACGACACATTTAATGCCTTAGATGCATTCTAGTCTTATCAAGAACAGCCCTTACTATAGCATGGCAATCCATGTCTAGTACCTTTCTTCGTGCCTGAAATTCCTCATTTCATCACCTCTTTGGCTGCTCAACTATCTACTCTGTCTTCATTGTTAGGGGACAAATAGATGGCACCTTCAATACTCGTAAGCCCTAAAAATCTACCCAGTGCACTGTTCTATCTACCAGGAATAACTTCCACCTATTTTCCCTCCCTCTCTGTTGTAGCAGATAGGCAGACACAAGGACACTTAGTCAATCTATGACATTTCTCTCCTTTTGATCTAGAAAGCACTGGAGGATGACTGTAATGATCTTTGATATTCAATATATGCAAAAATTACCCTTAAGGTAGGGAAACACCATATAATACTCCTTTAGGAAGGAATAACTCCATAATGTCTCTTCGAGGGGACAAATTCCAATATCCTCTTACAATAAAAGACTTAATGCTTACTTGATATATTTACCATGATATTCATCTCCTATATATATACATCTATCGAACCCATGGATGGGTAACCTCCTAATCCAATGTAGGCTGACCATTACCCAATGTACTACTTCCACAAGTTACTCCATTATCCTAATATATTGTACCCATATAGCTAACTAAGGGGATGTGTGCCACATGTTGGCATCTCCATCAACCCATATATCATATCCCTAGGTACATAACATTCCTTCCCTCCTTGACATGTTTCATCCCCGAAACATAGGAAGAAACCAAATACTGAGTGTGCTTCAAATCATTGCACACTTGTCTCCAATCTCGATCATCTAGCCATCCATATGTGATTTTGGCAGGTGATAGCTCTCCAAGCTTGTTTCCAAATTTTATTGTGCTCCTCTGATTTCGTTCATGATCATAATTATATTGCTTTGGTGTCCAAGCATAATTATTCTTCTTTTTATTCCATGTACCATATTCTATTGTGCTACTCTGATTCCAACCATGACCATAGTAGGTATTCTTCCATGCATAGTCATAGTGTTGTCCCCATTCATTCCAAGTTCTATATTATTTTTTCTTTGGATTCCATGCATATCCATAATGATTGGAAATTTTATTTCCTGTATAGATAAAATGATTGTTGTTATGACACTTCCTCACCTGGTTCCATGATTGTTTCCTCTCATGATGATGTGGGTGTCTATATATCTCAACCTTTTCCAATACTTTGACCTTATCCACCTTTGCTTCTACCTCTTCCATCCTTTCCTTCTTTGTCTCTTGAGTAGATGAATTGCTCATTTGTAGTGTGTCTTTATCTATATCATCTGAATCTTCATCATGTTCTTCATCACCTATTTCCATCTCATCCTCACGATCTACCTGGATTATTATTGGTGCCTTTTTCACTATGATATCTTGTAAAGTGATCTTCTTTATCTTATACCAAAACTTCATGAACTTTTTCTGAATATTTAATATTCATTGTTCCCAAAGTCTCTAACCATGGATATACAAGAACTATATCCACATCATCCATATCCAAAGCATAAAAATCTAAATGCAAAACATATTTTCCATAATGAGCTTCAGATCTTCAAACATTGAAATATTCTTACCATCTACTTGAACCTCTTTGATATTCTTTGCTTGAACATGTAGATGCTTGGCCACATTCAAGTTAATGAAGTTATACTTGCTGGTAGGGTTTATGGACACAACCACCTTCTTCTTTTGAATAAATCCATGAAATTGAAAAATTGACTCAGATTTATTTGGAGCCAAATTATTTGAACCCTTATCTTCTTCTTCTTCTTCTTCTTCTTCTTCTTCTTCTTCTTCTTCTTCTTCTTCTTCTATTGCTTCTTCTACTTCTTCTTCTTGTTCTTCTACTGATTCTTCTATTTCTTCTTCTTCTTTTTCTACTTTTTTTATTACCCATCGATCTAAAAAAATCTTTTCCATTTCTTTCCATGAAGAAAACCTTTTTGTACAGCTCAACTGATCAAACCAATCTAGTGCAGGCCCAGACAAAAAAGGAGTTAATCATCTTTGCCCAAAAGTTTTTGTAAAATTATTCTCCAAAAGGATCCACCATTCTCTAACATCAATATCATCTGCCCCTGAAAATATTTGCAACTCCATGATCCATAAAAAAATTAAGGTTCATGAAACCCTAAAATGTCAAAATTGATCCATAAAATCACAAAAAATCACTCCAAACAACTAAAAAAATTCTGAATTTTTTATTGTGCTTGTCTTATATCTTCTTACATCTCTATTAAAAATTTTGAATAAAAATTCCTTATATTTCAGAAGATATAGTGAAATTATTATAAACCCTAACATATCAATAACTCCCTCAAAACGAATCAAAAAATTCTGAGATTTTTACTACAGTTCTATTATATCTTCTTACATCTTTAGTAAAAATTTAAAATAAAAATTATATATATTTAATAAGATATAGTGAAATTAGTGTTTTGCTTCACACAAATTGCCCAAATCGAAGCTCTGATACCACTTGTAATGATCTTTGATATTTAATATATGAAAAAATTACCCTTAAGGTAGGGAAACACCATATAATACTCCTTTAAGAAGGAATAACTCCACAATGTCTCTTCGAGGGGACAACCTCCAATATCCTCTTACAATATAAGACTTAATCTTTACTTGATATATTTACCATGATATTCATCTCTTATATATATACATCTATCTAACCCATGGATGGGTAACCTCTTAATCCAATGTAGGCTGACCATTACCCAATGTACTAATTCCACAAGTTACTCTATTATCCTAATATATTGTACCCATATAACTAACTAAGGGGATGTGTGCCACATGTTGGCATCTCTATCAACCCATATATCATATCCCTAGGTACATAACAATGACACTTGGCCACTTCCACCTTCTTTATATTCCATTGAGGAATGCTCTACCTTTGACACCTATTGCATTCTACTTCTTTGATACTTTGCAGCTTTACTAAAACATAACTCAGTGCGTTCTTTGCCTTGGCAATCCTTAAGAAAGGATGGATGCATGTGGCAGTCTTCACTCATTGACACTCAGCACTTCATCGGTACTTTGAAATATCATCCAAGACCCACCAAAATCTTCATTTGGTGATTAGGTTCGAAGGTGATCTCTCAAAATTTGATACGTGGTGACCTCCACTACTTCTGGGAAGATACGTGGCATCTTCTGCTTCTCCTACTGGGGGTATGCGGTGCCTTTCACTTTCTTTAGGGATGGAGTAGAAAGGGACCTAGAAGGTGACACTTGGCAGCCTCTACTGCACTTTGATACTTAGCAAAATGAATTATACCTTTATGCGTTGAATGGAAAGCATTGGACCCAGGCATTAAAACAAAGGCTCTCGGCAATTGACATGTGGTGGCTTCTATTGCTTCTTCAAAAGGGTAATTCAGGGCCTCTGCAACTGCCACCTGGCACTTTCCATTTTTTCTATTGCTTATCTCATCAAAGGTCTTTGTCAAAATAGAAAACACAGGTGCCTCTATGATATGCGGGTGCTGACACATGGTGCATTTTGATTAACTGCTACTGGGTACGTGGCATGATCCGTGGTTCTCTAGAAAGCCACAACAAAGTCCTCAAAAGTCACCAAATGTCCATCTTCATCTCTTAAAAAATGACACTTGGCCACTTCTACTTGAATCCAATACTTAGGCCAAAATTGAAATGGAAAGAACAAAAGGGGCAAAAAGGGACCATGCTCTGAGGATGACACTTGGCAGATTCCACTGCACTTTGACACTTAGGTAAAAATGAACCCGTCCTCTACTCCAAAACTCTGCGGCTTCATCCGAGATGCAAAGGAACCAAAATTTTAGTGCTCAAACCAAAAAATAAATTAAATATGATGTAGAGTAGGAAATTACTCTACACATTCAAACTTACTTTGTCCAAGGACCATATTTATCCAAGCCCTAATCTACCTTCACATCAGCTCCCTTTGAATATCTTTCATTTATCATCAACCCACATAGATTTGGACCCAGTTATCATGGAAAAATACCTACTTACCAAAAGGATAAGATCCTTTTGTGGGTCTTAGTAATGGGTTTCTACCTACCTTCACACCTTAATCCCATCAAGCCTAAATTATGTCTCATATCCTTCCCCATGGATAATCTCCATCTATACCTATCCCATGTGCTAGCTCACCATGGCCAATACCATTATCTATTCATCATAACCATAGTCATAACATCCCCAGTATACAAGTGATGAGGTCACCCTATTTCACAAGTATATATTTTACAATAAGGATGAGTGCCTTTTTTGGCTATTGGAAATGGGTGCACACCTTCCCAATTATTTTAAATCCCTAAACCTAAGGTCACCTCCAAAATAATTTCCTCATCAACCCTTATCCACATCTAATTTTTGTGACAACAAATCCCTTTCCAATCCCCCATCCACTAGTCCTAGTCCTGGTCATGACCTTCCTAGTCAATATATTAATAAAGAGATTGCCTTATTTAATAAATATATTATCACCAAAAAGGATGTAGTTATTTTTAATCTCTTATAAAGGGTACCTAACTTTCCATAGGCTTAGACCTAATTTAACTAATCTTACCTTTAATTCACATGCATTCACAGTCGAATCCTCCATTTATCAATCAGAGTCCATCTTAAATTCCCCATCCTACTAGCAGAGGGAATCTTACCTTGTCAATCTCATATAATTCTAGTTCATATCCTAACAATATTACACACCACCATATCCCAATATCATGGCATCACTATCACATTCTTCCACTCCTAAATCCAACACTATAGACAAAAAATATACCCCTCTCCCAATATCTAAAGAAGCCTATTTTATAAACTAGAATCCATAGGCATGATTTCCTACCCAAAAATAAGGCATCTAAATTTATCCAAACATATGCCTTTATGGTATCAAATAGAACTATTTTGTCTATACCATAAAATCCTTAGGAATTCTATTAATAGATGTCACCCTTTTAGATATTTTTTCCAAAACTTAATTTATAATGGAGATATTAAAATTGAATGTGAATCAAATACATATACACCTAGGCGTGTGCAAAAGGGGTTATTCCAAGAGGCACTTCTTAACCACGATCAATATTCTTCCCTCCTCAACCAAGGTCATGACCCCAATCCTCACCATACCACAACCATCCCTGATCAAACCATCCCTATATCCTATTCACATCAAATCCCCCATTTTCAAAAATCTATTCATCCCAAAGAATCTATTCAAAAACCCAAGGGGAAAAAGGTATTTGCAAATAATGATATGGATAATATCAAAAAATCATTTATTAGTGACATCACCTCATCAACATCCATGTCAGAATCAACATCAGAATGGTCAGGATCATATCCAACATCAACATATGAAATAGAATCCATGTTAGAACCATCATAACATGCAAATAATGAAATTCATGCCAACACATAATATTTTCAAACTTTATCAATTATTAATGCTTTCTATCTTAAAGGAACCTGTTGAGTCTTAATCTCTTTGAGTGTACACCCTAAGGGTTACACCAAGAAAGGGGTGGTTAGACCATTGGTGCTTTGTAAGATTATTTTCCCTTATTTATATTTTTTATCAATCCAACCAGCTCCTAAAAACCATTCCCCTAAGATTTGTCTCCTACTTTTCACCTTCTTCTAGTCATTTTCCACCTTCATTATCCCTTTCCCTAACTAAAACCTATTTTTGGTAGTTTACATGACTATGTCAGCCACATTGACCCTATATTTTTATTTTAAAAATATTACTAAGAACTAAGTTGGCCATGGCTGACTAGTTCATTACCTAGTTATTTTTTTGTTAATTTCAATACTAGGCTGACCGGGTCGACTGTGTCAGACAAAAAATTTAGAAGGTTTTAGATTTAGATCCACAAATATAAACACATCTATTCTTCCATTCTTAAATAGATAATAAGAGTTAGTTGTTCATTTATGCATCTTTACAATTTATTCTTTCATCATTATACTTGAGGAGTCTTAGCTTAGGGTTTCTACTTGGAGAAGAATCTATTCTTATGGAGAAGTCTTGGATGTTTTGGCCTTTCTTAGTGATCCTTACAAACCAAAACAACCTCTTGCAAAACACCTTTGGCTAAGGGAGAGATTGAGTCTTGATGGGTTCATCTTCAAGGTAAGTATCTCTAACTTTGCTCCTCTCTTTAGTAGATAGAAGTAACATAAGTAATGGCTTTGAATATATTGCTCTCCCCATGCATTAGGGTTTTACCTATACATAGTTTAATTATGATTTTTTTATGCATGTTTACTTTTATTGTTTACTAACCCCATGTTGTGCCACAAGATTCTATATTATAATTTTACTATACTTATTATTAGTTTAGTGAATATGAAAACATAAGACCTAGTTAGGGTTATTACGTAGTTTTTCTTGATGGGAGGCTTTGGAACCATCCTTGGCGATATTATTATGGGAAAAGATCCCTTGGCTAGGTTTAGAAAATCCATATTGGTCATGACCTTGATTATCTAATGTATCCCTAATTGAAATTTTAAGTAGGATATATCTTTTCCAAGCTAGGATTGATTTGTATATCTAATGCATTTCCCATTGCATACATTCTAGTAAACCCAACATGAATCTCACCCTCGCAAGTTTTATTTCACGTTTTCATTTCTATCAATTTATTATTTTTATATATTTATGATACTATGTTGACTAGGCTGGTATAGTTTTAAATTTTATATATAGGTTTAACATATAGTCATATCAAAATGACTATGTTCTTTTATGTAGGTCTTCATTAAATATAGGTTACTAGATCAGATAGGTCAATACAGTACTTTTCTTTAGTTCTAAATAATAAGATAAGTAAAATAGGTCAACTTAGTCTTCCAATCAGCATCCAAAATAATAAACTAAGTCATGCAGGTTGACTTAGTCATCTTATTAGGATTTAGTAAATAGGTTAAACTAGTCAACTTAGTTTGTAGAACTTGCAATCAACATTCAAGGCACTACAAAAAAATATATATAACAAACCCACTAGGGTCAATTATAAATCCATGAATTTTTTTAATTAACATATATAATATAGATAGATTTCACCATGAGAATCTAAATAGTGATCATACCAAATACTCTAAGAGAGATAACTATAAATCAAATACACCAGGTTATACATATTGTATCACTATCTATAGACATCCAATTCCTAACACCATTGTGTTGAAATTGTCAATCTTACTCGATATTTGTGAAAATACATAATTTGAGCCAAAATCACTTAAATACGCTAAATGGTTCAAGATTTTCATATAAAAGTGCCAATTTGGGCTAATGTATCCCTAAATAGGGAAATGTATTTTATGTGATTATTAAATTTTCTCAAATCATTTTGAGTCAAATGATAAAAATGTAATTTGACGCTCTGAACCACTAAATTCCTCTAATTCAGAAGCACACAACACATGCATGTGGTATTTTATGTCAAAAACATCCCAAATGGGATTTTTTTTGTACGTAACTGACATTATTTTTTAATTCCACTCCAATCAAATTATGACCCAGTAATATGGTATTCTGATCAGATTGATTAATAGTGTGCAACTAATTTTTAAAGAATTACATAAAATTTGATTAATCTCACTTAGGAAAATTAATCCAAATTAAGAGATTAAGTGGAAAATCCATGAAATATATTGAATATATTTTAATTGGAAATTGATTCTTAATATCTAAATCATCAAATGGCATAACTTGTGGGGTGGAATTTGTAATCCATAAATGTAACAAATATCAGGTTTAAGGCCTCCCATGCCTTTTTAATGCCCCTTCCTTACACATATTTATTAGGATATTTATAGATTAATTATACAAAATTGAATTAATTCATGGCCACACATATTTATCTCAAGATGGATGGTCATGGTTGATTCTGATCAAATTCAAAAATCTATATGTAGGAGGGCCAAGACCACCATTTTAATGTTTAATTTATGTAAACTTATTATGCAGAATTATCTCCACAACTCATTTGTCTGTTGTGTTATAATAATTAATTTGCAATTATATAGCTTCAAGATAAACATAACATTGATTCAAATATCATGAGACTAGTTATATTGGTGCATAAGAGATGATGGAGGAGCTTTGTCTTACATCATTGCTAAAGACTTGATCATTAAATCAAGGGGAAAATCATATTTTGAGTCAAATTTTGGTGATGGGATGCTCTTGGGAATGTATTATGTATGTGATTTATTTCATTAGCTCTTAATTTTCATTTTCCAAACCCCATCAAAATAGTTGGCTTAGTTAATTATATTCTTATGCATTTTGGTCAGTTTTTTTACTAATACTTGATCTAACTCCCTTTGGATTATATCTCTACATCTTGACATGCCTAGTGGGATCATGTATCTAATACAAGAAAGGAGACCAACATGGCATTCTTATATATGCTAAAAATTCCTTAAAAATCCATAGAAATCAATTTTTAACATTATTTTTCTTATGTTTAATGCTTTTGTTGACACACAATTCACATAGTGACTGGTATCGATTCTCTGTAACTGGCATCGATCTTGTCTAACCAACATCAGTTCTTGTGTTAGGTAGAATAGGGTATAAAAATTGGGTTTTTGAGCTTTCTTGAATGTTTTAAGTTGATATTTTAGATTTTAAGTCTCTCTCTAAAAAATTTAATGCATGATCTAGATGTTTTTTATAGAGATTTTATACTAACTTGGGCTAACAAAAGTTTTTTAACAAAATGTTTTTTACCTAAGTGTTTATAGGTAATTGGAATTAGATTTTATTAATAAGTATTGGTTCTTTTATTACCATCATTAGTCTTTTTTTAATTGACATCGATCACTTTTGATCAATGTTGGTCTCTATGTAAACAAAATGAGAACCCAAGAGCAAGTTTTCAAATATTGCTTGTTTCATTGATAAATGTGATTCAAAGAAGAAGGAACCCCTCTAAAAATTATATGTCACACATGAAAAATTTCCAAATTTGAACATTCTTAAATATTTAAAATTTCCATTCGGTGCTTAAAATGAATTTAAATGGTTTGTTTAATTATTTTGTGAAAAAATTTAAAGTTTACAATTAGGGCTAAGTGGCCAAAAACTTCACAAACATCTCAATTTGGTGTATAAAATAAACATTCACTTTAATTTCAAATTCTTTGAAGTTTTTTTTTTTATGCTAGATCATTTTATACTTGTGTGTTTTTTTATAAATGAAGGATGCATGTATGCTCTCCCCCATCCTCTTTAGGGAACTCAGGTGACCAAAAGTGCTTCTTCCTTGTAATTGTGCCTTATCCAAGGCATGAAAATAATTTTTTTAAGGCTCTCCCCAAAAATCATATGGTTTAGGTGATCTAAAAACAATATTTAAAGTATTTTCTCTTGATAATTTATTTTATGCAACTTGGCTTGTGAGTGGGAGTTCACAGCCTCCTCACAAGTTATTTAGGGAAGATTTGACCCAGGGTTTCATCTTTTGACATTGTTTAAATCCTGTTCTATGGTGGGGTATATAAATTAGGACACATTTACTACAATTTCTAGTGGGCTGAGCATCTAACCTCTCTAATAATAATGAAAACCCAAGTTACGTCTAGTTAACTAGGGGATTCCACTAAGCAGTACATGGATGGAATCACTATGAAAGGAATAGAGCCTTGCATATTAAGTTAATGGGTATGAAATAAATTTATGTGAGGTATATCTAGTATTAATCACACTTGAGACCATTTAAATTATCAAAAATTTAAGTTTTAGAAAAACCCTACTTACCATAAACATATTGTTAATATAGGTCAAGTAGCCCAAAGTTCCATTTCACCATATAATCTATTAGGAGAAGGGGGTTTAAAAATCCTACTATTTTATGCACCTTTTTTTTAATTAACACTTAAAATCCTCCCAAGATCATGTATATAGAATAAATTCAGCACTACAAATCAACCTTGTCAGTTTAGGGATTTGAATGTTATACTTAGTTATATTTTGTTTTTTCTTTTACTTGTTTGGTCTTGATTAAGTCTAAAACTTGTTTTTGAACCAAAACACATTTTTTGTCCCCATTTTATTTGAACAAGGAGGTATTATGTTGACTAAATCAAAATCTTATTTTGCCTTGTTCAAATCCTCATTTGAAACATTGTGTTTATCTTCTCTAAACAACATTGTTATGTTGCCCATTTGAGTTTAAAACATTTTACAAAAATATTTAAGTCCTTCATTTTTAATTCAAATTTGGAATCTTTCCTTTCTAAGTTCTAGCCTAACGTGTTAATTGGTTTACCATCTACACTTGGTTTGAGTTACCTTGGGTAGCATTTCCCATTTGGGTTGAAGGTCATTTTATAGACCCATCATCATTTGATCATTGTGAACTTAGGTTATCTAGAATGTCTCTTACACTCCAAGTTCTATAAAACATTTTATTCTACTTCCTATTACCATGTGGCAACGTTGTGTTGCCTATTTGGTTTTATTTTTATACTTAGGAATTCTTATGTGTTTTCACATCTTGAATTTCTTAGCTCACATTGTTAATTTCCTAATCATAAGGACTCTCTTCTAATTTTCTAGTAGAAATTCATCAAAGTTGAGCTAGATTTTACAGTATTGATGTATCTTTAAACCTACATTTGGTATTCTAGTTTACACTTTAGGTTTTAAAGTTAACCCTTTTCTAATTTGATGATTTCAAACCACCAATGTTGAGTAATTTTTCAAACCATTTCTTGTAATTGTGTGGTACTATGCCACCTCATTTTTATTAGTCTCTTTTTACCTTGTCACTTGTTTGGAGCTTGTTGATATTTTCAAAACATTTTCCAAATCTTTTCAAATGTAGAGAACAACCTTTCTAGACATGATGTAAAGGTACACTCGTAGTGGGGTCTCTTATGGCCCTATCTATGAGGAAGAGCCCTTTTATGATGGACAAGACAATTCTGTGGTATTTGAGGACATTCCCATGACTATAGGATCTGAGGAAGACTATTTTGAATATTGAACCCTAGAGGACAAATATGAAGCACTCCTAAGGTTGATTGAATCAAGTGTTGGATTTCCATTAGACTTTCTTATGGAATAATTTCATACCTTGGTTAGGGTAGAAGAAAAATAGCAAGAATAATCATTCACTAATATCATAAAAACAAACATTGCATCTTCTACCAAAGGAAAGGAAGTGCTCATAGAGTCAACACCTAATGATCAAGATCTTGTCACCAAGATCAAAAAGATAAGTTAATAATATGGGCATCAAAATTATCATGGACTTTACTAACTCTTTAATTGCCACTTATATACTTAATAAAGCTTCTAAGGAGTAAGGGAATGTGGTAGACCCAATGTAAAACATTTTAGTTGAGAACATATCTACGATGGATAAATATGTCCAAATTAAACAACCTAAGTCTCAAGAGGTTCTGCAACATGCTTTACTAGACATGGATCATACATTTTTCAATCATCAATAACCTCTTGTTCCTTTGCATAATCAAATACTAAAAAATTTAGTGTGTATTGAGGAAATAATTCAAAACAATTTGGCAAGTTTGTCTCAACCAATACATATTTTTGTGAATAGACCATAGAATCCCTAAAATAAACAAAACACATAAAATTCAAGGCAGCCGATTGCAGGGAATGTTAATCAAACTAGGAATCAGTTGCTCACTTACTCAATTAAGAAGCAAACCAAAATAAGGTTTCAGATTATAGGGTGTATATCCCTAGTAAATTCATGCAACAAGAACACATAACACCCCAATATAAATATATTCCACCCACAAATGCACCAAACATGCAAGAGTGGAATTCCATGAAAGAAATTGTGTCATGATTAGAGACATGAAATATAATCAAGAAGTACAAATTCAATGAGATATGTCCATAGTTATTTGATTTGAGTATTCTCTAATGCCCCTTTCTACCTTATTTTAAGGCACCCAAATTTGACAAATATAAAGGGAAGGGTGACCCTCATGAACACATTCAAGCATTTTTTGTAGTATGATAAGAGGTAGCTTACAATAGCATTTATTTGCTTCACTTATTTACATGAAGTTTAGCCAGACAAGACTTATATTAGCTTCTTAAGTTACCCAAGGGATTGGTTATAGATTGGAATGACCTATCTAAAAAAAAATTCAACCACTTCTCTTAAAATATTGAACATGAAATAACCATTATTAATGTTATATTGTGGAGCCTATTTCTAAATTACAATGTATTTCAAATATTGTACATTTAAAATGCACTGTACACTCTTTATGTGAATTTTTCTAGACCCCCTTAATGGGAAACCATTATGGGTTGAATTTTCCCATGGTTTTGGTACCCATTATTTTGTAAAACCATTATGTTGATGTATTATGTATAGATGGATATTCAATAGGTAATGCATCATGGGAACAAGGGTTTGATAAGGAATAAAAAAGTGTGTGAATTTAGATGCAAATTTAGGAGAGTTTGTAGAGCACAACTCAAAATAATATTTTTGCATTGTGATTGGGAGAAGTCTCATTTGAGAGTGTATTATACTCTTATGGATTATAATAAAATCTAAGCAAGTGTTTCTTAGTAGATGTATCCCACATTGGGTGAACCATGTTAAATCTAGTCTTCTTGTTATGCATTCTATTTATGTTCTTTATGCATCTTTGTTCATAAATATTATTACTATGATTTTATGAAATTGTTCCACATTAATTTCTAATTTATTCCTAGTAATTAACTCATGCAAAGCCAAATAGTGAGATAGAGAAAGCTTTGTAACATTTATACAATGGTGGATAGCCTTAGTTGGATGCTTTCAACATAATTTTCTAGAAAAATAGCTTGCATAAATTTTTTTTATAGAACCTACACCTTGAGGTGGCATACAATCTATAGCTTGTTTGTGTGAACACATTTGAAGAAATTCTAGATAAGGATATGTAGATTAAGAAGGCACTTATAACCAAAGGCCTTATCAAGATTTATTTATAGGGTCAAATGATAAATCAAACCCACTATCCTAGTTAAATTATTATAATAGATAAACCCAATAGGTTTAATAATAATAAGAACATGGTCATAAATGGAGTAACTAAATCTAGACATATCAAAATGGTGCAGGCTACACCAGCTCTAAATGTGTAATTAGCTCTACCTAATCCACCAAACACTTTGTAAAGATTCCTTCCCTAAAGGGTATTCAATAACAACTTAAAGTCTTCAAAAAACTTAGAGAGCCTAAGGAGGTGGTGTTCCAAAAGTTTGTTGCAACTAATTTGATTGTATGGCCTATACCAAGGCCATTTCTTGAAGATCAATCCAAACCTGACTAATATCAGGTAAATGAATTTTCTAAATTTCATTAGGTTATTGGTCATGGTTTTTATCATTGTGTTTAATTATGACACCTTATTAAGGATTTGATTGAAAATGGTGAAGTTGAGATCAAACTTGCTCCATAGGATACTAATCAAGATATGGGCATCTAAAAAGATCCATTTCCTCAACATAATCAATAACCACCAAGGAAAAATTAGAACCAAGGACATAATCAGTGGTAAAATTAGAATCAAGGCTAGAATCATAATCACCATGATTATAATCAATATTATAATACATGTGCTAACAACCTAGGTTATAACAACATGCCTTATGACTACAACAATAACATGGGGTGCATTTTTGCAAACCACATTACCATTATCACTATTAAAACCCATGAACCATCCTTTGCTTCTACAAGAATTAGACCCATTATTATAAGTTCAACACCCTCTCCCTCAATTAATGTTGTGTCAAGTTCACAAAATTTTATTTCACCTTAATTTGCATGGGTTACTATTTCTATACCCCATCCCTCCTCTAATTATAATGGCTCTTCACTGACTCAAAATTTCTCAAACATTACTAGACACCTGTGAGTCACCCTTCAAATCCTTTTGCCTTTGTTTTAAAATTATAATGGCTCCTTACAACCTCTATATTATGCAATCACAACTAAATGATCATGAGTTACCCTTCAAGGCCCTTTGCCCTCTTCTACCACTGAACCCCATGTGAACATTATGCCTTTGGATCCAAAGTCACCACTGTGCCAACCAAAGCTAAAATATCTCATTCTACCATTGAAAAGGATTATAGTCTATTAGAATAATTTATTAAAACCCTTATGCAAATTTTTATTCTAGATATATTGCATATGTTTGATGTTCATATAACTATTTTGAATGATCTTCTACAATAATCTACTATTCCCCAATATATTAATCATAAATAGTTCCAAACACTTGTAGGACATTTTTCTTCATTTTTACAAGTCATATTTGATCAAAAACACATGTTTAGTCTTGGTCCAAACCATAATAACCCCTTGTATATCGAGGTCATCATTGAAAACCATAAAATCAAGAGGGTTCTTATAGACAATGGTTTGGGGTTGAATATAATGTCCTTCAAATTGGTACAAATATTGGGCTACACTTTGAAGGACATCCAGCTAGAGATGATCACTATAAATGCATATGAAAATACTAAAATGGTGTCTTCTAGTACTATTTATTTGCCAATCATTATTGGGTATGTGTCCCATCACACTTTGTTACATATTTTGGATATTGAGTTGCCTTATAGCATACTTCTTGGTTCCTTGGATCCATGAAGTATAGTTTTTTCCATCCACCTTGTATTAGTGCCTTAAAAATTTTCCATGATGGGATTTAGGTCACTACCCTTGCTGATCTAAATCCTTATCAGTATTGCAAACATTTAGAGGCTGAATATCGTAATTATAACTATTGTCCTAGTTTTGAATTCATTACAAATAAGAACAAAGAAATAGTTTTACATCCACCAAAATCTAATTATATCAACCCTAGTGACCTTTCTTCCTCTTCATTTGATCCATTTCTTATAACTTTTGCAAAATATATTGTTGTAGAAGATGTGGACATTTCTACATACCATCTTAAGGATGTCTTCCAAGTTGCAAAGTTTCCCAAGTCTCCCAAATTATTTGTTAAACCCAAACCTTCCAAAAACCCTAAAAAAACCAACATTATTTAGAAATAAAATAAAAATACATAGAAACCAACAATGGTATTTATACATTTTACTTTGCCAAAATAGGATTGAGAGGCTTTCATTGAAGTAAACTAGTTATATTCTGACAGTATTGCTAATTGTTTTTAGAATCTAAAATATCTTATCCCTAATCAAATCATGGATAATTTTGATTATATAATAAAATGTCTTAGCCCATGAGTTCAAATAATCCTAGAACCTTTATCAATTGGTAAACCTAATTTGAATCAAGGTCTCGAATATATACTACCTAGGGGTACCTAATGACTTTTGATAGCAATTCTTCTACATCAACTAGTGATAAGACTCCTAGTAGTGACGTAGAATCCCATTATAGCTATTTTGATGAGCTTTCTGACATCAAATTATTTGATTCAAATTTCATTATGACCTTAACACCCCATTATTCCCTTTTCCTTTTCCATCCTAAACTCATTTATTGGGACCAATAAAATTTATTCATACACTTTGATGAATTCCAGAATGAAGAATTTATTACGAAGTATATGGGCCTCAGAGAATGATTGCCCATTACTAATCATAAACAAGGATTTGATTTTTATTTGGAACCTTCTACCTACTCTGGAGAGTAGGAAAACTTTCTTGGTCATGAACAAGATAAAACATCAAGATCTTCAAGTGAAAACCTCTTTAAGGCACTCATTGGTTAGGGAAAAAGTAAAGAAAAATATAAGCCCTTGAGTGAAAACCTATTTCAAGTTCTCTTAGATGGGAAAGTTTTCTTATCCCAAAAGGATTCACAAGGTCCATCAAGTTATGGCTTCATATCCAGTACTACCATCATGTTAGAATAATAACAAGTCTTTGACAATCTTTCTCTTGACTTTCCTAAGATTTTTACTAGTTTGCCATTAGCTGATTTGGTGGATTCAAATTTGTCATATTATCTAGAGATTTGGGAGGAATAATGAGAAACTATAGTATAAGAATATTATCATGATCACACATTGCCTACTATTTTAGAAGATCATTATACACTTCTTGTAGAGAACATTGTTGAAGTGAACCTGGGAACATATGAGGATCCCAAAAAAATTTACCTTGGAGCTTCTCTCACTAATGAGGAGAGAGAACACATTATATCCATTTTTTTATGATTTTATCAATATTTTTCATGGGCATATTCTGACATGCTAAGCTTAGACCTTGACTGGCTATGCATCAACTTGTTATTGATCTAGATGCCAAATTAGTTACACAAAAATTGAGGAAGATGCATCCATGCATTTCTCTTTTGGTAAAAGTAAAACTAGATAAATTATTGGGAGCAGGTTTCATTAGACCACTAGACTATTCTAAATGGATATCAAACATAGTTTTAGTAAAAAAAACCATAGGTTATATGTCTTTGTATTAACTTCAAAGATATCAACAAAGCATGACCTAAATATGATTTTCATCTACCCAACATTGACATGATTGTCAATTCTACTATTGGGTATGAGATGTTGTCCCTCATGGATGGATTTTTTGGATACAATCAGATTAAGATAGCCTAAGAAGACTAGCACAAAACTGCATTCACCACACTATAAGGAAAAAAAATTATCAAGTCATACCATTTGGATTGAAAAACATCAAATCCACTTATCAATATGATATGATATTCATGTTCCCTGGCATGATGCATGATATTGTTGAAGACTATGTTGATGACATCTTAGCTAAATCAAGAACACGTGTTGGACATCCTAATGTTCTATAAAGAATATTTGAGAGACTTCATGAGTACAAGGTCCATCTAATTCCCAATAAGTGTTTTTTGGCATCACTTTGGTAAAAATTCTAGGGTTTATTATATATAAAAGAGGGATCAAAGTCGACCCTACTAAGGTTAAGGCCATTGTTGAAATGCCTTTACATTTGAATCTTAAATAACTCCAAAGCCTACAAGGAAAGATTCAGTCTATTCACAAGTTTATTTATTAATTGGAAGATAAGTGTCACCCATTTACACATCCCTTGAAGAAAGAGGTCACATTTCAATGGGATGAAGAGTGTCAATTAGCATTTGTGAATCTCAAGACATATTTGGCTAACCTGCCAGTTTTGAGACTGCCAACACCTAGACACCCATTACTTCTTTACATTTTAACAATTGAGTATGAATTGGGGGCACTTTTATCCCAACATGATGATCGAGGTAAATAACATGTAGTTTATTTTTTAATACAAACACTAGTGACTTATGAACACAATTATATTCCTATTGAGAAGGCATGTTTAGCTATGGTGTTTGTTTCCCAAAAATTGCAACATTATATGATGAATAAAAAAATAATTATTATTGCTAAAGTGGATCCTCTTAAATTTTTTTTATCCAAAGAAGCTCTCACAAGATGCATGGCCAAATGGTTCATGCTCCTAAGATAATTTAACATTGAATATTAAAATCAAAAAGCTATCAAGGGGTAGGTTATTTTTTGTCAACTTGCAGAGCTTCCCTATTCTAGACACTCAACCACTCAAATTCGACTTTTTAGATGATTCTATCATGATAATTGAAAAATTACAGCATAAACCTCAATAATGAAAGCTATATGTTGATGGTTCCTTCACTTCTCATGGATTTGGAGAAGGTATTCTTTTATTATACCGTAAGTGGATTTGACTCCCAAAGTGTTTCATATCTATTTTCATTGTACCAATAATATGGCCAAGTATGAGGCACTTATTATAGGGTTGCATCTTATTGTGTAGTGGGATATCCATCACTTAAGGGTTTATCATGATTCCCAATTGATTATCAATCAAACTACAGATTAGTATCAAAATAGAGATGATAAGCTTGTACCCTATAAGCTTATTGTGGATAATCTCAAAGTTCATTTTAAATATTTTTAGCTTGAACAAGTACCAAAGGCCAATAACAAATATACCAATGTAATGCCTATAATTGGGTCCATGATATAGATTGATAGTAGTGATAAAGAGTATCAATTTCTCATTGAAAATTTTTTGTATCCTGCACACATCTTGCCTATTTTAGAAAGGGTATGCACCATTTTTGGTCCCAATCCCCCACCTAAACTGCCTTAGTATCAAGATTTTTATAATTATTTCCATTATCATGTTTTTCCACCTAACCTTTATAATAATAATCAAAAGATTTTTATTCACCACATAGCCCATTATACCCTCCTTAGAAACATGTTTTATCATAAAGGCTATGATTAAATGCTACTTCATTATTTATTTTTGAGAGAATATAAGTTATCACTTAAGGAGTTTTATGAAGGAATGTGCAGGGCCCACACTAATGGTATAATCTTATCTAAAAATCTCCTTAGAATAGGTTACTATTGGCCAAAAATGGAGATGAATTATTTTAATTATGTAATGAAGTGTGTTCCTTGTCAACAAAATGGAAATTTGATACATGCATCTTCCTTGTCACTGTAGTTGATCACTACACCATGGCCATTTACTTGGGGCCTTAATCTCATCAAAAAAGCAACCCAACATCTTTGGATGGCCATAAACATATTCTCGCTACTACTAAGTAGTTTACTAAGTATATTGAGGCCATTCCTCTCACTTATGTCATTGGTAAGTAGATTTCCAAGTTTATACATTACCATATCATCTATCGATATGGTATCCAAGCTCGAATTGTATCCAAAAATGGTGGATCCTTTGTAAACAGAGATGTCAAATAAATTTTTACAAAATTCAAAATCAAGCAAAATAAATCCACACCATATAATCCATAAGGAAATGGATAAGCTAAGGCATTAAATAAAACTATTTTTTCCATACTTAATAATATTGTCAATGACGTTGGTTGTAATTGGCTCTTGAAAAAATTTCCTACCCTTTGGGCTTATCTCACTAATTTGAATTCTCTCACCATTTTGTGAGTCTATTTTACTTCTTTCCTCTATAATATCAATCTTGTTTTATTATCATCATTTTTATTCTATCCCATTTCTTGGGAAAACTACATTTGGTCTAAATTTCATGTTGGATCCTGTGTCTATGGAACTATGTAGGCAACATCCACTTGTCTTGTATATTTGAAGTCAACTCATCCACCCCCTTCCTTTTCTTTTATTTCCCCATGTTGTCTTTTTGTTTTCCTATCACTTAGGGGTGACTATGTGTCCTTTATTATTGTTATGATATTGTAGAAACTAACACCTCTCTTACAGGTGCTTGAACAATTATTTTCAAACCACACTAGCATTGAGACTAACTCTTGTTTGTGTGTGTTTATTTGATTTTTTATTGGTTTTTTTTGTGCTTTCTTCTCTCTTCTTTTGTTTTGATTTCCTTTTTCTTCCTTTTTTGTTTGTTCTTGTCTATTTCTTGGTCTTTTGTGTTATTGTTTGGTCTTGTTCTTTTGTTTGGTTTTTTATGAACATCTTGTAAGCACACACGGATCTTGATTATTTATATCCTGATTTCATGTTGTTTGTTAAGTTTTTATTGATTTGATTTTATACATTCTTGTTCCTACTTAAATCCTGATTGTTCATATCTTGATTTTAAGTTAGGTTACATCTATGTAATTTCTCTTTATTTTTCCTTATTTTTTTAAAATGTAAATAGTTGTAACTCTAGTCTTGGTACTTCTTATCATTATCTTTAGTTATAAATATTTACATTTGAACCAACTCATTACAATTGAAATATAATGTCATTATAAGTTACTCATATTTATGGTGCATAATTTTATTTTTCTATATTAAGCACCAAGTTCTTTGGATCAAAGTCTCAAAATCAATGTAGCTCTGATGATCATCTCTCAAGTATACCAATGAAACTAGATACCAATCACTTATCTCACACCCAGATCTATGAAATATGTGCATCTCTTGGCAAACATTATGAGTCTAATCAAATAGTGGTCCATTTTTCTTCTTTCTTCATTCCTCATTCCATCTTCTCCTTCTTCTAGGTGAACTACATTGGTTTGAGATCCATCTAGACTATGTAGGCAATACTTGGACACATGACATATCTAGGGTTAGCTTAGCCATTTTTTATTCTTATTTTCATCTCTTTCATCACTTTATACATCCTTGTATGCTTAATTTTTTGTGGCTTTTTCAATCATTAGACCATCACATCTACATTTGCACCCACTCACATTTATTTTATGCATTAGGTTATATATTTGAGATATGCTTGCCAATTTACCCTATTGGGACACAACATTGAGAACCAATAATTGAATAAAATCAGCCCTACTAGGGCAAAATTAGTTATGAGTGATTAAAATCAGCCCTACTAGGGCAAAATTGCTTTATCAACCAATCAAATCTGCTCTACTAGGACACATTATTATTTTTCTTTCTCTAGAGAAAAGTTCTCTTATTTCTTTTAATTCCAAGCTCTATATATTTTTATCCTCATTTTGGCAATTTTTACAGTGTGTAACTTTTCTTGGGATCGATCATTCCCTAAGTGTGTAGCTTGCACCCTCTTTTGGGTGTGTTTAAAATGTGTCTCTTATATTTTTGGAGTGTATCTTTCCCACTTACCCCCATATTTGGGGGCCATTATATTCTAATTATATTTTAATCATTGAAGAATCAATGCATGCAAGCATAAGCTCAATATGGATTTAATCTCATCCATGGGTTAATTTCACTTTCTCTTTCTTTTTGAGAGTCCATTCTTCTCTTTCATCCTAGTATGTCCTCTCGAGGGGGAATCATGAGTCATTTCCTTCCAAATTCTTCTTGATGACTCTTTTATTTGAAAATATGTTACTTCTCTTGAATGCCTTGCACCTTCTCAAATAAGGTAAAAATGTAGACATCTAATTCCTAACACCATTGTGTTGAAATTATCAATCTTACTCGATATTTGTAAAATTGCATAATCTAAGCCAAAATCACTTTAAAAAACTAAATGGTTCGAGCTTATCATAAACAAGCACTAATTTAGGCTAATGTTTCTCCAAATAGGGTAATACATTTTATGTGACTATTAACCTTTCTCAAAACAGTTTGAGTAAAAATGACTAAAATGCAATTTGACACTCTAAACCATTAAATTCCTCTAATTTAAAAGCACATAACACATGCTTGTGTTATTTTGTGTTGAAAACATCTTAAATGGGATATTGGTCTGTACGTAACTAACATCATATTATATTTCTACTCCATTCAAATTATGATTTAGTAATATGACATTCTGACTAGATTGATTAATAGGGCACAACCAATTTCTAAATAATTGCATAAAATTTGATTAATCTCACTAACGTAAATTATTCCAAATTAAGAGCTTAAATGGAAAATCCATGGAAATTATTGAATATATTTTAATTGAAAATTGATTCTTAATAACTGCATCATCAATGACATCACTTGTGGGGTGGCATACATAAGCCATAAATGCAATAAATATTAGGTTTAAGGCCTCCCATGCCTCTTTAATTCCACTTTTATTTCAAATTTTTATGAGGATATTTATAGATTAATTATATAAAATTGAATTAATTCATGACCACATATCTTGACCTTAAGATGGACGGTCATGGTTGATTATGATCAAATTAAAAAAGCTATAAATAGGAGGGCCAAGACCACCATATTTAAGCTTTATTTGTGTAAACTTATTATGAAAAATTCTCTCCATATCTCATTTTTTTGTTTTTTTATAATTTTTAATTTTTAATAGAATAGCTTCAAGATAGGCAAAGCATTGACTCAAATATCATGAGCCTAGTTTCATTGGTGCATAAGAGATGATGGAGGAGATTTTCCTAACATCATTACTAAAGACTTGAGCACCAAATCAAGGGTAAAATTACATTTTGAGCCACATTTGGATGATGGGATGCTCTTGAGAAGGTATTGTATATGTGTTTTATTTCATTAGCTCTTAATTATCATTTGTAAAACCCCATCGAAAGAGTTGGTTTAGTTAGTTGTGTTTTTATGAATTTTTTTAAGTTTTATTGACTAATGTTTGATCTAGCTCACTTTATATTCCATCTCTACACTATAAACATAATAAAACACATCATGATACAAATATAGAAATTAATTATAAATAGCCAACCATGATTGGTTCAATACACAATCACTATTATCAATCCTCAATAAATAGTTAATTACAACTCTTCATGATAATGTTTCCAAAAACAAATACAATATAAAATGATGTGCATAATTAATATAATGGCTCCCTAAATAATGAGTTATTTAGACTCTCTAGTATCTATGGCAAGCTCATGTATCGTGTCAAAAGTAGTACTATTATGGAGAAGGAGAGCATCATCTAAGAACTTTTTCACACCAACCACAGACCAATGATCCTCCACACTAATCTTATTAGGGAATTTCCCTTCATTAATTAATGAGTAGATAGTGATGGCACATGAATCTAGAGAGACATTCAAGTACCTATGTGTTGTATGATTTCTAAAACTAAACTTGCAATGTATCATAGAAAACTTGTTCTATTACAAGATATTGCACTAACATGTAAATCATACTCATGAAATGATAATATCTCACTAAACATAATATGGCCTAAAGTCTTAAGAATAATAAATAATAGTGACCTATATATCAATCAAATTCATACACACCACTTGATCAGACTGCCTTCATTTGGCATTGTGATGCTAATAAGCCAGTAAAGTCCATCTCACTCCTTACTTAGTATCAACAATATATATTTATCAAACATAATTTAACCATAATATTCATATAATTTACATCATACTAGAAAAAAAAATCACATAACATGTTCATAATATTAATCACAAGCATACATTTATTCCATCAAATGAATGAATGAATCTTACATTATTATCTATCTCACACTATAAATAATGACTATAATTTATACCACATGGGTAAAATATACATTTAACTATAGATTCTAATTAATCTAATTAGTTTTCAAACATTATACACCCTATTATAACCCATATTAGCATAGTTTAGTGTTTTTAAACATAACTAATAAGTACCACAACTAGTCTAAATAAGAATTTATAAGTCCATAGAAACTATAGGCTTCTATACACGTAACTAGATATAACAAAGCAAGTCATAGTTCCCAAAAAATAAAGTAATATTCTACCATAACATTCATTTAAATATCAGGGGTTATATGCATGCATAAATCCTTACTTATTATCATAAAACATATCATTCATATAAATAACCAACACACATTCACTTAGTCTATCAAACATGTGAATGTATCTAGACATAACAACCATAGATATACCACCCATGTATATCATACATTTAGATTATTGATTTCAAACACAATACACTATATGACATCCCATAATATCATAGTTATTTGTTTATGAATACAACAACACAATTATGATTAACTATTCTTACAATTCTAAGAAACAACTGACCTAGAATCATAGATAATCATCTAGAAAGTATGGATTATACCACTTAGTATACCCTATGTTTAAACTATATACTATCATTAAAAGGAAACACAAATCATAGGCACACATCATGATGCACTATTATATGATATATAAATGTTTAAAAACCTATACAAAATATGCTCACACAAGCATTCACTACTGGATGTAAATATATTTCAACAATTCGATCATGTTATTCTCAAAAGTCAGATAACTCATAACTAATTTATTCCATAATATTTCATTCAATTAACTTAATTCATTCATAGTGATTGTTTTCACATAGTTATATTTTTAGTCCTATGGACACCTTATGACTTATTTCAACCATATATTTGATTATAAGTATAATCCCTATATATGAGTACATGTACATATACCATATGTAATTACTCGAATGATATAAAAATACAATACCACTATTCATTTATAATTTTTAATCATGAGATCTATATAGTCATTTATAACTCTAACTGAGGATCTCAAATCACATAGCTTATCCCAAGATAATGAATACCTATGCTGAGCTATGAAAATGCATCTATCTATAAATGCTAGGTTAGGAGCCTAGATCTTTACTGACATAGTTTATCAACTCTTAGTTCCCATGACCAAATTTTTATATGTTATATTATCCCAACACTCATACATTCTTCACATAGCAATGTTTCCTAAAAATATAAATATATTCAACAATATACATACAAGTATGGTTCAAAAGTATCAATTATCTCATAGACTCAGTTATATTATTCCTATTAACAATCCAAATTAATCATAAAACAAGATCTTCTACATTAGTATTTTTATGCATATATAAATCTCTATTATACAAAGTTATATAGTTTATAATCACTCATCAAACTTTAGTTAGAGGAACACACCCCTTCATTCAAGTATCATAACAAGTGTTTTCAATTATATTATAAGGTATCACAAGATAATAAAAGTCTATATTGAGTTAATCATACTCCTTATACCTTAGTAAACACTATTTTTTAGGATTCAGACAAGTTATAATTACAATCTTTTAATTCTAAATAAGATTTTTCAACAACATGTTGTTATAGTAAATTAACTATCAATTTTAATAAAAGAATATTAATAAAAAACCATCTAATCAAGTTGAGGCTATGAATTTGTTTCCCCAAATAAATTCACCATTTGGCCATGTCTACCTTATTTGGGGTTTTAAAATCTAGTTAAGCCTATTAATCTACCTCTTGCCATAAGATCAATCCCGTTGATCATTATTCATAAACCCCATTCATATTTTAATAAATACTCATGTCCTAGATCATACACATCCAAAGTGTACTTATAAATTAAGTTCAATTCTATATTACCTAAATTATTACTTAGACCAATTAGCTAATTAAGATGTAATAATATACAAATATTATTAATTAAAATATGACTTGTTGGAACTTAATTCCCCACACTCTTTAAGTCACCATACAATTTAAATAATACTTGTTTAGAAATAATTTTATCTAATAAACTAGTTTTCTAAACTTTTATAAAGCGCTTCAACCTATAATATTTTTCCTTGAATCTTATGACTTGATTTTTAATAAATAGTTCTTTTATGATAGTCATATATATATACATATAATTTGACTCACTAAATAAGTAAATTTTATTGCTTGCATAAGGTGCTAGGCATATTCACATCACTCTATATTTATAAATCAGATAATTATAAAATACACATGCTTAAATTTAGTTCTATATTTTATAAAAAATAACAATAACTACATTTAGTGTTATAATATAAAGCTATATTAAAATTTCTACTTAAAATATCAGTTATATGCAATTTCATTCTGGCGTATCCCAATGCCTCACTGGATGGTTTACGCCACACTCATTACGTAGCCAATAGAACATTGAATAGCTTTGAGCAAATGAAAAATAAAATAAATCTACATGCTCATAGGCCTCTCTATCAAGTTAGGGTGATTTTCCTGAAATAAGGTGCTAAATGTATTTAGTTAAGCTATTGACCCCTAAATTATATATTTTATTAATTAAGTCAACCCATGTGTTTGTATATATATTAATTAAGCTAAAACTATGTAGTTAAGTCAATGTATGTGGTTATCTAAAAATAATTAAGTTGTTGTCTTCTTAATAAGTATCTACTCTTTCTATTTAAGTCACTTCTCTCTCTTATTAAGTCATTGGAATGGGTAACTAAGATGTTGAAGTATATAAATAATTCGTTGAAGCAATGATACCGTGTCAGTTGTAGTTAATATATTTATACATATATAAATCATTGCAGCAAATAAGTATGGGTTGTTAAATTCTAGATTATTCAAATCATTGTTATATAAACTTAGTGATATACTGATATAAGCTCATTGCATTGTAAACTTAGGATAGGTATATATTGTTGTATATTTTATAGAATTATTATGCATCCTATAGTTTGATAAATATACATATATATCTGGTATAGAGGTGTTTTCATAATCTTCAATAGACATATAAATTTTCATTCAATCACTCATATAATCATAGAGAAATTAATTACACCACCTACCTCTCATTTTTGTCTTGAAATTCTTTGGTTTTTGGGTGATCTTCTTCCTTGCTCGGCTATTAGCTTCTCTCTCTATTACCTTCTTCTTTGCTCTGAGTGGAACACCCCACCTTTTCCCCTACATATTTTTCCTTATTCTCTTTTTAAGATAATTGGGGTGTAGTTTTTTTTCTTTTTTTTTAGATTTTCCTTTTTGTTTTTATCATTATTATTTTCATGAATTTATTACTTTTTATTTTTATTAAATTTAGACCATTCTTTTTTCTTTTTTCCTTTGTTTTTTCCTCTAAGTGGCAATTTCTTAAATTTTATTTATTTTTAACATTATTTATCAAAAATCCTTATTTTTTTCTAAATTAACTATGCATCCCTTATTGCCATAATAATTAATGATAATTTCGTAAATTACTAATTTGTATTTAATTTAGCCAAGAAAATCACATTACAACTTAGAATTAATGATCAAATGTACCAATCATGAAAAATGAATTCATTAAGCTATTTAATCTATACTGGAAAACCATATAAATTAATTATCTAATCAAGTAGAAATAATCACATGTACAAACTATTTATTATGTATTCTAACATGTGCTAGTTATTATGGTGTGTGCAAGGTTTTTACCAATTTCTTTATCATCCTCTGACATCTCCATTTATGTCACCCTCTCTGATGATGCTTTCCCTCCATCATGCTCTGAGGGATGAGTTATTCTACGTCAACCTCACAACAAGCAAGTAGTTAGATCATATCAACATGATAACCATACAAAATAAAACATAATTAAAACTACACATCAACATGTTCGTAATGTAAACACATACACTACAACTAACTCACAACAATGCAAACATGTAATCTAAGCAATACTCTACTATCCCATAACAACATATATCAAAGCTTAGTTAAAATAGTTAAATCCAAATTTATCAACTATACATATCCATAGATAATTTAATAAGTTTGCTTGGCAAGGAATTGGGATGTAATAATTTACAATCCTAATCATCTTCCAACCCACCAAGGTTCTTTTTTTCTCTATCAATTCAGTACTTCATTATATTTTTTGTGAAAATTTGTAGTCTTCAAAATTGCAATCCTACAACAAACTAAGTTGACCTGGTTGACTTAGTTCTATACCTTGTCTTCTATCTAAAATACAAAGTCAACTTGGTCAATTTAGTTCTTAAATACTCTTGCTTCTATAGAATAATAGAAACCCAGTCGACTCTATTTTGTACTTTTTACATACAGTGTCATCTGAACTAACTCTGTACCATTCTTGATTTATAAATTAACATGTTAGTAATTAATTCACATTTTTATTTTTAATTGTTTACATGCTTAGAGTAGCTCACATAGTCTAATTAGGTGGTTTTTCAAATTACCATTTAGTTTTACTATTTTGATTTTTTTTCACACATTACCAAATCACACAATATTCAAAATGCATTTAACATTTGTCTTTTCAAGGCCTACCTACTTGGATTTCATCACCAAGAGGGAAGCTGACTTAGTTTTTTGGCCAAGTATAAATATGTGGTTAATGGTATATATTAGCAAAGCACTCGACACCCTTATCATTTTAAGATTATAAAGTGAGGGGGTAGGGTCCAATAACAAACCAATACCATTGTCAACATAGATCCTTTTCAACCTAAACATCCAAAAATCATCCATAGATTGCTTTTTAGTTCCCTATTTTCAACCAATTCCCTATCATATTTAAAATAACACTTTATAATAATCTAACAATACTCAAGATGACTTCTTATTTATAATTTTCTTTTCATTTGACTGCTTTATATCCTCATTGTGTGTTGTATTGTAAAAAAATTCATTGGTGCAAGGTTTTATGCTATGTGCTCTAATTGGATAATTCTCATTGATCCAATTATTTGTGTGTTTGCTTCTATTTATTGCTTCAATTACATTACAAAAAATTTCCTTATTTTTAACACACTATCATTCTATTTGACATAGTCTCTTACAAACCATCTCTTTCCCTACCTACAGTATTAAGTTGACTTGATCAACCCTATACTTTTTTTATCAGTTAGGTTACATTAATAAGTTAACCTGATTAACCTTGTATCCTTATTAGATTGTATTTTTCCCTATTTGTAGTACCAATCTGACCTAGTTAACCTTGTATCCTTATTTATATTATGTCCAATAGTACTAAGTTAACCTAGTTGAATCTATACTCTCTTTAGGTCCCTTTTTAACAATATATAGTCAACCTAGTTGGCCTTCTATCTGATTTCTTACCCTACTATCCTATCTAAACAATTTAGTTCTTTATTTTTCATTCTTTACCATTATATTCATTTCCTCTAAACATCATGAAGTACCCTATTAGAATATTCTTGGACAACTTAAATCCATTTAGACACTATATGGGGTATTATTTTCTCCCTTTCTTTACCTCCCAAGAGAACTCTCGCTCTTGGAGAACCTCTTCCACTCCTCCATCTGTGGATTGTAGCATGGTTCAAATCACACCTTAAGATGAAGTAGGTGGATCCAATCCTTTTTGTACCTATCAAGAAAATTATCTTCTTCAATATTTCCAACATAATGTGGGAGCCATTGATACAAGTCTATCTAATAATCCCACTAGTAATCCACCTTCCAATAACCTTCCCCTAATACCAATTTGGGTAGTTCTCCAAACACCAACCCACCAATTGATCTGGCTAAAATTATTTCACAAGTCATACAACAAATGAACATAATTCAAACTTCTAACACCTATAAAATTATATAATTACAACTTCATATGATGAATATGGCTAATCAACCTTTGGTTCTCAATCCTGAAGCCAATCCAAATTTTATTCCTCCATATCTTAGAGATGACTCAATAAATTTTATTATTCAACCTATCATGAATAAAAAAATACTTAAAAATATCAAAAAATATCCTTTAGCTCCTTTCATCATGTCCATTGATATTGGTAATATATATCCAACTATCAAGTATGATGGGACTAAAGACCCTGCATCCTTTCTCAAAGCATTTGGTAATCTTTATAAAGAGTGGATCCAAACTAATACTTTCACCATAATTAAACTTATAGTTAAAGCCTTCATTGGTGATGTATTGGAATAATATAACCAACTTCCCCAACATTCCATTAGGAAACTTGAAGATTTAGCCAACCCTCTAGTTAAAAATTTTCAACATAATGACCTTCCTAAAAATTGTCATAACCATTTCATCAATGTTAAGCAATCTCCCACTAAATCAACTCATGATTTTATCAAATTATAGAAATATCTGGCCCATAAGGCTAACCATAACATCACTAATGATATTTTTTTCAAAATCTTTATAATTGTTAGAACTCCTTCATTTCAATATAAGGTTCAAACTTTTACTCCTCAAACACTTAAATAAGCTCTTACCCAAGACAAACTTTAAGACTTACTCATGAAGTAGTTCAAACCTAATACCAAATTCCTTAAAGGATCTTTTCAAACTTCTACTAGTACCATCATCATAAATACTCCTCAAACCAAACCTAGAGTTTCCAAATCTGACACTCCCTCATCATCTCACATACCACTAACTGTGAAACAAATGAAACAATTCTTACTTCCCTTTAAACCCTTTACTTATCCTAATAATCCTCCTAAATGGTATGACCCTAATCAATTTTTTTGGTTCCACACCATATTTTTTAATCCCATGAAACTTGTCAAGGGATTACTAGATTTGTTGTCTCCTACATTCTTGGTGATTATTTTAATCATGAAGTCATTATTCAACTCCATCATCAAGAGTACAACACTACTTCTCAAAAATGACAAGCTCCCAAAGCTTCTTCTTCTAATAACCAAAAATATTTTCCCACATCTAATAATCAACAAAATACCAATAATTTTTTTGTTATTTATGATGACTATGACCAATATTACAACAATTCTCAATATATAAACACAACTAAGGTCAACTATCATCACAAACTAGCTCATAAAAACCCTATCACAAAACCTAAGAAACCATATTTAGAGGAGAAACTTCTCAAATATACTACAAACACTCATTTATATTTTGAAGCATATGAGTAACCAGCCCCTTATTCTAAACGCCCAACAACTTCCATTCATTCAAAATCTACCTTACCTTCTAAATCTCACACTGGTTCTTCTAAATCCCATTAGAACTTTATCGAAGAGATCAACTCCATGCCTTATGAGATTTCACTTATGGAGTTAGTTCATACTTCTCCTTATCATCACAAGTTCTTTATTCAATAATTATAAGAAATTGAATATCCATCTCCTACAGATGAATAACCACCCTCTATTGAGCCTCAACCCACCAACATGCATACCATTGAATTTGTTTGTCCTTCATCCAAACCATCTATTAAATTTATTGAAGAGGACATGATTAATGATGAGATACTTTTCCACACTAATGATCCACCCCTATTCATTAAAAAAACCATTAATACTACCCTTTTTCATAAATTTTTAGTTGATGAAGGGTTTGGTATTAATGTTACATCTTTGTGGCTCATACAAAAACATGGCTATAATAAGGATCATCTCAAGAAAACCTACCTCACATGTCATGGATTTGATAAAAATAATCAAAATACACTTGGTTGTATTTGGATTTCCCTAACAATCAGACTTAATACTATTTGAACTAAACTTATGGTCCTTGATTTTCCCTTATCTTATAACATACTTCTCAGTTACCTTTGGACTCATGGAATGATGGCCATCACTTTTTCCAATAGATAATGCATTAAATTTTTAAATAATGGCAAGTTATATAAGCATGAGGCCAATCCCAACCCTTGGAGTATTCAACTTCCCAATCCAAAATCTTAATATCGCATTCCTACCATCAATTGTGCTCCCTTGCTTAAATTCATCAATATTAATCCAAACTTATAGGTCACTCTTATTGATTCAAATGATGATGAACCTAATGAATTACAACATATTTATAACACCACTAAGATACCTCCTTATATCTTGAAGTGGCTTCCTCTTTCTTTATTACCTCGTGATTGCACTATTCCTCTCATTGATGAGATCACTAATTTTCCCTATCTATGCAATGCTCAAGAACCTTCTTACCTAGAAGATGCCTTCACATGAAATGATTATAGAGTGGACAAATTATTCTAATATCCTCTAATCATGTCTCCATACAATTTCAATAACCTCAAAATTTTACCTTCTAAAACTCCCCTTGAATCTCAAGCATGTACCATCTATCTAACTTATGATGATAACTACATGATGGCCCAAGATAAATCTTGATACTTGGATGTACAACATTATCAGAAAACTTTAGCTCAAATGCATGATTTCAACTAGTATGCTCACACTATTTCTATGGATTCTAAATTAGTTCTTGATGATCATGTACCTCCCATTAATTATCTACTTTTTGACACTCCTTATGTAGTTGAACAAATATCACCTTCCAAACCTCTGAAAACTCTTGCATATTCTCTACCACCTATAGATCATATCATTACATATAATTCTTCCCCCATCAAAAAAAACTAACGATACACCATCCAATCAATCTACTCCTACTCCTAAGATTACATTAAATTCCAAGGCCACAGATTTCCAACAAATACATTTTGAAAATGATCACCATACTAATAAAATTCTTGATCTTGAAGTAGATGTTGAATTTTATTATCCTATTCTCAATTTTCCTAGTAATTAATCCATTCTTAAATTACTTCATGCCCAAGAACCTCAACTTCCTCAATAATATTACAAACTCAGGACTTTTAAAAATAAAGCCCCTTGTTACAACAAATTCATCACTAGCATCGACCCTAAATCTAATCCATTTTCTTCTTTACCAAATGCACCATATCACTTTCAAGATGGCAATGCTATTCTTATCAAATAAATTACTCACATTGAATATGGTACTCCATCATGCCCTTGACCAATTACAATTTATTTCGAGCTCACACCTATTGAACATGATGTCTTTAGATTATATTTTGATAAATATCATGAGATATTTGTCTTGTCTTATGCAGACATGTTTGGTATTGACCCTAGCATCATGGTGAACAATATAAATCACTTATTATTATGCCAAACATGTGTGCCAAAATCAACAAAATTTTCCTACCAAATTTTCTACCTTATGCCATAATGAAATTATCAAACTTCTTAATGCCAATTTTATCAAACCTATGGACTAATCTGAATGGGTTTATAACTTAGTCCCTATTCAGAAAAAGGTCACCATGGTTATTTTAATTTGCATTGATTACTATAATCTTAATCTTGCTTATCCCAAGGATAATTTCCCTCTACCTTCAATAGATGCCATTGTCGATTCCATAGCTAGTTATAAAATTTTGTCTCTTATGGATGGTTTCTCAAGCTATAACCAAATTCATGTTGCCCCTAAAGACCAATATAATAAAAAAATTACCACAAAATGGGGCACCTATTGCTATGTTAAAATTCCCTTTAGCCTAAAAAATGCTAGAGCTACCTATCAATGGGAAATGACTCATATCTTTCATGATCTTATTCACAAAATTATAGAAAATTATATAGATGACCTCATTGCTAAATATAAATTTCTAAAAACTCATCTTTCTAATCTTGCCATCATCTTTAACCACCTTATCAAATATAAAGTTAGACTAAATCCTTATAATTATTTTTTTAGTGTCACATCTATCAAACTGTTAGGACTCTTAGTTTCTCTCTACAACATCGATGTTGACCCTACCAAGATTAATGTCATTGTCAACATGCCCATCCCTTGATCCATTTTTGATATTCACACTTACCTCGATAAACTTGGGTCAATTTGTTTATTTATCCCCAAAATGGCTTATCATATCTATTATATCAATTCTCTTCTTAAGAAAGGTACTACTTTAGAATGGATGGACCCCTATCAAAAATCATTTGATAATATGAAAGAATCATTGCTTCACCCACCTACTCTTCATCCTCCTTCAATTGATCAACCTTTGATCCTATATACCTCTTCCACACCCATATTAGTTTGGGAAATGTTTACCCAACAAGATGATACTAAAAGAGAATATGTCATCTTTTATATCAATCTTAGACTCATTGATTATAAGAAACATTACACAAAAGTCAAATATGATTGCCTCACCATATATTTTGCCATTGAAAAACTTTGACATTAAATGCTTTATCAAACTACTTATGTTATCATCCATTATAATCCATTTCATAGATTCTTCCCCAAATCCTTTCTTCCTTGAGATAGAATAGGAAAATGGATGGCCCTTCTCATGAAATTTGATCTCTTAATTATTACTCAAAAAGTTATCAAAGGACAAATCATCACCAATCAACTTACCATGGATCTTGTGCCAGTAATCGACCACCTTCAAGATATTCTTCTCAATGACAATATTCTATATATTAAAGGTCTCAACCAATCCATATCCCTTAAAGATTACTTCCATAACTTCACTTTTGATCTTGAAACAAGTAATCTCGATGAATCTTCTATCCTCTCTGATAATACTAAATAAAAAGTAGTTATCAAAGAGATTCCTAAGATTAATGTCAATTTACATGAAGATACTTTGACCCTTCATTTTTGTGGTGCTAAATGCCTTCAAGGAGTTAGGGTAGGTTGTGTCCTTACGATCCATCTTGTAAAAATCATCTCATTAGTTTTTTTCCTCCCATTCAATGTCACTAACAATATGGTAGAGTATGAAGCTTTAATTTTAGTCATGATAGCCACCCTTTATTTAGATATCCAATACTTACATGATTTAGGTGATTCCCAACTCATTTATTTCCAAGTAAATGGTGATTACCAATGTAAAAGTGAGAATCTCATTTCTTATCATAAAATTTTAACCACTCTCACTAAATATTTCATTTCTTTTACCATTGAGTCGATCTCTTGAGATCAAAATTCTATTGTCAATTTCCTTGCTTCTTCAACATCTCTTTTTTATTTGTACCAAGTTCTTACCAATCCCACTTTTATTATCCAAATAAGAATATTTTCATATTTTATTCAACCAAAATATTTGTTTATATGCCACATTGAGGCCATCTCCATTCACTAAAGCCCATGGTATAAAGACATCATTCAATTTTCGAAACACCAAACTTATCCTCCCAACCTTGATTCCCTTGAAAATACTCACATTCACAAACAAGATTTTAAGTATGTATTTTGATATGACATCCTATATTTTTATAATATTGAAGGAACCTTACTCTATTGTGTTATTAAAAATGAGGTTCCTCTTCTTATTGAATAAGCACATGGGGACATTTGTGGTGGTTGTTGTATCAGGCATGCTACAGCCCATAAATGCTTATGCATGGGATACTTTTGGACCATCTTGAAAATGATGCCATAAAATTTGCTAAAAAATGTAATCCTTACCAGCTTCATGATGATTTAATTTATTCACCTCTAGTTTATATTTAAACTATAGAATCTCCCTAGCCATTATCAACATGGGGATTGTATCTCATTGGTAAATTATCTTGCTCTCAAGATGGGCATGTCTTTATAATCATGGCCATAAAATATTTTTAAAAATGGGTTGAGGCTATGCCCCTCGTTAATGTCACTAGTACCACAATCTCAAAATTCATCCTAAATCAAATCATTTATCACTTTGGTATCTGTCATACTATCATTTCAAATAATTGTGGTAATTTTAAAAATAAAGATGTCAAACAACTATGTGCTAAATTTTAAAATTAGTCATAAATTCTCCACACCCTATCATCCACAATGTAATGGCCAAGTTGAGGCCACCAAAAAAATTCTTAATAAAATTATCCAAAATATAATTTGTGAAACACACATGGATTAGCATCATCATCTCTATCCTACTCTTTGGGCCTATCATACTAACATATGCACTACCACTAGGGCAACGCCATTCTCCCTATTATATGGTTCTAAATCAATCCTTCCATTAGAATTTGAGCTTCCCTCTCTATGTATATATATTCATGGTATCATACCTAATAAATAATTATGTGAATCTCACCTTTATACTCTTGATCTCCTTAATGAGCATCATATTTCTTCTTTGCAACACAATAGCCAATACAAGGCCCATATTACCAAATAACATAGAAAATGAGTTAAAGTTTTCACATTTAATGTTATTAACATTGTCCACTACACTCATGACAAAGAAGGTAAATATACCCAAAAATGGTGGAGCCCCTTATTTAGTCAAATATATTCTTGGTCCAAGTACCTATCACCTTCAAACTAATGAAGGCCATATTTTCAAATAACCCACCAATGCATAATTCCTCAAGAAGTATTTTTCCTAAATACTTCCCTTCTTTTTATACTTTCTATATGAAATCAATCTAACACTTTTTGTAGGATACTTATATGGATCTCACCCTCTACAGTATTTCTCTATTTTTACAAACCTTAGTCCTTTTTATTATTTTGGTTTCCTTTTTTCTCATGAGTTACATTGTAAAACCATGGATATGACCTAGTCTTCTTCTGATGTAATTTTATCCTCTTTATTTTCTCACTTTACAAATACTTTTTGGCACCCCTTTGGGTTTCTCTTTTATGAGCTACAGTGTAAGACCATGGATAGGACCTGACCTTCCTCATAAAATCACCATCTTTTTCATTCCTTTTCAAGCATATGTTTTAGAATGGTTATGAGTTCTTAATATTTGTTCTTAGATTTATCTTTTGATTTTTTTGATATATGAAAATCTGCATAACAACCTATACTAGCATGTTTTCTTACATTTCCCTTAATTTTATGAGAAGGAATCACACTTTTCTGTCATTTTATCCCTTTTTCACCCTTTGTCACATTTTTTGAGATTTGAAGTAATTCAAATTATTTCATGTTTCATTCCTCTTGATTTCCTTTCCTTCCACTCCACATTGGATAAAATATGGTCAAAGTCAAGATAGCACTTTTATTTCACCTGACTTTACAAGAATCTTAGACATCATGCTCTTTGAATTCTCTCTCTTAACAATCAAAGCCCCAAGTATTAAAATGAAAGTCATATTTAGCACCCATGTTTAGTTTTCCAAATCCATATGGAGGAAGAATATAAAAATACATCAATAAATTTAAAATCCAAATCATTTAAAACAAAAGGAAATAATATATAAAAGGCAACATACAAATCTTAAAAGTTAAAATTACACCAAAAGATGTGATTACAAGCACATCTCCTACTCCAATTGAAGATCAAAATCCATAGTTGGCTTCATAATAGAGCCAAAGTCCATTTGGGTGTGATAGGCCAATAGATTGGAATAGGATAATTCAACAAACTCTATGGTGTTACCTACTTTCTCACACAATTACCCAATCTTCACAGTAGACCGATGGCTCTATAAGGGGTCTTGAGGAATGGGGAACATGTTGTGGGAAGGTAGTTCAATTTTAATTTTAATGCATATAACCTTCATGGGATGATCTACATATTTTATTTTTTTACCTAAGACTTGTGTGGTTAAGATAAGTTCTTCAAAGTCCATAAGGTCAAATTTTCTATTATTTTTACAAACCTAATTTGAATATCTTGACTTCGATAAAGAGTTCCTCTACCTTAATTTTTCCTTCATTCTTCCCTCCACCCATTTCATTTTCCCCCTTAATAGGCCAAGTGTGATTCTAAATTATTTTTCCCTTCTTCTATACTTCCTTCTTCTTCACATATTAAAAACGTGTTAACACTACTTTATTTTAGTTTTATCTATCTCTAGAACAAAACATGTTTGAGAAACTATGGATTACTTTATTTACACCATGAATATACATTTGTAGATGTGCCTTGATTTATTTTACCATTTATCATTATTTTACTACCCTTTTTATGTAAACCTAAGTCCATTTTTACTTTCATGTACTTTTTTCATTATTGAGTGAGGTTGGCTTGTTATTTCTCACTCATCAATGTTGTTTCCCCTTTATGAATTTTTTCCATTTATGATTGAGTAAGGATTTTTATTGTCCAGTCATCAATGTTGTTTTACCATTTTTTCTTTCCCATATTTGTTTAAGTAAGGATTGTTATTACTTTAACATTGATGTTTGATTACCATATTTTTGACATGTATCCTTGGTTTGACTTGGTGAGTTTTCCTTCCTTACTTAAGGTTTACTTGTTTGAGTTTTTTGGTCTTTAGTAGCCTTGGACTTTTGGTTACCCAATTTATTCTAAATTTTGACTCTATCATTTAATATAACATATCACTTATCACCCCAACTTACCAAATTTGCAAGTATGTCCTATCCACATAACACCAATTATCTTGGCTTTCCTACATTTATTTATTTTTTTATCTTTAGTTTTGTATTCTTGGGTTTGTCAAAAGCAGTCTCTATACCCTCCATAATAAAAATTACAAACATAGTAGACAACCATCCATTGATAAAGGTAAGTCAAGGTATGCATACATTTACTTTTTTAATTCTTTCCATTTCTATCATTTAATTTCAGTTCATTATGCTTTAAAATATTACAAATTGTTTTTAGCCTACGCATTTTGTGTTACTATGTTATTTCTTAAATCACCATCCCCTATTTCACTTGAGTGACATGTGATGAGCTTTAAGTGAGGCATATGTATACACATAATATTTTAAAAATTTATCAATTATTGATGCTTTCTATCTTGCAAAAACTTATCAAGTCTCAATATCTCTGAGTATATTCCCTAAGGGGTGAATCAATAAATGGTTGGGCATACCATTAGTGCTTCATAGGATTTTTATCCAATATTATCACTTATTATCAATCCAACCATCTCCTAAAAACCATTTCCCTAAGCTTTGCCTCCTATTTTTCACCTTCTTCTAGTCATTTTCCACCTTCATTAGCCTTTTCCCTAACCTAAACCCCTTTTTGGTAGTTTACATGACTATGTTGACCACAAAAAATCTATATTGTTATTTACAAAAGCTTACTAAGAACTAAGTCAGCCATGGCCAACATAGTTCATTACCTAGTTAGTTTTTTATCAATTTCAATACTAGGTTTGTCGGTTCAACCTTGTAGATCAAAACTCTCATAAGGATTTAGGGTTAGATCCACTTATATAAACACATCCATTTCACCATTATTAGAGATATATCAAGAGTTAATTATTAATTTGTGCTTCTTTATAATCTTTTCTTTTTCCATTCTACTTGAGGAGTCTTAGATTAGGGTTTCTACTTGGAGAATAATCTAGTCTTGTGGAAAAGTATTGGATGCTTTGGCCTTTTTTAGTGATCCTTATAAACAAAAATAACCTCTTAAAAATAAAATTTGTCCAAGAGAGAGATTTAGTCTCGATGGATTCATCTTCAAGGTAAGTATATCTAACTTTGAACCTCTTTTTATTAGATAGAAGTAGCATAAGTAATGAGTTTTGAATATATTGCTCTCTCCATGTATTAGGGTTTTACCTATACATAGTTTAATTAGGATTTTATTATTCATGTTTACTTTTATTATTTATTAAACCCATGTTGTGCCACAAAATTTAGTGAGATCTAGAATATACTTTTAATTTACTTTTTATTAGTTTAGTGAATATGAAAACATAGGACCTACTTAGGGTTATTGCATAGTTTTACTTGACTGGAGGCTTTAGAACCGTCCCTAGTGATATTATTGTGGTAAGAGATCCCTTGGATAGGTATAATGGATCCATATTGGTCATAACCCTAATTATTTAATGTATCCCCTATAGAGTAGGAATCCAAAATGAGTTAGATCATTCATTAGTCAAGTAAAACCCAAACAAGTATAAAGAACATAACTCACTAAGCCAACTCCCTCATGGGATTTTACAAATGAAATCTAAGAGCTATTGAAATAAGGAATACAACTATAAAACCTTCCCAAGAGCATATTTCCTCCAAGTTTATCTCAAAAATGTGATTTTACCTTGATTTGGTGCTCTAAGCCTTTATCAATGATGTGTGGCTTGTTCCTCCATCATCTCTCAATGCACCAATGAATTAGGCTCATAAAATCGATCAATGTATGCCAATAGCTTAAGCTATTATATTGAAAATTTAGCATAATAACATTACACAAAAATAACTTGAAATAATGAGTGATGGCCCTTATATTTGTAGATTTTTGGAAATGATCAGAATCATCCATGATCGTCCATCTTGTGATCAAGATATGTAGCCATGAATCAATTCAATTTTGGAGGCTCAATCTATAAATATCCCCATTAATATTTAGAATAATGGGGCATTAATGAGACATGGGAGGGTTTAAACTATATATTTGTTCCATTTATGGATTATGGATGTGACCCCACTAATGATATCACTAGATGATGTAGATATTAGAAATGAATTTTCAATTAATAGATTTTCAATAACTTCCATGGATTTTCCACTTAAGCTCTTGATTTGGTTTAATTTTATTAAGTGAGGCTAATTAAATTTTATGTAATTATTTGTAAATTTGTTGCACACTTAATCAAATTGATCAAAATATCAATTTACTAGATTGTAATTTGACTGGAGTATAATTAGAAGTTAGTGTTAGTTGTGTACAAGCCAATACCCCATTTAAAGTATTATGGACATGAAATAATATGTGCACGTGTCATGTGATTTTGATTAAAAGAATTCAATGGTCCAAAGCATCATTTTACATGGTCATAATTTGAATCGAAGTGAATTGAGAAAATCTAATAAACACATAAAATGTATTGCCCCATTTAGGGGTACATTAACCTAAATCAGCATTTGTATATGACAAGTTTGAATCATTTAGCACAGTTTAATGATTTTGGACCAAATTGTGAATTGTATTAAAATTTTGAGTAAGATTGATAATTTCAACATAATGGTGATAGGAATTGGATGTATCCATCCCCAATCATAAGTGTAATTAGGATATATCTTCTCTGAGCTAGGATTGATTTGTAAATTTGTTGTATTTCTCATTACATACACATATCCCTTTTAGGACATATCTAATTTGAATGTGGACTAGTTATAAGTTATGACTCTTGATCCATCTTAGGATGATGAAATCATATAAAATTCTTAGATGCTTTATCAGTCAAAGATCATCAAGCTAGATATGACTCGACTTTAGATGCTAATTTTACAAAGAGTTTTAGGATATTTTTGATATTCTTAAGGACACTTTCTCTAACATTGAGTTTGAGTCTCCTAATAAATTTATGAGGACTATGCTACCCATCATCCCCTTAATTCACCCCTTTCACATATTCCTAACCATACACCTCCTATTAAAAATCCCTCCATCCCACTCCTTGAATGGGATAAATAAGAACACACATAATTGGATTCCCTTCAACATGTGATCTCATGTGTTGAATCTACAAGGATCCAAGCCAATAATCAATTAATCAATTCAATTGTGATCCAAAAATAATCAATCAAATTCAAGAGAATTTTTGTAATCAGCAAATTCAAAAAACATCATCCCTTATTAAAAATATCCTTAAGCTGTTAGGGGATCATCGAAGTCAAAATAATTATCATCTATCAAGTCAAAATAATTATCATATATCAATTCAAAGATATAATTATTATGGTGAATCCCAAATTCATGCACCAAGGGGTAATCAAAATACAAGTTAAATATCATCAAGTCAAAAAACATTCAAAATTAATAGCAAATATGGCCGACAATCCTCCTAATATTTATATAAAATATCAAATAATTTAGAAAGTCTTGGATCCCTTAATCTTGTTTATCATACAACACAAAAAAAAATTCCCCTCCATATCTAGTGATGTATGCAATTGTTGAAACCCATTTACACTCTTCTACCAGTCACACTGTTTATCATCATATCACTCATCCACATCCTCTACCTCACTATCAAAACCATCTAATTCCATCCCTACCAAAAATCACTTTCTCAAGGAACATCATCTCTCATAGGGGTTACAAAGACACCGGTTAAGATGTTTGGAGGACATTGAATCAAGATTCAATAAATGCCACTATGGCATCATTACATCCAACATCAGCAACATGATCCTAGTAACACATATCTTCAAAATGGGCATTGGTTGAAGATTATGAAAATGCTTTAAATATTATATCTCACATGCATATCTAATAAATAAAGATGCCAAAAGTATCTAAAAAAAAAATTCATCTAACGGTGAAAACCAATATTATGACACCTTGGGCAAGTACCATGTTGAAAACTAGTTTTTGACATCATAGTAAAATAATCTATTGTTCGTATTGTACCTCAACACTTGGGGGAAAAATTCATCCCTTATCAATCCCATCCATGTCATATCCATCTTTGTTCCTACCCATCATCTACCATCATATCTTGCATCCTATTATGTCAATCCTTTCTTCTAGTCTTGACCTTCATAAGGATGTGGAATATGTCTTGAATTTTTTTTTGTAATCATCTTGGCATATCCTCTACTGAACACTTAGGCAACTAGATATTTTGTCCCTTCATGATGTGGTCATTGGTGATCCTTAATCCATTATTCCTTGTTCCTCATCCATTTTTTAGTCTCACCCTCATCCTTTTATCATCCCATTCATCCTAATATTGGTTGTTAATCTTATGTTCCCTTTGCTAGTAACCCCCTTTGTATAGTGTACATACATATCTTAATAGACCTAAAAATTTAAATATTCAAAAACCCTAAAAACTATACAATTCACAAAAATCCAAAAATAGCTCAATTGTGTTATCATATGTTGTCTTTTCTAATGTCATAAATATCCCAATCATCTTATCTAATGTATTACCCATCTTATCATCTTGACTTATCTCAACATCCTAGTCATCTTGTCTTATGTCTTACACAACCTTATCCTAGTCTAATTTTAGAGGTACAATAATTGAGAGTGAGGGGTGAATCAATGAGACTAGATAATCAAAACTTCAATTGTAATCCTTTCAATTCATTCAAACTCTTAATCAAATAATATTAGCATTCATGAAACATACACATCATTTATATCAATGAATATAAATATAATCAATATCATACACATAACATAAGATCAATGTGGGAAACCCTATTGGGGAATAAAACCCACTCTCAATCCTGTAATCACATGGACTACTTGTCCTATAAGATGATCACAAATAAGAGACTAGTCAAGTCCCAACTAGGTGAAACAACTATTCCATAAGGAGAAATTACCCCTAAGATGATTAAGTCCTTATAACCACCTATTGGTAAATTTTTTTTACCCCAAAACCATTATAAAGTCCTTCTAACCTAAGGCCTTTAGTGAAATGCCTATTTCACAAGGAGCAACTACCCTTAAGTAACATCAAGTCCTTCTGACATCTTATGAAATGAACACCTCCACCTTTTAACTGATGTCTTCAAAACCTAATGATGGGCCTATGATAACATATCCTCCTTAAATTATTCACACACTCACAATTAATCCAAAAACCATCTTATATATCACTTCATACTTCTCATTCTCATCAACCTATAATAGTTCTATCATAGTACCAGTAATATGACCAAATGATCATACACACAGTCTTCACTCTGACATGTGTCTTTCTTCTATCTTATGAACTATTTAACACATTATATACTCACATATGTATCTTATTCACTTTTCTCAATAAGTCTTTATTACACTCTTAACAAATACTCCACCAGTCTACACAAGCCTCCACTTTGAGCACCTACTCACAAGTCTCTCATACATGTCCTTTCCAAGTCTCAAAATCACCATTTTTGATTTTACCTTTTATATAACCTTCATGAATTATAAATTCCATAATATTTCCTTTTTATCCACAATGCATGCCTTTACCCTTAAGGCATCTAACATGGGACACACTTAAGCACAACTCTCTTTCAAATAAGCCTAAGTCACCTTTTAGGTCCTATAGAGACCCAATCACCTCTTTGATACTCCTCTAAGCAAACTAAGAACATAGGAACACTTTCCAAGTACATGGACCCATTTCAAATATATATATTTCCTTATTAATTTCCCATATCCATCACAACACCCTTCTGTTAATACTCAATTAGTTCAAACACATTTCTATACACACAGTCATTATGAACAAAACCATAGTTAACTTTTAACCCTTTGGTCATAATACATATTATTGTTCAAACCTTAATAATTCACACATAAGGTCCTCATGGATTATAAAACATTATCCAATATATATCACACCTTTAAACATTTATATACCAATAAGCATAACTTAATTACCCTTCTCGGGTTACTTACAGAGCAAACATGAAAACATAGTCAAATTTTAACCTTAATAACTTTGGATTTAGACACTTTCAGACTTTAAAATATATGTTTACATATTTTCCTTGGATTAATATAAAAATTAACTTATTATACCATGAGAAAATTATTCCTATATGAAAAGATATGGCCTAAAAACTAGACACTAGTCTTTCCTTAGTTAAATTCAAATATTCAAATTTAAATGATCATAGTTAAACCTCAAACTCCATACTATCATATCATGTCCTATATTTTTATATAAATAACACACCATTTATATTATTATAATTATCTCAGTCTTTAATCATATTAAACTTCAAATATGTTGACCACTTTGACTCCACTCGCACCATCAATCTCCATCGCATGATTAAATGTGAATCATTAGATCCTTATCCTTTACCTTTGTTCAACATTAAACCTAAAACACTTATTACCATATCAATAATTCCTAAAATATTATAAAAAATTCACTCCATCAATCTCCTTGATATTTTCTCAAACTTTACCTTGTGAAAAACTGACTTATGGAGACCATTGCAATCTACTCGGAAGGCTAACTTTGGACCTTAATAACTTTTGCATCGCTCAAATTCATGTTCTAAAATTTAAATAATATGATATTAATTAATAATTGAATACAACCATAAATAAAATTTCTCTTGAAACCATCATTTTTGTGAGATATAACTCCATTAATTTTCTCAATTAGATTTTTCTGCCACAGAGCCAACTATGTCAAAAAATGCCTGGGAGGCCAACTTTGAACATGCATATATTTTATCATGCTTCGTCACATGAATTGAAATTTATCACATAAAAACTAGGAAAAAAAATTTTAAAACCAATATGATCATTTTATCTTGTCACCTTCATTCATGTGAAATATAACACCATCAAAATGCCTACTCAGCTTTTCTTGCCACATGTAAATTTGGTTATGGGAAAACACTATCAAACTCCCTGGGAGCCCAAATTTACACATGCATATATTTTTTCATTATTCATTTCATGACATAAAATTTAGTTCATATTATTTATTTAAAAAAATAAATAAACCCATATGACCATTTCCTCCTGACACATCCACATGTGTGAATGCTAACATCATCAATCTGCTTACTCAGATTTTCTGTTATGAGACCCAAAATGTCTAGATGAAAACAATGTTAAACTACATGACATAAACTCATGATCATAGGAATTAAAATCATAAAAAAAATCTTATGGACCACATAAACATTTTCAATACTTCAGACTCATCCTTAATCATCTCTAAATATTCAAACTCTTAATATCAACAAAGTCAACTTCAAGCACACTCGAGCAAGCACATTGCACACTTTGTCATTATCACTGAGAGTATGAAATCACTTCATCCACTCACCTAGACACCTCCATGACATCATAATGACATAATTTAAAACTCTCCAAAAATCTCTCCCTTTGTCATTGATGTCAACACCCATCATAAAATAATATATAACTCACCTTCCTTCTCTATCTTTAAGCACTCTCAAAATAGGAACTTTATCCCCTTTTGACACAATAACAAATTGGGTACCAAATAATCTTGAGGACTTGAAAATACTAAAAATAGGATAATACCATCTTTTAAATATATTATAAACTCCCCCTTACCTTGAGCCTAACTTTTCTTGCCTTGACAACTTCCCTTTGCTACATGCCAACACTCTTCTTCAACCAAGCATTGAAACTAATGAATAAAGAACATACAAACTACTAAAATCTGATGGAACTCACCAAGATACATCTGAGAAGGACTCCCCCTAATATTTATAATCAATTTCACTTCTTGAGCATCTTCAGATATCCACACACCATGAAGAACCACCATACAAGCTTACTAGTCTTCTATCTCAAGCTACCATAAGGACCACCAACAGAACTTCATGCCACTCACCAAATAGGAAACATGGTCTAAAACAACCTAAGAACTCTCCTTGAAATACTCAAACCTTGATATTTTTTAGAAACAAATCAAAAAAAAAACATCAAATCTTCACACTAGGTTTGTCTAAACTCCTTATAGCCCATCCTAGAACTTACATAGCCCACAACTTTTATTAGATGCATCTTCAAGACCTAAAAATTCATATCTATATCATTTTAAAATTCCCCCTCAATCACACCAATTTTAAACACCTAGATCATCATATTCAATACACTTTCTTCACAAACCAAATTGCCAATTAGGCCTCCATCTTGACAAATACATGAATAAATTAAAAACAAAAAACCTTAAAATCTATGTAAATCTTGATTTGACAACCCATTTGGCTCATTAAGTGTATTAAAAAACCTCATACCTCAATTCACAAGTCAAACCACTTTTATAGTAGAACCCAAAACCCTAGAATCTTAAAAATAAACAAGATCAATAAATCTCCATCTGGTCAATGCCCACCTCTAGAACTTCTTTCACACTTGGAGAAAACCATCACACACTTTTGTACCAATATTTTATCTTTCACACCTTTGGGAACCTTGACTTCCTATACCATGGATTTTGACTTGCAACAAGATAGATAAACTTGAGAGCACACAAAAACCTCCAAAAATATTAAACAATATCATCAAGACGTAAAACCACCTGAAACACATCAAAAATAAGTACAAAAACCTTTATGAGCACCAAAATATTCTTGACACTCCATCAATATCATTAATCCACTTAGAAACACCCATTTTGACCCTATACTATAACTCCTTCACAAACCTCTAAAGCAAGCTCATGAACTTGTTGCTCCCCATTAATAAATGACACTCTAAGATCAACAAAAATCTCTATATAGATTGGGCATTATGATATTGAGCACACAAACTTTCTTCTCCACAAGAAATATGTCTCCTAAGAAGCATAGGTAGAGACATCATATTTCATAATGTCTTAGAACAATGTGAAACTAGGAGTTGCCCACAACTCCTCATATTCCTTCCCCTCCTTCACCAGTTGATGCTTATAGTTCTTCTTCTTATTCTTAGGCTTAAGATAAGCAACATGGTCATCCACTAAAACATTCTCTTTCTATTCTATTAAAGGATTGACAATACATGGAGACAACATAGATTCATGAGATACCTTTTCATCTGTAAAATCTTCCTTGCATCTTAGAACCTTCTCACTAGGAACTGACAATTGATTTTTTTTTTTTAATAATACATACTCAAAAATAATAGGATGTTCACTTGGATCCATACAAATCTCATAACTATCATTAACCATTACCTTGGTCCTCTCCTTGAGTTCAATCTCTTTATCCACAACATGAGCAAATAATGAGAGCCCTTGACACTCTTTAACTTCTGTAGCATTCTCCACCATAACAAATAGATTACTTGGACTAGTAGACCCATCATGACTCATACTTACCACCTTTGTTTTCTATGAGTTAACTTGCCTTCTTCCTTGTACTTTAAGAGCTTAAATGAACTCATTTTGACTTGATGGCCTTTGCTTGTAGAATCTATCAATGTGACCAATCTTCTCAAAGTTATAGCAAATCATTCTTTTTGAATGAACTCAACTTTCCCTACCTGATATGGAAAAAATATTACAATGTGTCCTATGTCATAAAAACTAAAACAAACTCTTTCTTTTGAATAAAACTCACCTTGCCCTACCTTATTTGGGCATTGCTTAGCAAAGTGTCTCTTATCAAGATAGTTGAAGCACTTAATTTTGTTCACACCTTTTGACTGATAAAACACATCATAGTTCTATACAAACTCATTTTTAACAAGTCTCTTGCATTCTCTATCTCTATACCCAAACTGATTACATGTGTAATAGTAACCATTGAAACTTACATCAAGGAATTTGGTTTTTGATCTAATTTATCTTCAATCTACCAGCACCTTCAATCTTTGTCTGATGATTTGTCTTTAAAGTTAGATTATTATTGTTCACATTAGTCTTCATCTTGTCTTGAGTTACATTCTCTAGTTCTTATCTATATCCAAGACTAGTTATATTACTTGCATGTTTTTTATCATTCATAATATTGTCTAGATCACTTGATCTCTATTCAAATCTCAAAAATAACTTCACCTTACTATATGTCTTCTCTAACTTATATTTAAATGACTTATTTTCAATTACATACTTGGAACATTCATATTCTTTAGCTTTCGGGATTGTAGATAGGATTTCTAATTGACAATTGAGATGCTTGACTATTTCTTCATGCTCCTTGGTGTCTTCATTCACTCTTTCCTCATACACACTAATTTTCTCCTCATAGTATTTGAGTTGAGACTTCATCTTCTTGTTAATCTTCTTCTCAATCTTCAGTTCTTCAAGAGCATTTATCAATGCAGTCTCATAGTCCACCTCATCTTCATCATCATTTTAACCACTCCAAATAAACTCTTTTTCATGTGATAAACTTATTTCCTTAGCCATGAAGAGGGATTCATCTTCAATAGGAACATCATCTTCATGATCATACTCTAAGTCATTATCTTCACTCTCATCTGATGAGTTGTAATCTTGTTTGGTGTAGAGACTCTTCTTGTCCTTGAAGTACTTCTTGTTTTCAAACCTTTTGAATCCTTTTTTCCTCTTATCAAACTTGTATTTCTTCTTGTCTTCATCTTTACCATCACCATGCTCTTCATCATCATTCTTCTTATGCTTATGAGGGCACCTGTTATCAAAATGTCTTACCTCTCCATAATTGAAGCATTTGAAGGGTAGTTTACCCATATACTTTCCTAGCCATATTTTCAATTTCCTTATAAAAGTTAAATCATTTCATTCTCATTAATATCATAAATTTCATCCTCCTTGGGTTTCTTACCTTGAAATGTCTTCTTAGGTTTCATTTTTATATTGAATGTTGCTTCCTTCTTCGATGGTATATCATCATTTATTCTCATATCATAGGTAGTATGGGTTTCATGCAATTGATCCATCTTCAACTAAGTAATATCATGACTTTATTCTATAGAATATAATTTTGTACCAAACTTGAGGGATAGAGACCTCAATACTTTTTGAACTATAGTAGCCTCTTCAAGATTATCTTCAAGACTATTGATGATGTTCACAATCTCATCAACTATTTATAGAAAGGATGCCACAAAATATTCTTCCCTCATCTTAGACTTTAAAATTACCTTCTATGAGTCTACAACTTAGGAAGTTTGACCTTTGAATCTCCTTCATAAATGATCTATAATTTATCTCACATTTCCTTGGTAGATATACAATAGATTACTTGGTGTATTTAGTCTCTAAAATACCATAAGTGATATCATTCATTGACTTAGAATTGTTCTCTACAACAATGGATGGAGCAAAAGTAGTTGTATAATTACCATCCATAATATATTTCCAAATGTCAAACCCTAGGGACATGATGTAGGTCCTCATCCTTGCACTCCAAAAATCATAATTGGATCCATTGAACATCGGTGCTTGTTTAGTACATAAACATCCTTGATGACTACCCATATGGTACCTTGGATCACCTTTAAGTTTTCAATCCTTTACCAAAGGCCCTACTCTGATACCAATTATTATAGGTATAATCACTTAGATGGGGGTGAATTAGTGAGCCTAGATAATCCAAACTTTAATTGAAATCCTTTCAATCTATTCAAACTCTTAACCAAATAATATTATCATTCATAAATAATACACATCATTTATAGCAATGAATAGGAATATAATCAAGATCATACACATAACACAAGGTCAATATGGGAAACCCTCCTGGGTAATAAAGCCCACTCTCAATCCTAAAAGCACATGGACTACTTGTCCTAAAAGATGATCACAAATAAGAGACTAGCCAAGTCCTTCTAACCATAATTTAGTGAAACAACTATTCCACAAGAAGCAACTACCCTAAGATGATCAAGTCCTTCTGACCACCTATTGGTCAATTCCTTCTGACCCAAAACCTTGGTGAAGTCCTTATAACCTAAAGCCTCTAGTTAAACACCTATTTCACAAGGAACAACTACCCCTAAGGAAGATCAAGTCCTTTTGACCTCCTATGAAATGAACACCTCCACCTTTGAAATGATATCTTCAACACCTAATGATGGACCTTTGATAACACATACTCCTTAAATTCTTTACACATTGATAATGCATCAAAAAACCATCTTTTGGATCACTTCACACTTCTCATTCTTATCAACCTACAATAGTTCTATCATAATACCAAAAACATGACTAAATGATCATACACATAATCCTTAATCTGACTTGTGTCTTTCCTCTATCTTCTACACTCTTCAACACATGATCTACTCACACATGTCTCTTCTTCACTCTAGTCCAATAGGTCTCTATTGCACTCTTAACACATACTCCACTAGTCTACACAAGCACCTACTCAAAGTCTCTCATACATGTCTTTTTTAAGTCTCAAAATTACCATATTTAATTTTAAATTTTATATATCCATCATTAACTATCAATCCCACAATCTTTCCTTTTCATCCATATTACATTCCTTCACCCGTAAGGCATCTAACACGAGTCACACTTAAGCACAACTCTCTTTCAAATAAGCCTAAGTTACTTTTTAGTTCCTATGGAGACCCATTGACCTCTTTGATACTTCTCTGAGCAAACTAAGAACACTTTCCAGGTACATGGACCCATGATACATGATCTATAGGTCCTTATTAAATGTCCATATCCATCATATCACCCTTTTGTTAACACTCAATTATCTCAAACACCTTTTTGTACGCATAGTCATCATGAATAAAACACAGTCAACTTTTAACCCTTTGATCATACTGCATATAATTTTTCAAACCTTTATAGTTCACACATATGGTCCCCATGGAGTATAAAACATACTCCAATAGATATCTCACCTTTAAACATTGAGATATCAACAAGCATAGCTCAATTACCCTTCTTGGGTTACTTATAGAGCAAATAAGAAAACATAATCAACTTTGAACCTTCATGAATTTTACTATACACAATTTCAAACCTTCAAATCTATATTTACAAATGTGCCTTGGATTCCTCTACAAATTCACTTTTTAGACCATGATTAAATTATTTTGTATCAAAATATATGGCCAAAAAACTAGACACTAGTCTTTCTTTTATTAAATTCAAATATTTGAATTCAAATGGTCACAGTTAAAGCTCAAACACCATGCTATCATCTCATGTCCTCACTGTTTATATCAATCACACACCATTGATCTTATTTTAAATATCTTGGTCTTTAACGATGTTAAACTTCAAATAGGTTGACCACTTTGACTCTACTCACGTCATCAATCTCAATTACATGATTAAATGTGAACCGTTAGATCCTTTAACTTTACCTTGTGCAAAATTGACTAAGTATGGGGACCATTGTAATCTACTTGGAAGTCCAAATTTAGACCTTAATAACTTTTGCATTACTCAAATACATGTTCTCAAATTTTCACCATATGATCTTAGTTCATATGGCAATCCCACCATGTTAAAATTGCTCTTGAAACCTTCATGTGTGTGGTATACAACTCCATTAATCTGCTCACTCATATTTTTCTACCATAAAGCCAACTACATCAAAAACTACCTGGGAGTCCAACTTTGAACATGCATATCTTTTATCACACTTCATCACATGACATGAAATTTAGCACATAGAAACTAGGCACCAAACAAAAAAATGTATATGATAATTTTATCCTAACACTTTCACATGTCTGAAATATAACACAATCTAAATAACTACTCAGTGTTTCTTTCCATATGCAAATTTGGTTATGGCAAAACACTGTCAAACTGCCAAGAAGCCCAACTTTACACATGCATATATTTTATCATGATTCATTGCATGACCTAAAATTTAGAACATCATAACGAGGCACAAAATTTAACAAACCCATATGACCATTTCCTCATGGCACATCCACACATGCAAATGTTAACATCATCAATTTACCTACTTAGATTTTCTACTAGTAGACCCAAATTGTCTATATGAAAATAATGATCAACTAGATGAAATCCAATCATGCGCATAATCACTTAAAGTATAGAAAACCTCTTATGGGACCACATACACATACTCAATACTTTAGACTCATCCCTGATCATATCTAAATATTCAAACTCTAAATATTAACCAAGTCAACTTCAAGCACACTAAGACAAACACATTACACACTTTGTCCTTATCACTTAGACTATCAAGGCACTTCATCCACTCACTTGGACACCTCCATGATGTCACCATGACATCATTGACAAATATCCAATAATATTCCCCCTTTGTTATTGATGTAAACACCCATCATAAAATAATATATAGCTTACCTTCCTTCTCTCTCTTTAAGCACTCTTAAAATAGAAACTTCCTCCCCCTTTGACATAATGATAAAGTGGGAACCAACTAATATTGAAGACCTAAAAAGAATACCAATAGGATAAGACCATCTTGGAAAGATAGTATAAACTCCCCTTACCTTGAGCCTACATTTTCTTGCCTAGACAACTTCCTCTTGCTACATACCAATACTCTTCTTTAACCAAGCGCTGAAACCAATGAAGAAAGAACACACAAAACAATAAAATATAATATAACTCACCAAGAGACATCTAATAAGGACTCCACCTAACATTTTTTAGAAATTTCACCTCCTGAGCATCTTTAGATCTCCACACACCATGAAGAACCACTATACAAGCTTACTAGCCTTTTATCTCAAGCTACCATAAGGACCACTAATAGAACTTCATGCTACTCACCAAATGGAAACATGTTATAAAACAACCTAATAACTCTCATTTAAATACTCATACCTTACTATTTGTAGAAATAGAGCAATACAAAACATTAAATCTTCACACTAGGTCTATCTAGACTCCTTATATCCTATCCTAGAACTTAAAAATCCCACAAAATTTAGTAGATGCACCTTTAAGACCTAAAACACCATATCTAGATCACTCTCATATTCCCCCTCAATCACACTAATTTTCAACACCTATCACATCTTCTGCAATATACTTCCTTTACAAACCAATTTGCTAATTAAGCCTCTATCTTGACAAATACATGATCAAATTGAAAACCACAAATCATTAAATCTTTGTTACACTTAATTTTACAACCCATTTATCTCATTAAACATACTAATAATCCTCAAAATTCAATTCATAAGGCAAACTAATTTTCTAGAAGAGCCCAAAACCCTAGAATCTAAAAAATAAATAGGGTCAACAAACCTCCTTTTAGTCAATGCCACCTCTAAAACTTCTTGCACACTTAGAGATAACCATCACACACTTCTAAACCAATATTTGAGCTTCCACACCTTTGGGAACCTTGACTTCATATACCATGGCTTTTGACTTGCAATAAGATAGATAAACTCGAGAGCACACAAAAACCTCCAAAAAGCTCAAACATGATCATCAAGACATAAAACCACTTGCAACACATCACAAATAATTACATATAAGTTTCTAAGAACCAAACTCTTCTTGATACTCCATCAATCTCATTAAGCCACCTAGAAACACCCATTCCAACCTGGTACTATAGCTCCTTCACAAACCTCTTGAGCAAGCTCATGAACTTGTGGCTCTCCCTTAACTAATGACCTTCTAAAATCAACACAAGTCTCTATACAGATTGGCATTATGATATTAATCACATGAAATTTTTTCTCCATAATAAATATGTCTCCTAATAAGTATAGGTAGAGATATCTTACATCATAATGTTCTATAACAATGTGAAACTAGGAGTTGCCCACAACTCCTCATATTCCTTCTCCTCCTTGGTCATCTAATGGCTATAGTTCTTCTTCTTCTTCTTCGGCTTAAGAGAAGAAACATGCTCATCCACTACAACATTATCCTTCTCTTTTATGATTGGGTTGACAATACATGGAGACAACATAGATTCATGACATACCTTTTCATCTGTAGAATCTTCCTTGTAACTTGGAACCTTATCACTAGATACTAAAAATTGATGGTTTTTGAATGATACATGCTCAAAGATAGTAATATTTTCACTTGGATCCATACACATCTTATATCTATCCTCAACCAATACCTTGGTCCTCTCCTTGAGCTTGATCTCTTTATCCACAAAATGAATAGATAATGAGAGCACTTGAAACTCTTTAAAATCTATAGCATTTTCCACCATAGAAAATAAATTACTTAGACTAGTAGACCCATCATGAATCATACGAACCACCTTTGGTTTCCATGAGTAAACTTTCCTTTTTCCTTATACTCTAGGAGCTTGATTGAACTCATTTTGACTTGATGGCCTTTGCTTGCAAAATCTAGCAATGTGACCAATCTTCTCACAATTGTAACAAGTCATTATTTTTGAATTAGATTCAACTTTCCCTACCTAATATGGACAAAATATTACAATGTGTCCTATGTCAAAAAAAAATAAAACAAACTCTTTATTTTGAAGAAGACTCACCTCACCTTACCTTATTTGGACACTCCATAGTAAAGTGTCTGTCATCAAGACAGTTGAATAACTTAACTTTGTTCACACCTTTTGACTAATTACACCCATCATAATTTCATGATAACTAATTTCTAACAAGTCTCTTGCATTCTATATCTCTATGTCCAAATTGATTACATGTATAACAATAACCATTAAAACTTATATACCTCATGGCATTTGGTTGTCTGATCTAATTTATCTTTAGTCTACTAGCATTTTCAGTCCTTATCTGATGATGTGTCTTCAAAGTTATATTGTTCTTACTCACATTAGTCTTCATCTTATCTTGATTTTCATTCTCTAGTTCTTCTTTGTATCCAAGACTAGCTATGTTACATGTTTTTTATCATTCAAAATATTGTCTAGATCACTTGAGCTTTTTTTAAATCTCATAAATGACTTCACCTTAATGCATGTCTTCTCTAACTCAAATTTAAATGACTCATTTTCAATTAAATACCTTGAACATTCATCTTCTTTAGCTTTTAGGCTTTTCAACAAAATTTGTAATTGATAGTTGAGATGCTTGACTATATCTTCATGTTCATTAGTGTCTTCATTCATTCTTTCCTCATACACACTGAATTACTCCTCATAGTATTTTATTTGAGGCTTTATCTTATTATATATCTTCTTCTCAATATTTAGTTCTTCAAGAGCATTTTTCAATCCAGTCTCATAGTCAACCTCATCTTCATCTTCATCATCATCTAAATCAATCCAAGTAGACTCCTTTTGATGTGAGAAACTTCCTTCTTCATCCATGAAGAGGGATTCATCTTCAATAGGACCATCATCTTCATGATCATACTCTAAGTCACTGTTTTCACTCTCATTTTATGAGTTGTAATCTTCTTTGGTGTAGAGACTCTTCTTGTCCTTGAAGTACTTCTTGTTAACCTTTTGAATCTTTTTTTTCTCTTATCATACTTGTATGTCTTCTTATCTCCATATTAGCCATCACCATGATCTTCATAATCATTCCTCTTATGCTTTAAGGGCACTTATTAACAAAATTTCCTACCTCTCCACAATTGAATCATTTGAAGGGTAGTTTACCCTTATACTTTCTTGACCCTATTTTCAATTTCGTTGTAAATAAAGAAATCAGTTTATTTACATCAATATCATAAATGTCATCCTCCTTAATTTTATTACCTTGGAACTTCTTCTTAGGCTTCATCTCTATCTTTAATGTTGCTTCCTTATTCAGTGGTATATAATCATTTATTCTCATCTCATTTGTAGCAAGGGGACCATGCAATTGATCCATCTTTAGCTGAGTAAGATCATGAATTTATTCTATAATAGATACTTTTGACTCAAAATTTAGAGATAGAGACCTTAATACTTTTTGAACTAGAGTAGCCTCTTTAAGTTTCTCTCCAATACCTCAAATGGCATTCACAATCTCATCAACTCTCTATAGAAAGGATGCCATAGAATCTTATTCCTTCATCTTGAGACTTTCAAATTGCCTTCTATGAATCTACAACATAGCAAACTTGACCTTTGAATCTTCTTCATAAATGATTTACAATTTATCCCACATTTCCTTAGTATATGTACAATGGATTACCTTGGTGTAATCAAACACTAAAATTCCACAAGTGATAGCATTCATTTCCTTAGAATTATTCTCAAACAACTTCATATCTGCAACACTAGATGGAGGAATAGTAGGTGTAGAATAACCATCCACAATATATTTCCAAATTTTAAAACCTAGGGACATGATGTAGGTCCTCATCCTTTCACTCTAAAAATCATAATTGGATCCATTGAACATTGGTTCTTTTTTAGTAGAAAGACCTCCTTGATGACTACATGTATTGTACCTTAGATCACCTTCAAGCTATAAAGCCTTTACCAAAGGACCTAATATAATACCAATTTTTAGAGGTACAATCACTAAGAGATGGGGGTTAATTAGTTATCCTAGATAATCCAAACTTTAATTACAATCCTTTCAATCCATCCAAACTCTTAACCAAATAATATTAGCATTCATGAAGCATACACATCATTTATAGCAATGAACAAAAAGATAATCAAGATCATACACATAACACAAGGTCAATGTGGGAAACCATATTGGGTATTAAAACCCACTCTCAAGCTTTCAATCACATGGACTACTTGTCCTATAATATGATCACAAACAAGAGATTGGTCAAGTCTTTTTGACCAAAATTTAGTGAAATAACTATTCTACAAGGAGTAACTACCCTTAAGATGATCGATTCCTTATGACCACCTATTGGTCAAGTCCTTCTGACCCAAAACCTTGGTCAATTCCTTCTAACCTAAGGCCTTTAGTGAAACACTTATTTCATAAGTAGTAACTACCCCTAAGGAATATCAAGTCCTTCTGACCTCCTATGAAATGAACATCTCCACCTTTGAATTGATGTCTTCAACACCTGATGATAGATATATAATAACATTATCCTTCTTCACTTATTCACACACTCACAATGTATCCAAAAACCATCTTTTGGATCACTTCACACTTCTCATTCTCATCAACCTACAATAGTTCTATCACAATACCAATAACATGACCAAATGATCATACATGCAGTCCTCTCTCTGACATGTGTCTTTCCTATATCTTCTACACTCTTAAACACATGCTCTAATCACACATTTATCTTCTTCACTATACTATAATAGGTCTCTATTACGCTCTTAACACATACTCAACTAGTCTACACAAGCCTCCACTTTGAGCACCTACTCACAAGTCTCTCATACATGTCTTTTTCAAGTCTCAAAATCACCATCTTTAATTTCACCTTTTATATATCCTTCATTAATTATCAATTCCATAATATTTAATTTTCAACCATAATACATGCCCTCACCCTTAAGGGTCTAACATGGGTCACACTTAAGCACAACTCTCTTTCAAATAAGCCTAAGTCACTTTTTAGGTCCTATGGAGACCCATTCACCTCTTTAATACTTCTTTGAGAAAACTAAGAACACAAAAAAAACTTTTTTAAGTACATGTACCAAAGACACATGATCTATAGGTCCTTATTAAGTGTCCATATCCATCACATCACCCTTTTTTAACACTTAATTAGATCAAACACATTTCTATACACACAATCATTATGAATAAAAACATAGTCAACTTTTAACCCTTTGATGATATTACATATTATTGGTAAAACCTTCATACTGTAAAAAAATTTCCCTCATGGATTATAAAACATAATCCAATATCTATCTCACCTTTAAACATTGTTATACCAATAAGCACAGCTCAATTACCCTTCTTGGGTTACTTGTAGAGCAAACATGAAAACACAGTCAACTTTGAACCTTCATAACTTTGAATTTACACACTTTCAAACCTTAAAATATATATTTACATATGTGTCTTGGAGTCATATACAAATTTTATTTTTACACCAAGAGAAAATTATACCTTTATCAAAATATATGGCCCAAAATCTAAATACTTATCTTTCCTTTGTTAAATTCAAATCTTTGAATTCAAACAATCACAGTTAAACCTTGAACACCATGATATCATATTTTGTACTTACTACTTAGATAAATCATGTAAAATTTATCTTATTTTAAGGATACTAGTATTTAAATATGTTAAACTTTGAATAGGTTAACCACTTTGACTCTACTTGTACCATCGATCTCAATTATATGATTAAATATGAACCATTAGATCCTTATCCTTCACCTTTACTCAGCGTTAAACCTCAATCACTTCTTATCATCTCACTAATTCATGATATCTTGGAGAAAAATCACTATGTTTATCTCCTCAATAGTTTATTGAACTTTACCTTGTGCAAAATTGACTAAGTATGGAGACCATTGCAATCTGCCTAGAAGGATAACTTTGGATTGTAATAACTTTTTCATCACTCAAATTCATGTTCTAAAATTTACACCATATGATATTCATTCATATGGGAATCCAACCATGTATAAATTACTCGTAAAACCTTTACACATGCAAGATATAACTCTATTAATTTGCTCACTCAAATTTTTCTACTACAGAACCAACTATGTCAAAAGCTACCTGGGAGGCCAAATTTGAATATGCATATATTTTGTTTCACTTCATCACATGACCTAAAATTTAGTACATAAAAACTAGGAAAAAAATTAAACAAATCCCTATAATAATTTTATCTCGACACCTTCATGTTTTTTAAATATAACACCATCAAAATTGCTTTTTAACTTTTCTAACCACATGAAAATTTGACTAAGTATGGGAAAACACTATCAAACTTCCTAGGAGCCAAAATTTACACATGAATATATTTTGTTTCACTTCATCACATTACCTAAAATTTAGTGCACAATAACTATTCACAAAATTAAACAAATCCATATGACCATTTCCTCTTGACACATCCACATGTGTGAATGTTGACATCATTAATCTACCTACTCAAAAAAAATTCTACTAGACCCAAAATGTCTAGATGAAAATAATGATCAACTAGATGAAATCCAATCATGCACATAAGAACTCAAATAATATAAAAACTCTCATGGGATCACATACACATGATCAATACTTTATACTCATCCCTAATCATCTCTAAATAGTCAAACTCTAAAGATCAACCAAGCCAACTTCAAGCACACTAGGACAAGCACATTACACACTTTATCATTATCATTTAGACTATCAAGACACTTTATCCACTCACCTAGACACCTCCATGACATCACCATGACATCATTGATAATTCTCCAACATCTAAGTCATTATTCCATTCTAATTTTGTACCTTTTCCAAGTCTATAACCTTAATCTTGATTCACATCATCATGACCAACTTAAGCCAACTCATAATCTGATCAATCATCTCATATAATCTCATTAGGAAAATTAGACAAGACATAATGACACTACATGTAGATACTTATATGTGTTAATTATATTTTCTTTGTTATTTGACTTGTTTGTATTTTTTATCATGTATATAAATGCAGATGTTTATTTTATTATCTCTATTTATATTATTTTATTAATATTTGTATGGGTCTTGCATCATGTCTATTTTTTTATAATGGGAAATGAACAAGGATGCTATGATGACATTGTATCTCAAAATTTGGGCCTATGAGATTAAACCATGAAATTAAATCTACCCAAACATCAAGTTACTGGGTAAATTCTAGAGCCATTATGATAGAATATAAACTAAATGAATACAACTCAAAATAGCATTCAAAATCATAAAGCTAAATGCTCAATAACATCATTAAATAGATAAAAAAAAAGGGAGGATTGAAATGACATACCTTAGACTTAGATTGACATGGATGCTTGATCAAAGATGATAAATGATGGATGCTTGATTAGGATTGATTTTGGCATGAATACTTTGCAAGCTTGGTAGATTGGCTTCCATGGAGGAGGAGCCTTGGTTATATATATTTGGGATTAAATATTAAGGATTAATATTTTAATTTGGATGAGGAGATCTAATGGCTATAGATTGTTTAAGGAATATTAAATTCCTTAGAAGTCTCTAGTTTATAGACTTGGAGGAGCTTCTCTAATTCTAGAGACTTCTCCATTAGATTAAGGATAATAGAGGATTAGGTGGGTGTTAGATGGGGGATTATATGAGGATTAGGGACATAGGTATGTATGAAAAGCTAAGGTGTAGGCTAGTAGGTAGGTAGGTGGAGTTATGGGAATTTAAAACTCCCATATAGTGGATAACCAGGATTAGATTAGTATGATGGGAGATTTTAGAAGAATTAATGAAATAAGTTGGATAAATAAGCTTAGTGAATAAGAGATAATTGAAGGGGGATATTAGATAAATGTCTATAAATAGGATAAATTAGTGAAATAAACTAGGCTAAGTGGAATTAGTGTCAATTAATAATAATAATATTCAATAATAATGAAGTGAATGATTTTAGGTGTATACATTTTGCCCCTCTTTGAAAGTACATTATGAGTGGAGTGAAGTGGAAGGAGTAATGGTATTTTAAATTAAAACCATGTCATGGATGAATTTTAGTTGATGATGTTAGGGGATATAATGCCCCTTCAATGGGACATAGAGGGAAGAATGAGATGGATGGCTACTCAAAAGAAGAAGTGAGGGTTGGGATGAGATGGATAGACAAGGGGTTGGGATTCTAGATGTTGAGATAGATGATGAAGAATATGAGGTCAACTTGAGAAATTAGATATAATTTAATTATTCCCTTAGCAAGGACACATGTACAGGGTATAGAGATGATGGGTGTCATAGTTGTAGACATATCCCAAGGGGGAATCCATCGTAACATGATGATGAGAGGATTAAAAGGCCATAAGCTTTATATGTATCCCAAGAAAGGATGCATACAAGGGAGAACTTTTGTCCAAGGATTTGATGATGATTTGATAATATTTATGATGGGTGTATCTCAAAGATAAAGTTTATTAATATAATAAAGAGGATAATAGAGAATAAATGATGTGATTGAGTGACCAAGAGATTGGGGGAGGAGGATGGATGATAGAGATAGTGGTCAATCTATCCTTGGGTATTGAAACATGGCCAAGTGATACCTACATAGTCTAAAAATACCTTAGGTTGTTATAGTTTTGACAAGAGGATAGAGGATGATGATGAAGATAATTAGTGATTAGGGGATATGTTAGTGATGAAAGGATATGACTCAGATGATGAGATGAGGATAAAATATTGGATGTTATTTGAATGGGTCAAGAGGGTTAAATTAGTGATGAGGATAATTAGATAAATTATGAGGAGTAGGTGATTAATCCATCACAAATTTTAGAAATCTCATCATAGTCTAAGTAATCCATTAAATATGGTACTTGGTAGTATGCCCCATGATATAGACATGACCAATAGGACATTGTGCCAAAGTTCATGGGTAAATGGTTAACTTTGCATCTTTAAGGTCACTTTTGGCATCCCCATAGCATCCTCATTCCTTACCCAAAAAGACATGATGCAAGTAAAACATAAAACAAACAAGATATATACATGATGCAAAATAAATATCAAATAAACAATAGACACACAATAGATAAATAGTATACAAGTGTCATATTTAATTTCATAATGTCTTGTCTAAGGATGGGATGAGTGATTGGATTAAATTGGTTATGATGGTGATTGGGGACTTGGATTAGGATAGAATGATTAAGATGTGATGTTTCCCCTAATTTAGGATAGAAGGATGGATGGCATGATAATGTCTTGAATACTTGATTTGGTACTGAGGTCAAATCAAAAAGTGGCTAAGGAAGGTGATTTAAATAAGTGATGACCAAGGATTACCAATATACATGACCTTACAAGATTCCAATCTAGCAAGGATACTAGGAGATGATGGGATCAAATACCCTTCACACTGGCAAGGAAGTGATTGGATGAGTGCTAGGTGTGAAAAGGTAATGATAGGAAAGTGATGGGATCAAGTACCTTCCATACTAGAAAATTAAATTGGATGGGTGATAGATATTAAGAGGACTTGATAAGGATAGTGATTGGTGATAGATTAAAACCTTAGACAAGGTGATTCGTGTCAATAATACTAAGTTAAAAAGATGATATAGATGTGTTAAGATGGGTGACTACTCTCATTTTGGTTTCAAGACCAAACATAGTGTCCAAGGATGATAATTGGGATGATATGAGATGGATAGAGATGGATGTAACTAGGATATTTGGGATAAGATAGTGCATCATGGAAAAAATTTGGCCTTTTCAAATTTTATGATTTTTAGGGTTTTTGACATATTTCAATTTTTAGGTATATTTGTGATATATATGTATACTATGCAAAGGGGTTACTATCAAAGGGAATACTGAGATTATAAACCAAGAAAAGGATGTATGAAATGATGTATAGGACAACAAAATGATGACAATGATGGGGACCAAGGATGAATGGACTAGGGATAGCCAATTACGACATCATGAAGGAACTAGATGGTTATTTGCCTAAGTGTCTATTAGAGGATATGCCAAGAGGAGTTTGGGAAAATTATCAAGACACCTGCTTCCTTATGAAGGTCAATATGGGAAGGAAGAAGAGATAGGATGCATGATATGGTGGTATATGATGGGTTAGACCAAGGGATATGAAGGAGTGATAAAGACAAGGTTGATGAGTGATGAGACTAGTTTAGATGGATTGACACAAAAGATGAAATGGATGGATTCTACCCCCAAGTATTGAGGGATAATATGGATAATTAGATTATTTTACCATGATTTTATAAGCTAATTTTTATTATGGTACTTTCCCAAGGTGCCATAAAACTAGTTTTCACCATAAGATGATTTTTTTTTACTTTTAGATGACATCTCAATTTATTGGTGATGGGCAAGATGCAAGATGTTAATATTGAATGTGATGTCTAACCAACACCTATTATATGGATATGTGATATCAGTATCATGTTATCACTACTAATAGATGTGTAGGGATCCATGTGACCTTTGATGATGCTTGATGGAGACACCTCTAGATATCTAGACCAAGTGTCTTCATTGCCCATAGGAGAGACAATGTTTCCTAAGTAGGTGATGTGAGGTATAAATTCTATTAGATATTTATTTTCATGGATTATAGGATTAGGATAGGATGATATGATGGGTGTTGGAGGATTAGGACTAAAATTAATGATAGTATCATGATGGTAATAGGTGATGTGTGATGGGTGATGGAGGATTAGGACTAGTAGTCACATACATCATTGGAGATGTGGGACATTATTCATTTGATTGGTGACAATTGATAAATACTACAAGATATTTAAGATACTTTGAATTTGTGATTCATCTTTGATCTAATTATTTGAAGGATGATCAGCCATGCGCTGGACATCATTTGTATTTTGAGATGGGATTTGATTTTGATTACACCTAGTGCTTGATTTTGGGCTTCACCAGAAGAGAGTGGTATTTGAATTCATAGATAATGGTTATTTTGAATGTTATGGTCCCCTAGTGCCTAACAGTAGGATTCACTAGAGGGAGATTCTTTTAGATTAGGCCAATGATTTTATTCTTCTTGGTTTTGATTGAGGGGCTCAAAAATGTCTTGATTATTATGATTGTTTTCTCTAATATAGTCTTGGACCTTCATATTGGTAGCACACATTATGTTACTTTAGGAAGGGTCCAACATGCATGTTCATGTTTATCCTTATGGAGGGAAGTGATTAAGTGATCATTGATAGGGAGAAAAGAGTCCATGATGGATCAAGGTGGTTGTGAGGGCATGATGAAGTCAATGAGTGGTGATGGGGTAGCATAGTCTTCATAAGGGTTCCTAGGAGACTTTTTATCGACATCAAATAAAATCTCCTCAAGATCAACAAAAAGATCACTAATACCAACTATAGTAGATTCATATGAAGGAGGATTAGACTCACTTTGACAATCTTAGATAAATAAAGCTTGTAAGAACTCCTTTATGACTTCATCATCCTGACTAGAACCCAAAAGTATGCTTGGTGATGGATTGGAGGTATCCATATTATAATTATCCTATAAAAGATAGGCATTATCAACATCATTAAAGGATGATGAGGAATCTAATTTGGATTCAAGTATTGAACATGATCCTATGGAGAATAATATTTTTGATGTTGTCTCTGATGCAATGTTACTAGTAGATACATTGTCCATGATTGGCCTCTCAACATGGGGTATTTTATGTGATGGGTGAGAGGTAAATGATGGATGAATGATGGATTCAATGAGGATAGGTTCATGGAAGGATTCATGATATATTTGAGGACTAGGCTCATGGGGAATGAGCTCGGCTATAATGGAGTATTTTTCAAGGATAGGGGGATTATAGATGATATGTGTGGTGATTTGACCTTGTTTTGGAAGGGGAAGGGATTGATCATGATTGGGGATAGAAATTTGGAACTCTTCTTTTTGTTCACCCAAGTATAGAAACACATCTAGTTCATCCTTAATTACTATAGAACCATGATTAATGAGGTCTTAAATATAGTAAAGAAAAGGTCAACATCAATTGATAGTATGCCCCCAAATTTGATGGCATGGATAATATTGGTTTGCATTATACTAAAAGGGTTTTTGAGGACATAAGAAGGGGAGTATAAGGACTAGCTTCACTTTATGACTTAGATGTGGAAGCTTTAAACTTATGATCAAATGGTTATTGATATGGCTAGGTGGATGGACTATTAGTGGCCAATATTGGATTCCTTTTGCTAGTCTGGTAATGGTAAGCTGATTGTTTATGGCTAGTGGATGGAGGATTGATGTGGAGTTCACATGAAGAGACTTGGACAGGAGGTGTAATGAACTAAAGGGGATCAACACCTTTGAGAAGTGGTACTCCCATTATAATAAATTTAAAGAGGATCTCATCCTTGTGGGTAGTTATGTATTGGTTTATAAAAGTGGAGTCTAGTTCCATAGAGGATGGATGATAAGAGATGGATGATGGGAGGGAGGTTCAATTTTAGGGATGGTTCTTTGGACAAAGTGGGTCTAATGACTGAGCAAGTATGATAAGTGATGATGATGATGAGTTGGACTATATGCAATGAGGATGATATAGGACTATGGTCAGATTTTATATGGATAGTGTAATAGGTGTTAATGACCTATCAATAATGACTAGTTGTTAAGCTAGCAAAAGGATTAGGGATATGTTGGGTGCCTAGATTCAAACTAGCAAGAGGATGATATGATGGATTCTCATTATGAAAAAAGGCAAGTAAGATGCTAGAAAGATATTTACTAAGGTATAGGATTGTATCAAATGATAATGTGATAGTGGATTAGGATGATAAAATGATAGAATGATGTGGATAATAAGACTAACTCAAGAGCCTTAGACTGATTTGCTAAAGATGGGATGGGGGAGGATAATGTGATGAAGGTAATGGGATAATGGGATAAGGATAAATATATATAGGTGAAATTATGAAGTGGTAATGAGAAGTGAATGGTGTAGACCTATATATGACCTAATAAGCCAACTAGGACAAGATAGGATGAAGTTAGATTAGATGAGTGATGAAGACAAGGTCAAGACAAAGGATTGATGATGGACAAGGTAGACTTAAGATAGGATGATTAAATATGATGTGATTATGGTATGATGTGGATTATGTGTCAATATGTGATTATGATAAATGATAAATTATAAGTGGGACTAAGATGTGATATTACTAGTAGGATGTACAATAAAATAAAAATATATACAAGAGGGTATAAAATATGATGATTAGATTATGAGTGATGGGGAGATGACTAAATGATGGGTGGATATGACTAGATTAGGATGGGATGAAGACAAGATGGGGAAAGGGAGATATCCAAGGTAAAATTTAAGTGATGGGATATGACTAGGATAGGATGTGACTAGAGGATATTTAAGAGGATAAGGTATGTTCAAGGGAGTGATGAGATGTAAGATGTACAAGGAAATTATATAGGTGATGGTGAGTGATGGGGTGATAACCAAGATATATAAGAGTAAAATATGTGCAAGATGAGATGTTTGGTGATGGGGGTGTGAGTGGTTCTATAAAGATGATTTAGATGAAAGAATGTACAAAGAATTAGTATGTACTATGGGATAATAAGACAAGGATGTAAAAGATGGTAAGATGACAAGGCTATGTAAAAAAGGATGGTGTGATAATGATATATAATATGGGTTCAAAGTGATATGTACAATAATATAATGAGATAAATATATACAAGGTGAAGGATGATGATTAGTATTTATGGATGAAGTGGACTTAGGATATGTGGGTATGATAACTAGGATGTACAAGATAATGATTGAGTGATGAGGGGAAGATGATGATAAGTTGATATGTGAAAAGAGACAATAGGTTAAGGGTGTATAAGATAAAAGGTATAGGTTGATGGTGATGTGACATGAGATGGGATGAAGACAATATGGGAGATAATAGGTAAGGATGATGATATATAGGATAGGTAAGTGGATATGGGAGATGACTAATGATGGGTGATATGGAAAACTAGGAGGGGAATAAGGATATATAAAAGGATAATATTTACAATATGATTATGATAAGTATATACACGGATATTAAATACAAGATGTATAATGAAATGATGACTAGGATGTTGATTAGGATATAAACAAAGGATAATAGAGTAGAGATGTATAAGGTGATAGGTTATGTAGATGGTGTGGAATGACTAAACTAAGACAATTATAAGGATATATAAAAGGATAATATTTAAAATATGATTATGATAAGTATATACAAGGATATTAAATAAAATATGTATAATGAAATGATGACTAGGATGTTGATTAGGATATAAACAAAGGATAATAGGGTAGAGATGTATAAGGTGATAAGTTATGTAGATGGTGGGGAATGACTAAAGTAAGACAATTATAAGGATAATATGTACACAAAATGATGCAAGATGATGATTAGGATGTGAAGTGATAGGGTATTACTAGGATGGGATGAAGACAAGATAGTATGGGATGTGTAAAATGATGTGTAAAAGGACAATATATATATATACAATAATGTGATGATGAGGATGTATAAGACAAAAGGACACCCTAGATGAATAAAGTATATACAAGATGAGGTGACTAGGATAAGGATGTACAAGACAAGATGATTAGGATATGTGGGTGATGAAGTATGACTGATGATAAGTGGGGATGACTAGGATGGGATGAGTTCAAGATAAAATACAATGTGGGAAAGGGATGGCAAGATGATGAGATGATAGTATAAAATGATGAGTGGGTATGACTAAATAATATGGGATATGGATAAGACCAATATAAAGTTATATAAAGATGATATGTATAAGAGGATGGTGATAAGGATGTACAAAGGATGATGACAAGACAAAACATATAATGGGTTGATGACTAGGATGGATGAGATGGAGACAAAATACTATAGGGATGATGGTGAAACAAAAGGTGGATAATACAAGGTCAAGTCTATACAAATCAAGTTGAGATGGTCTTAGGACAAGGTGTGACTAGGGTATGTGATAATGACTAGGCAAAGATAAAATATGTGTAAGAAAAGGATGATAAGTATATATAAGATGGTAGGATGATGATGCATAAATATACAAGATGATATGTACAAGAAGGAAGATATGATGTAGAAGATGAGTTATGAAAAGACCTAGATAGGTATGTAGGTTTGGGTGAAGGCTAACTCAGCTCATAAACAATATGGGTCTAGCACAATACAAATCCAAAAAATCAAGTCACCACCCTATGATTGGTAAACTAATAAGGTGTGTAACCTAATGTTTACACCATCTAATGGCTACACATGTGAGGTTGCAGGCCGATGACCCATTATTGAATCAACTGAACCCTTTCAACCCTACTTGTACATGATGTCTACTTTAGATTTTATCTTACCTCCTATAGTAGTACACCTATTATAGCTAAGGGATCCTATGCTAGGTATAAATAGGCTATCTAGGTCATCCTTGATATACACAAATGTATGTTGTGACCCAACTCCATGTAGGGTACTATCTAATGCCTAGTTTAGAGAGTTAACTCTTCCCTTTCATGGATGACTTGTATGGGGTCAATCACTTAGCCTAATGATAGTTGTCCCTAAATTTTAGACTCCACTAGAACACAGAGTTTGGTTATCATACAGTGATGAAATCCATAACATTGCCCCCTATATACTTAGCCTATGCATGGGTGTCAATTCCACATCATGTGTTATCCTAGAGGGGAAGGGGTTAACAAACAAGCAAAACATGATATGATTAATTAACTGATTTAATTACCTATGTGTGAAGAACATGATACAATAGTTATTTATTATTTGACACACAAAAACACAAATATATACAAATAATGATTTTTAACATAAACAATATAAACAAGACAAAATAGATTATAAAAATTGATTTTTAAAGTGCCAAATGGATTCTTTGACAGACAACCTACAAGCACATGATTACTAGTTTTGATTTGGCACTCCAAAAGATGGGTCCTTCAATTCAAAGGTTAGTAGTTTCATAGAAAAGAATTTATTACCTACAAAACTATGGTTAGATAAATAATACCATGACAGTAACTAACAATATCGCTATTCACTATATAATCAATATTTTTGGTCTTGTCATGAACCACAAAACTACAACTCAAAATGACAAACCCACTACCAAAAATAAAATAATAATTTCAATATTGTGTAGAATGACAAAACTTCAAAAGTTAGACTTTTTGAAAATAATAATTGATTTAATAGATTATGATAGATGTTAAAGATGTTTATGTTCAGATGCCTATATCATATTAAAACTAGTTTATTAAGGTTTTACAAATAGATATCAAAATATAAAAATGACCCAAGATTATAATTATTTGGATGATCAAAATAAGTTTTTAGTAGTTAAAACCCTAAATTTACATATTTTATATAATTTTTTAGCAATTTACTTAGATGACTAAGGATGTCTATTTATGGACAATCAAAAACCTATTAAAACTTAATGTTGGACAATTGTCTTAATAAATCAACAAAAACATATTTTATATTAGACTCTTTCCTATGTTTTTAGACATCAAAAGCTATCTTGTATAAAAAATTGAAATTGAAATGATTTATTCACATCCTAGACAAAAAAACCACTCTTTCACAGATTAAAACCGCTATTAAAAGTAAAACACAAATCATAGCTTTTGTTTGAAGTTTCAAAATTTGAAAATATTTGACTTAAGGAGAGTTTTATTCCAGGTGCCTAGAAATGCATATATTAAAATCAGATCAAAAATATGATAAAACATATATCCAACAAAAATATTAAAAAGACTTTAGATCGAATTGGTAGGACCAATGAACAAGTTTGAACTAGGAAAGATAAAATCATCAAAGTCACAACCAATACCTCAATACTATGTCTCTGAGTAATCACATGATTTATGGATTTTTAACTTAGTTTATCTAATCTATGGACATTCCTTTTGGGCCTATCTCATTCCCTGTGGACCCTATAAGACTACACAATGAATTATATAAAAAATCCTGACCACAACCATAGACATGGGTAAAAAGAATATAATCTACAAAGATATTACCAATGTGGATACAGTGATGGTTAAAGCCTGGGGATTTGTTTTTGAATAAATGCCTTGTCCACATTTTATCTATCTTACCCTATGCAGATAAAATCTCATTCATGAAAAAAAGACTAGTGATTATCAAAAATTGTTATTATGTATCCATCGTTTATAATAATAATAAAACCCTATAAGATAGAAAAAGATAGTTAGATTTGAGATCCATAAAATACAATCCAAATGGTAAATTGAGATCCAAATAAATTAAATGATAATCCCCTATCTAGACCTGCTTCTGCACATCAAAATAGCAACATTTTCATTTTTGACACAAACATTGATACCAAAACTATTGACCAAAAAAATGATGTTTCATGGAACTGCAACAATTTTAGGATATATCCAAAATATTTTGGATTTTTTAGTCAAATGTGATGGGTGAGTGTAAAATAGGAATGAATTTAACTGCAATGATTACAGAGTTGTGATAGTGTAGGAAAGTTATATGTAGTCTTAAAATTGGCAACATAATTTGATCTTAAGCTAATACTATGTTATGTATTATTTAACAACTTATCCAAAACAACTCATATTATGAAAAGATTAAAAATAGAATTAAATGACTCCCTTTATAAAAATAAAAATAGGATATAACCATGGAAGAACATGAGATTAAATGTTAGAAGGATTAATTGACTAGAAAATAGAAATTTTATCAAATTAAGCTCCTAATTTATTCTAAATTTGCCCTGCAAGTTGTACCATTCTTCACATTTACAAATATTAGTTCAAAAGGAGATATCCCACCAAGGTGACCATCATGTAGCTCAAAATTTTTTCCTATGATATTAAACTATGAAATTCAATCTACCCAAACATCAAGTTACTAAGTAAATTCTAGAGCCATTAGGATAGAATGCAAACTAAATGAATACAACTCAAAATAACATTCAAAATCCTAAAGCTAAATGCTCGAGAACATGATTAAACAGATGCAAAATGAGAATATTTAAATTACATACATTAGACTCAAATTAACATGGATGTTTGATCAAATATGATGGATGATGGATGCTTCATTGAGGATTGGTTTTGGCATGAAGACTTTGCAAGCTTGGTAGATTGGCTTCCATGGAGGAGGAGCCTTGGTTGTATATATTTGGGAGGGAAGATCAAGGGTTAATATTTGAAGTTGGATGAGGAGATCTAATGGATATAGATTATTTAAGGAATATTAAATTCCTTAGAAGTCTCTAGTTTAGAGACTTCTAGATACTTCTCCATTAGCTTAAGGATAATGGAGGATTAGGTGGGGGTTATATGGGGGATTAGGTTAGGATTAGGGAGATAGGAATGTAGCAAAGGCTAGGGTATAGGCTAGTAGAGGGTAGGTGGGGTTATGGGAATTTAAAATTCCCATATAATGGATAACTAGGATTAGATTAGGATAATGGGAGATTTTAGAAGAATTAATGAAAGAAGTGGGATAAATAAGGTTAGTGAAAGAAGGATAATAGAAGGGGGATATTATTTAAATGGATAAAAATAGGATAAATTATTGGAATAAAATAGGTTAAGCATAATTAATGTTGACTAATAGTAATATTAGTCGACAATAATGAAACAAGTGATTTTACATGTATACAGACACCAAAAGTTACAATGATGCTTTTAGGTGCCTTTTATGATGTATAGTTTGATAATTACCCCTTTTATTACCATTAACTTTGGCATAATGTCCTCTTGGTCATACTTATATCAAGAGGCATATTACCTAGTGGTATATTGACATTAGATTGCTTATACTATGATGAGCCTTATTACAATAATGATGGCTTGATAATGGACTACACTCATCATTTCTCCTATCCTTTCTCATGTGTCTAATCATCTAATCATATTAATCCCACCATATTCATGTCTAACATCTAAGTGGCATCCTCTATCAAAAAACTAACATGTCTAATAGTTATTATCATCCTCCTTCTCTACTCTATCTTGTTATCCATCATCTAATCTAAACTACAATGGCCTAAGGTCTTTTCAGACTATGTAGGTATTGCCCAGTCACATGGTGTGCCTAATGTCAAATTAGCTAGTCTCTCCTCTTTCCCCACCATTTATCATCACATCTTTCTTGAGTCTTGCATCAATCACATCTTTGAGCTATAATATCAATCATTAATAAATTAGTCTATTGATTAATCACCATCTCCACAATCATTTCCCTAATATTTTCATCAATCACCCACACCTATTGATTAGGCCTAACAAATCATAACATCTATCTATTCTTCCATCAGTCATCCATTATCACTGATTGGTCAATTTATCATTTAAATTTTATAGTTTCTTCCTTCCATTGGGGCATGACCAAGACTATATCTTTATTATCATCTCTTGATCTTTTGCATGTGTTTTTGCTAGGGGAATCATCACTATTAATCACATTGTAGATCATTTAATTGATGCATACAATCCAAATATTCTACTTTTTCATTTGGTTACTCAATCATATAGTTTTTTCTCTTTCATCTCATTCATCATATCATTTGACTTATACTTTGAGCTACACTCATCATTAATTTTATCACATCTTTGTCTTATTTCAGCCTAATGCTCTCCCATGCATGTGTCCATGCTTGGGATATGTCTATGGCTCATGGAATTATCTATCAATCATATTGGTCTGTCGATCTCCCTAACATGTGTATTTTCTAGGGGCATCATCACTTTGTAGCTCACTATTCATGTCAAGTTCATTTTCTTCACCATTAATCCCACATCTTGCTTCCCCTCCCCTTGTCAATTTATCCATCCCACCCCTCATTTATTATTTTTGAGTGGCCATATGATTCTTTCCTCCCCACATGTCTCCTTAAGGGGGAATCATCATGTGTCCACTAACATCATTTACTAACATTATTCCATGAGTGTATTTCTTATTTTAAAGACCATTACTCCTTATACTTCATCCACTCACAATGCCCTTTCAAAGAGGGGGAAAATGTATACATCTAAATTTTCTCACCTTTATCAATTTACTCATTTCAACACTAATCTCATCTAACTTTGTCTTATTTATCTTATTAATCATCATTAACATTTATCTAACATCCCCCTTCATTAATCTTCATTATACTAACCTTACCCCTTCACATTTCTTCATCAATTATTCTAATTAATCCCACTTATATCCTAATCCAACTATTTATTATATTGTGAATTTTAAATTCATAACCCACCTACCTATCTACTCTTAGGATTTCCTATAAGCCTACTCTGTACTCCTCACCTAACCCTTCTTATAAACTAGTCTAATATTCCCATAATCATCATTTGACTCCCTAATGGAATATAGAACTCTCCACCACCCTTCTCCTTCTCAAGAGAGTTCTCTCTTTAGATAATTCTAAATAATTTTAAATTCCTTAGAATTCTATCCTTCCACTCTATAGTTTTCTTCTCTAGAGGATTCTAATGAATTTTTAATTCATTAGAAAATCTCTCTACGTTGCCTATTTAAATTAACCACCCCTAGATTGCCAAACTAACTAGAAAATTCATGATACTTCATGCTAAAATATTTCATCAAATAAGTCTATCAAACTATCAACTTAGTCTTTTGATCAAGTCATCAAGGAATCAAGGATATATATTGTCCACAATCTGAGTCTATTGTAATTAATCCCACATCTATAATCTTTAGTCATTTTTTAATATTGTTTGGAGAATTTATATTTAGATTTATAATGTTGGTATGAATGTTTCATTTATTTGAATTATAGTCTAATGGCTCTAAATTCATGAAGTAGATATTAAATGTGGGTATTTTTGATATAATTTATATAATCAAAATTAATATCTCAAATTTATCATCTCTCACAACTAATTTAGTATATTGGGTCAGTATAGTTCATGAAATTCCAACTGGTGGGTGGTGGTAGTCCTTCAGAATGTTTAGAAATTTGAAATTAAATTAGATTTTACAATATTAGGTGCACATTGCATAATGTGTACACTTTAGAAATGTCTCATGTTGAAATTGTGTATAACAATGGTGCTTATTAACTAGTTTAACCCCAAGTCAAATTAGGTAAACCCCCTACATAGTCAAACTTTTCATAGGGTCGTATAGGGTGTAAAATGTGTCCCATGGTCTTTAAAAAGGTTAAACATGTGTTTATCCTTGTCATATTTGTCTAAAGTTAGTCCTATGTCATCTTAAACCACCTTTTGAGTCATTAAATGAAACTCTATGATTTATACAAGAGGAATTTTTTTCAAAATAACATCCAATGTCCCATATGTTAGGTACATGTTAGAGATGGTAGTTTTGAACTGAAAATTGTAGGTTCAATGTGGAAAAGAGAAGATCATGTAGTTTCAAGTAGTTGTACATCCTATATAGTAGTTATGGCACATTAAAAGACATCAAAAGTATCTCTTTAGGTACCCTCAGCTTAATTACATGCTCAGGCAGCTTTGATATACCTAAAAATGTCAATAAATGACCTCTCTTTTCCATTGCTCTCCAACACAAGCTAAAAAGGTCAACCAATTTCAACTTGGTATGGATAGGAGGAGGTGAGTTAGAGAAAGTGCAATTGATGGATGTTATTAATCCATTTTTAGTTTCAATTCATGGTAATAGTCATAGGTTTGGTTATTTTTGCTTCAATAACCATTACTAATAAGGTTGGCTTCTCAAAACTGTTTGCACATCCCCATGACTTTTAATTTTTTTCTTTGTTTAGATTATTCTATGTAAATCAAATGGTGTACATGTTATTGAAAGTGTGACCATCCTTATCATATGATTCTTAGTCTATTTTGTGCATATGGAGGTCAAGTAGTAAGTAGTATTATCTCATTTTGTTAGTAGAATGCTCCATTGATATTATACAAACATTGTTTTCACAATTACAAAGCTCATCTCCTTGTGTTGGTATTCAAATCAAAGGTGATATGTTGCTTCCAATCTCCCATTACATGGTGAGAAATATCTCCTTTGAAAATTTTAGTCTCAATAAGGTAATGGTTAAGAATGCAAGGAATAACACATGAACATAGTCAGATCTCATTGTGACTGTCACCTACAATCAAATGGAGCTAAACCCTATCTAGTCACATTGATGAAACAAGAAGATTTAAAGGTGTTGAGGAATTATGAGGTGAAAATAATAGGACTTAGCTATCCAAAAGGTTAGATATTGGTTTTGAAACCCAATTCAACATATACAGTCCTATAATGTCTTCACCGATAGGCAGTCACCAATAGTGATTTGATGACAATACCACAAAGGTCTGAGTAATGTTGAATGATGGTGTTTGAACTACTTGGTACCTTCAATCAGGTTTAGAAGCATTTAGAGTATCATTATGATAATGGTATATCCATTGTATTCAAATAGACCTAAAACCTTGTTCTCAAATTGAGAAAGTTGCTTAGAGGAGATTGTTACCTTAACTTCTCCAAATAAGATTTTTATCCATATTCAGTGTCATCTTGTGATGAGGAATTTGAGGTATGTGTTAGTCTAAACATCTTCTTTATTGTAGCCCAAACCTAGAAATAACATATTGATACATGAAGGGGTTAACAAGTTAAAATAGACTGATGGTTTGATGGATTCTATTTCAAACAAGTTTCCATTGAGGATATTCAGTAATTACAGTGTCAAAAAGACCAAAAGTGAACCTTGAAGTGTAACAGTGGCACATGATGTATTAATGATGAAAGAATGGCACTTATTTCTAAGTCATGAGATTAATATGCCCAAGTTAAGGATGGCATAATGAAATACAACAATCATGAATATACGAACACCTATAGGATCTTCTCAACTTATATCTAATGCACATCTATAGGTAACATAGTCTAACTAAGTAGATAGACTAACTCATGTTAGTGTTAAGAGAAAGGCAATTTGATTGTTGGCATAACCCTAAGGTAGGAGTGATTTCAAAAAAATATGGGATGGTCTTGGTCACTTCAAGGGGAAATTAGGTAATGAAACACAATGTTCAAGGATACCTACAATAATCTCATTTACCTAAGATGAGACACCTACAAAAAACACAGTCTATAGACTAGCCTAGGCTAGTAAAGGGAAATGGTTTGAAAATTTGGAAAAGGTGTAAGGCAGGTGGACACTTTGAAACCATACTCACACCTATCCAATATATCTTTAGGTGATCATAATATTCAAGGATAGATCAAATTCATTTTTCTAACTCCACACTCAACCTAAGGTTTTAGACCCTAGAGACAGTCACTAAGATTGAGAAGCTAGTCTTAGGTTTTAGGGTGTTGAGAGAGTTATATAGTTGATCCAGATTTGTAAACTTATAAAAAAAAAGTTATCAAGACCTATTTTATCCCCTCATAGTCTTTTTTTGACCAATAAAATATGGGATATTCCCTTTTTTGTCTCAGACAAAGGGTACTCCCAATCAAGACTTAATTGCAGGTAGAGCACATGAATAAAGAATAGAGAAAATGGATAACAAAGAGGTTCTATAGAATAATTTTAGAGGTTGATATTAATATGGAGTGAGAGGAAGAATAGGTATCTAATAGAAACCACTCATAAGTGGTCATAGGCATAGAAATAAACTTAGGCCTATGAGGCCTAGAACTAGGTCTAAGCCCTAAGGATGCTCAACTTCACTTCTAAGACCATATTAACCCTCTAATAAAATTTATAACCTTTAAGGTGAGGTATAAGGTTTATCAGGACCATTAATTTGTATAGGAACAACACAAAGTGGTCAATTTGACCTAAAATCATCTTGGGGGTATACAAAATGTAAGAGAAATATTGAGAGGCCATTTTCAAACACTCATACCTATATGGAATGACTTCATGGTGACTGAATCTCTTGGGGAGAGTTTAATGAGGTATTATACCCCAAATTTATGGAATTTTTTCAAAACTTAGATGTCTAACTTTTATGAACAATCATTAACAATACAAGACACATAAAACCCTCTCAAAACACTTGTTAGAACCTAATGAAGAATAAATAGATGGAGATGCATTTAAAAGTGGTAAAATATTCTTGAAATTGATTTGGTCTTGTCTATCACTCTCCTGTGCTCCTTCCCACCCAACTAGTCCATACTATCACTTGTATGGACAAGGTAAAATCTAAGTTTTTTTCAAGTTTTTGGGTTTTTTATAGGTATAAAAGAGAATGAATAGGTGAGAGCCATTGAAAGAGATCAATAAGGACTTATTATCACTCTCTATATTCATTTATCATCATATATAAGCATGAAAACCTCTCTGCTAATTAGTTAACTACAAGAAGTCTTGGACAGATAGTGAAAATGAGAAGTGACTGTATAGTGAGAAGATGAGAAGTTTGATAGTGGGTGATTTTGAGGTATACCTAATGGATTATAAGGCAAAGGGATTCCAAATATGTGTCCAAACACCTCTTCTATAGATTTTGTTGAGAAATTACAATTCATTTAGGTGAAAAGTGTGAAGGTCTAGACCTAAAAGGCTAGTAAGTGACTATGGATGGTGAACACAAGTGTCATGAGGAATGATATGAGTTAGGGAAGTGTATGATGATTAACGTACCTTTTTTCCAACCTCCCTAAGATAGTTCATATGCCAATTATTTATAATTTAGTTTCAAGTAGTCAAGTGATGCTTCATCATGAAGGCAGTTTTCAAGAGGGACATTTGAGGACTCTATGCCAATTTGAAGAGTTTTTCATGCTTCAAATGGACACTTCTCCAAAAAAATTCTAATGGTATACTCTCCAATAAATTATATCAAATTATAATTGGTTTCTAAGTCTTGACACTTGGCTTTGTGACCTTTCTACTTATTTTCTTCTCTCTCCTCTCATACACTCTATAAATGCAAGCCATTTTGGCTTTTGTAAAAAATTCCACACCTCATATAGTGAAGCCTTGATGGTTTTAATACCATATTTTCCTTTAAAATAAATGTTTCCAATCTATTTTGTATTTCATAAACTTCTTGTCTAAGTGTGTGAAATGGTGCATAGTGAAGTTTCTAGTGATAAGTATTTATCATTGCCTTCTATTTACGCTTCCATGTTTGATGCAAGTAGTTCTCTATCTCTAATAAGTCACATGAAGTATAACTAGTTTATTTTTATATCTTAAAGTGTAAGTATTAGCATTATTTTCTATAATATAACCTCATGTTCACTCACCTTGAGTAGTGCAATGCATATTACCTCCATGTTTGAAATACTGATGTTAAAAAAATCTAGGATGTTTAGACTAGTGTTGTGAGTCATATTTCTTAGTGTAAGTGTATGGTAATATAATGGACATCATTGTGTATTATAGGAGAGTTTATAATTATGTTATGGTGATATCATGGAGATTTTAAAGTGAGTGGATGAAGTGACTTGATAGTCTAAGTGACAATGACAAAGTGTGTAAAGTGTTTGTCGTAGTATTCTTGAAGGAGGCTTGGTTTATCTTCAATTTTGTCATGGTTAGAGATATTCAGGGATGAGTATGGTGATTTGAGGATGTGTAATAGGTCTTATCAAAATTAAAAAATGATTTGAGTGATTTTATGCATGATTGTATTCCATCTAGTTGATCATTGTTTTCATCTAGACATTTTGGGTTTAGTGATAGAAAATTTGAGTAAACAGTCTATTGACATAACCATTTAAATGTGTGGATGAGTCAAGGGGATTTGGTCATATGGTTATGATCACATTTTTTCTTAGTTACTATGTGCTAAATTTTAGGTCATGTGATAAAGCGTAACATAATATATCCAAGTGAAAATTTGGGCTCCCAGGTAGTTTGATAGTGTTTTGCCATACTTAGCCAAATTTGTAATGTGGAAAGAAAAGACGAGTATGCATTTTGATGTAGTCATATTTTTCATGTGTGATAGTTTAATAATGATTTGATCATACAATTTTTTCTAGTTTTGTACCTAATTGATATATGCTAAATTTTAGGTCATATAATGAAGTGCATCAAAAGATATACATGTGTAAAGTTGGCCTTCCAAGCAATTCTAGGCATAGTTGGCTCTGTGGCAAAAAAATCTAAGTGATATTATTAAAGGAATTATATCTCACATTATTGAGGGTTCTAGGAGTAGATTGATATACTTTTGGATTCTCTTATGTGAGGAGATCATATGGTCTAAGTTTTAGATCATTAATCTTAGTGCAACGAAAGTTATTAAGGTCCAAAGTTAGCATTCTAGGCATATTGCAATGGTTCCCATACTTAATAAATTTTGAAAGAGATAAACATCAAGACTAAATTAAGATCTAATGGTTCATAGGCAATCATACATATTGATCTAATAGCACGTATCGAGTCAAAGAGGTCAAAGTGATAGTTGATTAATGATAAGTAGAGGTAAAGACCAAGCTACTTTTAAGATCTATTGGTGAGCAGGTGCTCATACTAATCAAGATCAAGGGTGTGTATTGATAGAAATGAGTTCAAAGTGTCCAATATTTAAATAGAGATAAAGATCAAGATACATATAAGAGATCAATAGAATATGTTTGTTCCAAGATGGCAGGCAGAAGTGAGATGATGCTAAGTGTTTTAAGTTTAATGTTTGGTCAGTTGTGCACTATGATTTAAAGTTCAAATAACATCAATAGTGTGTATTTAATATAAGATTCAAGGGCATGAGATAAATTTTAAGTGATTAAGTTTTAACTATGACCATTTGAATTTAATAAATTAAAGACCAGTATCTAGTTTTTGGGCCATATCTTTTGATACAGGAAGAATTTGCTCATGGTCTGAAAATAAATTTTTAGAGGACTCCAAGGTACATGTGGAAATATATATTTGAATATTTGAAAGTGTGTATATCCAAATTTATGAAGGTTCAAAGTTGATTGTGTGTTTGACCATGGACTGTAAGTGATCTAAGAAGGATAATTGAGCTTGTGTTGATGTTGTTTCGATGTTTCATGATGACTTGGATATTGAAGAGTGTTTTAGACTCCGTGAGGATCATCTATATGGATTTTGGAGGTGTGATGAATCTATCTTGAGTGTTTTTTTATGGTGTTCCTATGTACAAGGTCATTATTTAAATTGATTGAGCATACGTAGAGGTGAGCAAAGATGATTGTAATCATTTGAGGATGTTGAAAGGGACATAAATATTGGACCCATATATTTAAAAGTGGTCCTATGTTTTTGTTTTTCTTGATGAAGTGTTAAATGGGTGAATTGGTCTACATAAGACCTATAAGGGCCTAATTGAAAGGTGTGTCTACTTAAGGGTGACCCATGGGTGTTATAGCTAACCTATATGGATGGTATTGAGTTATGTCTCAATGTGATAAGATGCCTTAAGGGTTAAGGCATGCCTATTGGATAACAAAGATGGTGATGATCAAGATTACTCTATAAATATTGAAACCAAATGTGATGGTTTTTAGTCTTGTAAGAGGTGAGTATATGTGTGAGGATTATGGAGTGAAGGAGAGGGAAAGTGCCAAGTATATGAGTTGATGAGAATAATAGATTGAGGACTATGTGTATGACCTATGGGTTATATTTCTAATGTCAAAATAGTTCTCTTACATGTTGAGGATGAGTGAAGAGGTCTAGGGTGATCCAAAAGGATGTTTTGGATGCTTTAAGTGTGTAGAGTTGAAGAGAGATGATATACTTTGTATCTTCATCATATTGGTAAGAAATTAGTGTTCAAGAGATGTTGTGTTTATAGGTGTTATTGTGGCTTCTCAACATTAATGGGGTTGTAGCCTCCTTGTAAGGTGAAGCTTGATAAAAGTCTAGTTATTATGGTTGCTTAGCTAAATAGGTGTGGTAATACCTTGTGAACTTATAGTGTCACTAAATAATGGATGGTAGTTCCTTGATCAGTTGTGGTTGGCCTAAATTGGTTATTTTTATTATAAAATAGTATTCCAATTATAGGTTCTAATGGGTTTTCTCCTCCAAGAGGGTTTCCCACATATGTCATGTGTTATGTGCTTGATATTCCATTATTTCTCTTGTTCATTGCTATGAATGATATGTAAGATTCATGAAATTCTTGTGATAATTGTTTAATAATTTGAAATGATTTAAATTGAATTTGGATTATCTAGGCTCACTGATTCACCCCCCCCCTCTTAGTAATTATGCCTCTAATAATTGGTATCAAAGTAGCTCTTTTGGTAAAGGCTTGATAGATTGAAGGTGATCCAATGTATAATATGGGTAGTCATCAAGGATTTTTATCTACTAATCAAGCATCAATGTTCAATAGATCTAATTATGATTTTTAGAGTGCAAGGATGAGGACCTACATCATGTCCCTAAGGTTTGACATTTAGCAATCTATTATGGATGGTTATTTTGCACCTACTATTCCTCCATCCAGTGTTATAGATAAAAAGTTGTTTAAGAACAATTCTAAGGCACTAAATGTCATCACTTGTGGGATTTTAGAGACTAAATACACAAAGTTAATCCATTATATATATACCAAGGAAATGTAATAAAAATTTAAGACTATTATTGAAGGAAACTCAAAAGTTAAGATGACAAAGTTGTAGACTCACTGAAGATAATTTGAGAGTCTCAAGATAGAGGAAGAAGATTTTGTGTCATATTTTCTATGGAGATTTGATGAGATTGTGAACATCATTAGAGTTCGTAGAGAGAACCTTGAAGAAACTACTATAGTTCAAAAGGTATTAAGGTACCTCTTTCTCAAGTTTGATCCTAAAGTATTTGATATAGAAGAAAGTCATGATCTTACTCAACTAAAGTTGGATGAATTACATGCATCCTTAATACCTATGAGATGAGGAAGAATGATGATATACCACCAAAGAAGGAAGCAACATCAAGATATAAATGAAGCCAACGAAGAAATTCCAAGGTAAGAAACCCAAAGAGGATGACACATCTGATATTGATGAAGATTAACTAATTGATTTATTTACAAGGAAATTGAAAACAAGGTCAGACAAGTATGAGGGTAAGCTACCCTTCAAATGCTTCAATTGTGGTGAGATAGGACATTTTTATAGAAATTTAATTCATAAGCATGATGATGAATAACATGATGAAGACCAAGAGGAAGATAAGAAGACATAAAAGTTTGATAAGAGGAAGAAAGGTTTCAAAAAGTATGACAACAAGAAGTTCTTCAAGAACAAGAAGAGTCTAGACACCAATAAAGACTACAAATCATCAGATGAGAGTGAAGATAGTGACTCAAAGTGTTATCATGAATATGATGGTCCTATTAAAGATGAATACCTCTTCATGTCTAAGGAAAGAAGTTGCTCACATCAAAAAGAGTATACTTGGAGTGATTTAGATGATGATGAATATGAGGTGGACTATGAGACTAAATTGATGAATGCCTTTAAAGAATTAAAGATTGAGAATAATATTAACAATAATATGAATTCAAAAATCAAAGACTGTGAGGAGCGATTCAATGTTTATGAAGCAAGAATGAATGAAGACACCAAGGAGCATGAAGATATTATCAAGCATCTCAGTTGTTAATTGAAAATCCTATCTTCAATCTTGAAATCTAAAGAAGATGAATTTTTAAGGTATGTAATTGAAAATGAGTCATTAAAATTTGAGTTAGAGAATACATCTACTAAGGTGAAGTCATTTGTGAGATTTCAAAAGAGATCAAGTGATTTAGACAATATTCTGAATGATCAAAAGTATGAAAGTGATAGAACTATTCTTGGATACAAAGAAGAACTAGAGAATGTAACTCTAGATAAGATTAATAATAATGTGAACAATAACAATATAACTTTGGAGACAAATCATCAAAAAAGGAATGAAGGTGTTGATAGACTAAAGATAAATCAGATCAGATAACCAAATTCCATGAGGTATACAAGTTTTAATGGTTATTGTTACACATGTAATCAATTTGGGCATAGAGATAGAGAATGCAAGAGACCTGTTAGAAATGAGTTTGCATGGAACTATGATGGGGGTCATCAATCAAAAGGTGTGAACAATGTTAAGTTCTTCAACTGTCTTGATGTGGGACACTTTGTAAACCATTATCCACATAAAGTTAGACAAGGTGAGTCCTCTTAAAAAAGAGGAGGTTATTTATTTTATCATGACATAGGACACATTAAAAGTTTCTATCCAAACAAGGTAAGACAAACTATGTTCCCATCAAGGATTATTATTTTTTATAATTTGAGAAGATTGGTCACTTTTCTAGATTCTTCAAGCAAATTTCTTCAATTCAAAATGAGTTTAATCAAGTTCCTAGAGTGAAAATAAGATGTATACACTATAAAACTACACATGGTAGTTCTAGATGTCAAAACACCCCTAGATCAAACCATTACCCAACCTTTGATTATGACCTTGAGTTATTTTAGCTGACTAGCTAGACCAACTCACTAACCTACCCATTTTACCCAACTTGAGCTTTGACACTTGATCATCAATGGTCACTTTGACCACCAACTATCACCCTAACCACTGCTAGTTAGGTTCCCACCACCTAACCATAAAGATAACTCAAGTTGTGTGTAAGCTAACACGTTAAAATTTAATACAGATGGTAAGCTAATGCATCACAATAACTAACTAAACCTCCTATGGAATTTTCTAACTACATCTCTCTTTGCCTATAAAAGAGAGGAATAAGAGGTGAAAAATGGATCAATCAATCCTTTTCCATCTATCCATTTTAGCAATCAAGCAACCAGTAGTCATCAAGAGCTATCAAACTTCTTTGTAGGTTCTCCCTTTAGCAACTTAATAACCATGATAGAGACCCAAACCACTACCCAAATTATTCTTTAATAAAATAATTGCTACTCTACCAAAATAACTCTAGTATTAGGTACCAACCATCAAGCAATTAGTTAAGTACATTTTTGGTTTTCATGTTTTGATTACGTGGTTTTTTACCCACACCCCTTTGCATTATATCTTCTGACCCTCTGACCTTAACCAAATCCTAAAAACACTTATTAACCCTTTCTATAATATAAATCAGACTCTTTTTTAAACACTTTCAGAACCCACAGTAATCACTGATGATCACCCTGACTGTCGATGGTCACCTTCATCTGTTGATAGTCACCCAACCACTGATAGTTAGTATAACAACCAATGGTCACCCTAACCACCGATGATCACTATGGTAAAAAATAAAATCAATTTACTTCCCCCCACCTACCCTCAACTAAATTCCACTTTCATTGTCCTTACCTATTCACAGAGACCCCACCTATTTTTTGAACCCAACCTAGCCTATTTAGCTTTAGTATTGACCTACTTATTGTTATAATTAGTTTATTTTACTTTTATCAAAAATGTATTTCTTCTTACATTTCCTTTTAGTATTTTTTGTTATATGATGCAATTATTTCACCTTCATTTCTTTAAAATTAATTATTTTAAGAGTATGGATTGATATCCTCGTAGTAAGATCATGCTTCTTGGATCTAACTTACACTAGGCAATCCACCTTGATACCCATATAACAACCCCCTTGCATTAGTGTTTTCTTATCTACATGTCATTATTCCTAATATAAAGAGGAACTCTTCATGATCATCTGGATCACATGCACACAAACAAATAGGTTATTCTACCACACCCATAATAATTTTCCTACTTCTTATTTAACTAGAAAATGAACAAAAATTGAGAGAAATATTTTGGCACACTATGTGGGACCTAGTATCATCTAGGTGACCTTTTCTTCCTTATTCTATACTCATATAAATAAATCAAAATTTATTTTGGGTAGAAAATAAACCTTACATACATTGATTGCTTACATGTTTATCTCATGTAGTTAAAATTAAAGGCAAAGTAATTCAATCATAGCTTCACTTCTTTATCACACACCATACCAAACCACTTAAATCAATCAAAACATCATAATAATTGACATAAGTCCTAACTAGGGTTTCATCTCCTAGTGGATCACTTCACTCTTTAGCTATCTTACTTGGAGGTCATTACCAAGAAGAAAAACCAAAACTCGGTTATTTGGTTGAGTCTAAACTTTGTAAATCAGTATATACTAGCAAACCATCTAACACCCTTATTGCTACAATGTGTGAAGTGAGGGGGTAGGCCCCAATACCAAGCCACATATTGATTTCCAACATATATCTTTTTGAGAGCCTTGAACACCTAAAACCAACCATTGACTTCCTTTTTAGTACCTATTCTACAAACCAAGTTCTTCTACACACTTTCCAACTAAGGCATAAGCCAAAAGTGAGATAAAAGATATCTTAAGATTTTAAACACAATCTAATGTATGTTTGATTGCCTTGAGATCTATTTCTTTTGTTTCCTTTGTGTTTGAGTTGTGAGCTTTCTTTTATTTCTTTATATTTTCTGACATGGTCTTTACTAAACAACAGTTGAGAAATCAAACCAACCAAGAGCCACCTTCCTCTTCTTCTTCCTCCATGGAAAATACCTCAGATGTTGAGGGTTCTCCATTCATTCTACACCCTACCATGCCTCAAATATTTTCCCAAAATTATGTGTATTTTTCCACTTTCCTTGATAACAACCCCATGGTCCTCCAACATTACCTCAACACCCTATCTCATTGCACCCTTGCTTTGGTTCCCCTTAGTGATCCATATTATGGGATGCCTCCCCATCTTATGGTTACCACTACCTATACCCAACCTATGACTACTCAAGCATCTTCCTCCACTACTAATCCACCTACTACCTCCACCCAAACTCAATCAAACAACCCAATGAATAACCAAAGACCCCCTACACCAACCAACAACTCTTCTAACATAGGGGCAACCTTACCTTTAGTTAACCATACTCCATCTACTATTGAGATACCTTTTGCCCATATTTCCACTATTACCCTTATCACTACCAACCTACCAATCTCCATCCCACTTCAAAATGTGGTGCTTTATATACTTTCTATACTTCCACATATTAGTACCAAATTCACCACTCATCCACAACTAATTAACCCATTCATACCTCCAACCTAATCCCTATCAATTCCCCAATATATCAATTCAATCATACCTCCCAACGAACCCACATCAACCCCTTAAAAAATACCTATGACACCCTACCCACACTATATTCCTAACCCACAAGGATATATAGCTCCATCTTCTACCCAACCTCTTGTACCCATTAACCCTTATGTGGCATCATCATAACCCTCAATGACCACATACTAACATGTGACATCTTCTCAACCTTCTACCAGTTATCCATATATTGCATCCACCCAACCACATTAAAACTTACCATATAATTATGGAACTCCCCAACACCAAATAGTTTTGGTGAAGCTAATGATGGATGAAATGACTAACCTAGAGTCATCTATCTATGGGGATCATAACTTATTATCTTACAACCAAATCTTTAATGAACCTATTCACCTATTTGTCCCTATCTATCCTTACCCTCCTTAATGGGAATTACCCAAATTTTCTAAATTCCAAAGCAAGGAGGACCCCCAACAACACCTGAGATCATTTTGGCATTTTTCCTACTTGATTGCTATGATGATGCTCTTCTCCTTATCACCTTTCCTATGTCTTTATCTGGACTAGTATTAGATTAGTATAGTGCTACCACCAAGCACTCCATCTTTTCCTTTTTCCCAACTTGAACAAACCTTTTTAGACCACTTCTCAATAAATATATCAAGGAAGGTCTCTATTATTGACCTCTACTCCTTCAGGAAATTTGATTATGAATCAATTGCTAATTTTGGAGCTTGATAGAGAGGCCATATCAACTATCTCTCTTTATCCTTACCCCAACCCAAGTTGATTGAACTTTTATCTTAGGCTTGTGTAAAACATATTTCCCCTAATCTATAGGTTCAAACCTTCATAACCTTTAATGAGGCTTTCACCATGGCACAAAAACTAGAAATCATAACCATCGATGAGGGGAAGTTGAAACTAAGAAATAAAAACTCTAGATTTAAATCCAACAACCCTTCCCCATCCAAGACTACCAAACAATCTAATTACCTTAACACCAAACCAAAGTTAGCTGGAAACATAGTTGTCCTTAAACCGCTCCACCTTTGATTGTCAACCAACCCAACCAAACCAACTCCTCTAACTCCTCCAATTAACAAACCCAAAATGAAAACCAGGTTACCCCAAAATAATACACTCTATTAGGGGAGTCATATGGTTTAGTTTTGGACAAGCTACTCAAATCCAAGATCATACAACTTCCCCCATCAAACCTCCCCAATAATTTGATGTTTCTTTCCCCATGCCCAATTGGTAAAATGAGAATGATCTATGTGTTTTCCACCATGTCATTAGGCATGATGTTATTAGGTATAACACATTAAAAACCATTGTCCAAAACTTAAATTATAAAGGATAACTTGCATTGGACAATCCCAATACACCCCTGAATCAATCACTTGACATATTTCAACAAACCTTCCCCAATCATGCCCTTTCTATCAACCATGATAATAACAAACTAGAAGTATCTCATGCTTATGAGGTCCATATAGTCAATGTAATTATCATTAAACCTATCATTGAGGAAACCATTTCCTCAACTACCTCTTCCTCCACTCCACTCATTGAAGTGGTAGAAGTACCCTCCATTGTTTCAGACACCCAAACAAAGGAAGCAGCTAACTCCTCTCCCTTAATGTTTTAATAGACTTACCCACCTCTCATTTGATAAAAATACCAAATGAGGCAACCATTTCCATCACACCTTCCCCCCCCATAATGGAATTACCTACTCTATTTTTGGAAACCATTCCATAAGGAGAGATCACTTTACCTACTCCCTCTATGGAGGAAACATCTTCCCAAATATTGGAACCTTTCATCAAGGACAAGGGTAAATAAACCATTCTCTTACCTCAACCTATGGGCCTAACCTTTTAATTTGATGCCCAAGGAACCAAACCTATTTACAAACCCTTATCTAGACTAGTCCAAAGCCTAGAATTATCCTCTTAACCCAATTTGGATCAAGCCACCTTTTGGCACCATATTGAGTACCCATATCAAAATAAGAGTGAACCTTAACTTCACTTTCATACACCATTAAACCTATCATCACCTCAATCCCTTCATAAAATACCTCTCCTTCCAAAACCATGGGGGAACCATCCAAACCATCTCCATCCAAACTTATTAAATCACCTTACACCTCTCTAATCAAACCTATCAAGAACCTAGGAGTACTTCCTACTCCTAGCCTTATCCACCCATCTTTGAAGTTGGAATTAACCCCATCTATTCCACCAAATAAAACCTTAACCAAACCAACCAAAGAGATAAAACCACCCAAACTCCCACCTAGAACTAGAACCATACCACCCCCTTCTCTCCTACCTTCCACCTTGGGACCCCATCCTTCTTCCATCCTAGGGGCTCATCCTTCTATCAATAATTCCAACCCTCCCAAAACTACCCAAAATAAACTTCCTCCTTTTATCCTACCTATACCTACCCCCTCTAAAACATCAAACTCCCCATCATTTTTAGACAAACTATATACCTCCACCTACCCACTAACTCCAAACCTTCATCATCTCAATCACCCACCTCCAAATCTTTCACCTTTTAACCTTCCACCTTAAAACCCCCAAACACCAAATAAATCCAACCAAACCCACCTACCAAAACCATTTTACCACCCACAACCCCCATGGTGAATCCTACTTCTAAGAAGGCTCCCACCCTGAAAACTAAAAGCCCATCACCCTTAACACCTTTATTTGAATCTTATTTGACTATTTTACAAAGGTTATTACAAACTTATTATTTAATACTACCACCTATCAAACCCTTTAACCCTTCAAGTCCCAAACCATCTTAGTTTGATGATAGTTTAATCTGCTCATACCATAGGACACTTGGGCATGATACAAAGAATTACAAAGCTCTCCAAGCACTTATTCATAACTTATGAGATAAGGATGATCGATTATTAAATGAACCTCTCTCAATCCCATTATCAACCCAACCACTAAACTAACCTATCCAATACTTACCCAGTCCCACACTCTCATCCAAAAGTAAGGGGGAACCAAAGTAGCCTTATAGCCCAATGCTTCCCCTCATCCACACTATCTATATGGTCACCCTATCTCAAGCCCAACAAAAGGATAAGGGAAAGGCCAAATTTTACATTCCATGGACATATCATTCCACCCCTCAACCTTCCTAATAAACTCAAGCACCTTCACCTTCACCAAAATCCAAAATATCCATTTTAGGTGCCTCTCCCTCTAACCCTTCTAAATCTATCTAGTGAGTAGTTCTTAAATAGCTTCACCAGACCCTGATGAAGATGAGTCTATATGAACTAATCAATACATCACCCCATCACTTCCAAGCACTAATAGAGGCCCTATAATCTATATAGGTCCAGCTCAAAGACCCTTAACCTCTTGCAACCTTTGTTAGAGCTCTTTGACTTTCCACCCTTGTCACATTTAAGGATTTAGAGATACCCTCTATCAACCTTAAAGATTGTGATCCTCCCCTCTTCATCACTACATACATAAATCAAACCCATATAAAAAGGGTGATGATTGATGGAGGAACTAGTATTAATATTATCTCATCTCATGCTTATGACCAACTCTAGCTACCACAGAATATCATGTCGAAAACCATAGTGGTCCTCTGTTCCTTTAATGATACTATGGCCACAACCTTGAGAATAGTCATCCTCCATATTTAATTGGAACCTCATACACTTTGAGAGCTCTTATATGTCATAGAATATGAGTTCTAATACAAATTATTACTTGGATGCCCTTGGATCTACTCCATGAGTTATGTCCCATCAACCTTACATCAATGTGTCATGTTTGAAAATGAGGGTTAGGTCATCACCATACAAGTTAACCCTATTCCTTTCACATATTGCAACATGACATATCGACCTAATGACATTATTCTTCCTCACTCATCTACCTCACTTCTAACCAACAATAATTCCACCCCTACCATGGATGAAGATTCAACTAGATCATCTATTCCTTCTCATATCCCCATAGAGGACCCCTTGGAACCCATGTTCTAACATCTCTCATTAGGAGAATATCATATTTTGGCCTTGGATGCCTTCCCTACTCAAGAATATGGGAACCTTAAACATGATCCTAGTTATGATCCCAATATCAGAACCATCATTCCTAGGCTTCCTAACCACCAAACCAACTTCATCTATGGTGGACTTCATCATCTGCTTCCCGCTTCTTCCACCACCTTTTCTATCCAACTATTTACCTTTGATTTATCCTATTTGGACAAACCATAATTTGCCAAATTATACCTTCACTGATGTGCCTAGAAGGGATTCAGCCTCGACCATTATGAACATGGACCCCATGAGTTACCTTTGATCAAAACCTAAAAACCTCATGAGCTATTTAGCCTTGGGTTCATCCTACCAATTCACCCAAACCCATTGCCACCATTTACAAGGATGTTCCATCCTTACCAACCCCATCTCTTTCAAATTCTAAGGATTTTTAAACCATCCCTCCTAAATTTTTTTTAGTCAATAATACCATTAGTTTGGGCCCCCTAATCTATCAAAAGGATGGCCAAACTAAAACCTTTTCTCTGATTCATATTAAAATGGTAGAAAATGATTCTCTTACCATCCACACCATCCAATGTTAAGATCATGATTCCATTCTCACCTATCTCAGTATAGGGGATTCTTCTATTTATAAATCCCTTCCTCTTGAGAACTAAACCATGTTGAACAAATCCACTATCGATGTAAACTTGGGTACCTAGGATAACCTTGCATTATAAATATTGGTCAATCCTTAGATTCCTTAGAGCAACAAGATTACCCTTCATTCCTTCAAGACTGAAGCATAGCATTTGCTTGGTCCTATCAAGATATTTCCATAATTGACTCTTCTATATCTCTCCACAACATCATTATCCATTCTGATGCTAACCCTATTAGGCAAAGGCTTCGTAGGATGTACCTTTGCATCACCCTTCTAGTAAAAGAAGAGCTTCAATGCCTCTTATCTATTAATTTCATTAAAACTATTGATTATCCCCAATGGGTTTCTAATATCATCCCCATCACCAAACCCATAAGGGTACTTTGCCTCTATATTAACTTTTGTGACCTCAACCTTACTTGTCCAAAGGATGACTTCCCTTTGCCTAGCATTGACCAACTTGTGGATCTTAGATCTGGACATGAGATGTTATCTCTCATGGATATTTTCTTAGGATATAATTAAATCTTGATTTCCCCTAAGGATCATCATAAAACTTCATCACCCCATGAGGAAATTTTTACTATAGGGTCATGCCATTTGGTCTGAAGAATGTTGGAACAACCTAATAATGTGCAATGACCTACATCCTCCATAACCTCATAAAAAAAATCATAGAGGAATATATAGATGACATCTTTGGGAAATCCAAATATCACAAGGATCATCTAGAAGTTATCAAAATTATCTTTGAGCACCTTATTCATTTTCATGTTTGGCTCAATCCCAAGAAATGTGTTTTTGGGGTCCTATTTGAGAAGATTCTTGGCTTTATCATCTCTCTCTAAGGAATAAAATTAGACCTTGTTGAAGTTAGAGTGATCCTTGAAATTCCACCTCCTACCCACTTTAAGCAACTCAATCTTTAGGGGAAGTTCCAATCCATTTGTCACTTCGTCTCTCAGTTATCAGATAGATATCAACCCTTTCACCATCTTCTAGATAAAGATACATCTTTTAAATAGACTAAGGAGTGTTAAAAAGACTTTGATTCCCTTAATAATACCTTCTTTCTCCACCCATTCTTATCCCTCATAAATATGATCAACCATTTTACCTTTATATCTTCACCACCAACCATTCCTTAAGGGAAAGGCTCACTCACAATGATGAACAAAATAAAAATCAATTTGTCTACTATATAAGTTAAACACTTATAGAGTATGAAACTCGATACACCCATACCAAGAAACTATGCCTCACCTTAGTCTTTATGGCTTCCAATATTCATCATTAACTCCTCAATCATAAAACCTTTGTCATCACCAACACTGACCCACTCAAGTACATTCAGTCTAAACCATACCAAAACTAGTGTATGGCTAAGTGGCTCATGCTCCTAGTTGAGTTTTACCTTGAGTTCCTCTAGAAAAATTTGATTAAAAGGCAAGTAATCACCAATAAATTGGCTGAATCTAATTTTCTAGACAACCAACCATTTCCTCTTATGTTTTCAGATGAGTTTATCATGACTATTTCTCAAGATGGCATCACCTACCAAATGACCATGTTATTCGATGGCTCAAAGTGCTAGCATGGTGGGGGTGATGGATTTATTCTCATTCCCATTGATGGAAACCTCTTCTTCTTTCTTTCAAAATTGATTTTGAGTTTACCAATAATATGGTTGAGTATGAATCCTTAGTAATAGGTCTTCAAACCACTTTAGCCTTGCGAGTTAAGATGATCAGTATCTTTGGTGATTCTTAACTTGTGATTAACCAAGTCAATATATCCTAAATTTAAGAATAATGTCTTGAAATAGTAAAAACAACTAGTATATATACTCTTAGAATTATTTGATCATTACCTTATCTAATTTATTCCATGATCTACCAACAAGTTCACAAATACAATGGCTTCCCTTACTTCCTAGATCTCATTTGTTCTTACCGATTCTAAGCTCTTTATCACCATCCATCATTTTATCACACCCTCTTATATCCAATCCAACCTCCCTACCATTTTTAGTGTGGATAAATCTCCATTGGACATTTGGTATGAGCAAACCTTTGACTACCTCAATCTTGACATCATTTCTCCCAACCTTTTTAGGAATGCTTGAAGAGCTTTTGTTTAAAGCACCTCTCATTAAACCATACTAGGGGGAATCCTTTACAAAAATCATTTTGATGACCTCCTTCTCCATTTCCTACATATCCATGAAGATTCCCATGTTATCAAGGAAATACATGATGAGATTTATGGGGGACACTTTAGTGGCCTAGCTATCTCTAAACAGATCTTATACCTTGTCTACTATTGTCCCTCCCTTAACCAAGAATGTTATGATTATGTGAAGAAGTATGTTAAATGTCAACAACATACCAATTTACATCACATGCCAGCCCATGGCCTTCAAGTATCTAAATACTTTTGGCCCTTCTCATAATGGGGATTAGATCTCATTAGGGAAATCAATGCTCATTCTTCATAGTAGCACCACTCCATCATCAACACAACCAAATATTTCACCAAGTGGGTAGAGGTTATTCCTTTTATCTTAACCAAAGTTGACAAGATATTTGACTTCATCAATCATCATATCATCTATCATTTTAGTCTTCCCCATAAGATCATCACCAATAATGGAAAAAATTTCAAAAATAAGCACGTCAAAGGTCTTTGTGATGCATTTGGAATCAAGTTAATATTTTCCTCACCTTACCATCCATAAGAAAATGGATAGGTTAAAGCCTCTAAAAAAACCTTCAATAAGATGTTAACCAAAGTGGTCAGTGCTTCTGGTCGGGATTAGCATTTTCACATCCCCTTCGCTTTATGGGCATATTACACTAGCATTCAAACCTCTATGGGTGCTTCCCAATTCTTTCTAGTCTTCAGAGCAGAGGTGGTTTTGCCTCTTTAAGTCCAAATTCCCTCTTTTTCCATATCCTTGAAAGACATCATTTTGGAGAGAAACTATCATCAAGAGTGTCTAGCATGACTTGAGCTACTTGATAAACATTGCCTAGTAGCACTTAACCATCTTTGTGTCTATCAAGAAAAAGTCAAGTACACCTATAATAAACACCTAAAATAATGAGAATTCAACATCAGAGATCTCATCCTAAAGGAAAATCAACATGTGACCAATATGGAGAAAAGCAAGCAAGGTAAGTTTGCTTTCAAATAGCTTGGACCCTACATCATAACCCACAAGTATGGATCAAGATCTTATGATTTATCCTCTCTCTAAGGCAAACCAGAACCTGAGCCTCTCAATACTTCACATCTACATCTTTTCTTTTTTTAAACAAGGATCAAACTCATCTTTTTGTCTAATTTAAGCCCATCCCTTGATTTATGATATTTTCACCCTCCTCATACCCTCATCCTATCCCTCTGAGGATAACCAATTACAACATAGAAACATGTGATTAACCATCATAGTCATAGCTTAATCCTAAATATGGGTACCACAACTTTGCCCATGGCATGGTTCTCATGGCTACTTTTCATCCCTAATTGGATAGAATCCTATGGTCATTATCTCTCAAAACCACCCCTTTCACCTATGATTTAACCTCTTGTGCTCTAGGTTTTGACCTCACAAAGGTAAACATCTAAGCCTAAATACACTTATTCATGTCAAACCTATCATCAAAATAATTTGGGATACCAAAATATTACTTAGATCAAATATCTCTAGCATGCAGATTGCTCTCTTGAAGGATAGCTACCCAAAATCTAAATTGCTTAAAAAGATAGACTATTTTCTTAAAGGAAAAAAACTAAAATGAACAAACCCAAACTTCAACCACTCCCTTGAAGGATGGCTACGTTAATTTTTTCAAATAAATCATTCAAAGCTTCTCACATTGATTAGCTTCACAAAACTATTAAAACAAATCAGTCAAAAGACCCCATATCAAAATCAAGAACAAGCTATCCCAAAAAAGTTGTAATTAGCTTTCATATATAACATTAGTATATTTCCTGCATCAATCAGTCTATACCTTGCCTTAAAACATGGACTTGTCTATTATGGTTCCTAGGTCACCTATAGAAAGGGCACACCAACCCTCAAGAGGTTACACTACCCTTTATACCACTTATCACCTATCTCCCCTTTGTGCCATCTACAAATCAAGGGATTCAAATCTTACTTGACATGATGTGATCAAGACACCTTTTTATCAAACCAATGCATGCTAATGTAAATAATTTGAAGGGATTATGTTCCTTAAACCAATTTAACTTTAGTTTTGTTTAGTCCTTACCAATGAAGAAGCATCATACATTTTTTATTATCCTCTCCTAATTAGTTCATGTACTCACGTAGATGTATGCTTCATGATTTTTCATTTCTTTTCCCACATCTAGTTTTGTTATCTAGCTTACTTTGTGTGCTATCATAAACAAAATAACTATAAATTATAAACATCATAACAGCATAACCATATCCATAAACAAATAACCATAATCAAAACAACATAACCATGTATAAACAAAGGATCACATAATCATAAATCATGTATAACCTTAACATCAACCATAAACATCATCCATAATAATCACGTGCCTAAGCTAGTGAGTCTACATCTCATGAGCATAATCATAAACAAATTATAAACATCTAAAACCATGGACCATGAACCATAAAATAAAATCTATATATCATATACATCATGTCTCATCAACATCAAATAGTACATATAAATAATGTGAATTTCTCTCTCTCAAAATATACATCTCATTGCATCAACTCATAGACCAGTATCAAAATCATATAAATATATACATATCATTACCTATCCTATGCCCTTGGGGCACTATTGTCATCTAGTGCCTACCCCCTAAGATGCCTACCTATCCACCTAGTAAAGAAGCCCACTAACCAAGATTTGTTACACCTATACCACCTACCAAGATGGCTCTGTATTCACCCCATCAGGGCTCCATCAGACACTGTGTCAAGACTATGGCCTCATAATAGCATAACACCTTAACTATGGCCAAGTACCATACCATAGGGATACTACCTAGTGGTCCTACTAGTGTTGCAACTTCTCCTCCTATCTATCTTAGGGAGTCCCTCTCTTAGGTCACCAAGGCTAGTGTAGTCATATCTTGGTCCCTCTCACCTATCACAATCATCACCTAACCCTATAATGTTTCAACATGGCCCTATAATGTGGCCACTTACCCTTATAAAGCTATGATCTATGCTTATGTAGTGGCTAATGCTACTCTTACTTGTCCATCAAATCCACCCCCTGTACATGTACCTATGGACCCCCACCAACTAGGTCCACATCCATAACCTATCAGCCCCCATCATCTCACCCAAAATCTACAACTACATAAAGGTCCTAATATCATGTTACATAACCATCAACAAAACTTGCATCATCAATCTCTACTCTAATAGGTATTTTCTCATGATCAAGCATTATCTCCACCAACTATGGCTTTGGAAGTGAAAACTCAACATCATCCTGCCTAAACCTTAGGAACAAAGCTAGAATCCCCTGTACTAACCCAAACTACCTGTGAACTCTATCAATAGGGATGAGCTTAGTCTCATTCTCTCTCCTCCCAAAAATCCACCTATAGCTCTGCATTGACAAAATGTATTGAGTATAGTGGGAACACCTCAAAAATTGAATATATGGCCTCCAAACTACATCTCCAACCACTAAGGCCTCTAGTGCCCCTCTAAACCAATCAATATCCTTCACACCTCCTCTAGCTCCTATAAGCACATAATCACCCCTCCACCACATAAAACCCACCCTGAAGTCCACTTGGATATATCCCTCCCATGGTAGCCTCATCGATCTCAGAACTTGAATGTGCTCATAGGCCCAACAATATAGCACAAATCCCACACTGATACCATATCTCTAGTGAGCTCTAAACCCCACAGCTCCCTGTATATCTATAACAACAAAATTGGTACCCACCTAAAAATTATACAACCAAATAACATCTCCACCAAAACCCCCCGTAGTAAATATGAAAACTACCCACTACTCAAATATGGCAATGTAAAACATGAGACTACCATAATCAACATAGTCATCAACCTCATATCATCTCTAGCCCTCTGATATAATGCCATGTAGCTAAACCCACTAGCATGCCACCCAGTGAAGGCATGATCCTCACCATATAGGTGTTTTATGTGCTCATCCCTCTCCTCTCTCTCAAATTTATATTTTGGATCCCCCTAAATGGGTAGCCATGTGATCCTATGTACATCCTCTAATAGGATGGTCATCTCACCCATCAGTAAGAGAAACATGTTGGTGGCCAGATCCCACCTCTTAATGAGGGCCATGATCATCACCAAATCTTATGGCACATGTTAAAAGTGCATCATCATTCCAAGGCTAACCTCCTCCATCTACATATAGTCATCATTAATCATATCATGGTAGATCTTTATAAAGATTTGAGGAACTTAATCCCACATCTGGATCTAATCCCACGCCTACAAAATTTGTTAGAAAACACACTTAGTTTTTTTAAACTAATTTACCCATGGACTTCACCCTTTTATTCACCCCATTTAATCCTACCTAATAACACCTACTTTTCCTTATCTAAAATACCTCAACAAATTTTCAAACCTACCTCACACCTAAGATAAACTATATTAACATCTTTTTTTACTACCCTTAGAATTTTAATTTGGTCATTCCAAATCAATTATAACCTTAATTTTTTATCTCAAAAACATCTTACCCTCAACCTATTTCCAAAGCACCTAACCCTTTTGTTGACTATCGATGATTGGTTGGTCATTTAGCCTATGGTCTTTGACCATTGACGGTCAGGTATGACTACTAACGATCATTATGTGTGATCCTTGAAAGAAAATACCCAACCCTATTTACCCAAAAACCTAACTAAACACTCCTTTCCCACACCTAAATTACCCTAATTCTTTCCGCTACCCTTTCCCCAGCCTACATACCCTCCCAATTTTAATTTTCACCCACAAATTTTAAATAAATAACACCCAACCTAAAACTAGGTCTAAGCCCCAACCCCTCTCCAAACTAACCATAAATTTAAAAAAATTCAACCAAAATCAATCTATTTTAACAATTTAGTGCATCCCCTACCTCATTCCTTGACCATTATCAAGGAGATATCCTAGGTCCCACTACCTGACTGCACCCCTATCTACCTTGCATCCTCAGTCTTACACTAGTCAACTCAACATAACCCCCAATCAACCAATCAACAACCACCTCATTAAAACTCTTGTACAAAATGCCAAAGTTTTAAAGTGTATGAGAATCAGAGAGTCAAAATTAAAAGTGAAAATGACTTGATTTATTCACTTTTTATCCTCTACACTTTTAGGGTTTCCCCCTAACCATCAACGGTCAAGGTGACCACTTACGATTAAGTTTGGGACCCTTGACCATTAATGGTTAGGATATCAACCTTTTTACACTTTTAGTAACCATACCTTGGTGCCCACATTTTGTAAACCACCTTCTCCACCTACCCTATCAACCATGTCCACTTTGACATTGGCCACTTTGGCCCAAACTATAGCATATTTTGCAATGACCTTGCCTTTGTTCTTTTGATTGTACCAACCAATCTTACCATGTTAAACATTTGAATTTGTAGCACCTCATATACACTAGACCATTTATGTTTCTCTTAGGATCACTTCCTACCTTAGATACCTATTATAAAACTAAACTTATCTAGGAGACTTGATAGGAATAACCTAATCAGCTATGCCTAACATTGTGACTTGATTACCCCATCACCAGTCCTAGAGCTGACCTTTATTTTTACAAACTATGGAAACTTAGTCTATGTAATATCTTGGCTATCACACTTACTCACATTTTGTATGCATGTTTACATTTCAAATTCCCAACCACCATTGTCACCAACCTTATGACTTACCACAAACCACTTATCAAACCTACACCTAATTTAGTTTCACCTCATCAATTCTTGATTTGAGGGGGAACACCTCCTCCCATGATCAAGGAAACCAAACCTTTGACCTATAATCCTTTTTTATTTTACAATTTATTAACATAAATTACATAAAAAAAGGGGCAAAATGTAGACATTATAAAACCATGTATGATGGTTTTAGATTTCAAAACACCCCTAGATCAAACCATTACCCAACCTTTAACCATGATCATGAGTTAGTTTAGCTAACTAGCTAAACTAACTTACTAACCTAACCCTTTTACCTAACTTGACCTTTGACACTCAACTACCAAAAATCACCTTAATCACTGAGAGTCACCTTAACCATTATCGGTCATTTTCCCACCACCTAACCACAAAGATAACTCAAGTTATGTTGAAGATAGTATGTCAAAATTTAATATGGATGGTAAGATAACATATCACAACAACTGAACAAACCTCCTATGGAACCTTCTACATCCATATCTCTTTGCCTATAAAAGAGAGGAGTAGGAGGTGAAAAATGGATCAATCAATCATTTTCCATCTATCCATTTTAGCAATCAAGTATCAAGCAACCAACAGTCATCAAGAGCTATCAAATTTATTTGTAAGTTCTCCCTTTAGTAAGTCAGCAACCATGATAGAGACCTAAACCTCTACCCAAATTATTTTTTACATAAATTACCATTACTCTACCAAAATTACTCTCAGATCAACTACCAGTCATTGAGCAACAAGTTAAGTATATTTTCAGCTTTCATGTTTTGATTATTTGGTTTCTGACCCACACCCCTCTATATTATATCTTCTAACCCTCTAACCTTTACCAAATCCCTAGAACACTTATTGACCCTTTCTAAAATCTGAATTAGACTCTTTTTTGAACACTTTTATAACCCATAGCACCCATCGATAGTTATCCTAATTGTTGATGGTCACCTTTAACCATTAATGGTCACCTAACCACTGATCGTTAGTATAACCACTGATAATCACCCTAACTATCGATGGTCTCTATGGTAGGAAATAACAAGTTATTTCCACCCACCTACCCTCAACTAAAATCCACTTTATATGTCCCTACTTATTCATAGAGACCCCACCTATTTTTTGAACCCAACCTGACCTATTTAGCATTAGTATTGAACCACTTATTACCATAATTAGTCTATTTTCCTTTTATCAAGCATGTATTTCTTCTTGAATTTCCTTTCAGTATTTTATATTATTTTATGCAAGTACTTCACCTTAATTTCTTTCAACTTAACTATTTTAAGACTATGGATTGATAACCTCCTATTAAGCTCATGGTTCTTAGATCTAGCTCACGTTAGGCAATCTACCTTGCTACTCATCTAAAAAAGCCCTTGTATTAATATTTTTTTATCTATAGATCACTCTTCCCAAGATAAATAAGATCTCTTCATGATTTTCTAGATCATGCATGCACAAACAAATAGGTTCTTCTACCACATCCATAATTATTTTCCTACTTATTTAACTAGAAAATGAATACAAACTGAGAGAAATAGAAGGAGACAAGTTAACTCATGGAAACCAAAGGTAACAAGTATGAGTCATGATGAGTCTAATAGTCTAAGTAATTTTTTTGATATGGTGTAGAATATTATATAAGTTAAAGAGTGTCAAGGGATCTCATTATCTACTCATGTTATGGATTAATAGACCAATCTCAAAGAGAGGACCAAGGTAATAGTTGAGGCTAGTTTTGAGGTGAGTATGGATCCAAATGAACATCCTATTATTGTTAAGAAAGTTTCATGCAAAGAACATTAGTTGTATGTGCCTAGTGATTAGGTTCTAAACTACAAGAAATATTCTTCAGATGAAAAGGTATGTTATAAATCTATGTTGTCTCCATGTATTTTCAATACAATCCTAGAAGAAAAGGAGAATATTCTAGTGGATGAGCAATTTTTTTGTTTTAATCCTAAAAAAAGAAGAAGAACTACAAGTATGAGATGATAAAGGAGGAGATGGAATATGAGGAGTTGTGTGCAACTCCTAGTTTCACACCATTTTAGAACATTGTGAAGTAGGATGTCTCTGCCTATGCTTCTTAGGAGACATCTTTCTTATAGAGAAGCAAGTTTGTGTGCTCAAGATCATAATGATAAATTAGTATAGAGGTATGTTGATTTTTTATTGGTCTTTTAGACCAATGCTATTTTAGTATATAATTGATGATCCTATGTTTCCAATAATTATTTTGATCATTAGAAGGCCATTGGTTAAGAGGATAAACAAGTTCATGAATTTATTCTAGAGGTTTGTAAAAGAACTATTATGTAGGGTTATAATGGGTGTTTTCAGATGGCTTAATGAGATTGATGAAATGTAAATAATATTTTAATGCTCAAAAAGGTTTGTTTACCTTATTCTAGCTTTATCCAAGTGGTTTTTATGGTTTGAAGATATGTTGAATTCAAATTGAAGATTTTTGAGTGCTCTTGGTTTTCTTAGTTTTGGCTTAAGGGCAAGCAGGCCAAAAATGGGTTATAGAAATTCAATGTTCCCAAAGGTATGGAGGCTCAAATTTTGGTCCAAAATTTTGTGATGGTTTTTCTAGGTGTGCAAGAAGTTTTAGAGGAGGGTGTTGACCAGAAGGAGGTTTGTTGACCTTATTTGTTTTGAGGTTCTAGGGTTTTGGGATCTGCTAGAAAAGTGGTTTGAATTATGAGTTGAGATATAAGTATTATTAATAGGTTGAATGGGATAAGTGGGTTATAAAATAAAGCTTCACATAGATCTAAAGGTTTGTGTATTTCAATTATTCAATTTTTTGTCAAGATGGAGGCTTGATTGGCTAGCGGGTTTATGAAGGAAGTGTGTTTTAAAAGATGAGCTAGCTATTTTAAATTGGTGTGATTGAGGGGGCATATGAGATTGATCTATATATGATGTTTTATGTCTCAAATGTTTGTCTAATTAAATTTTTGGGATATGCAAGTTCTAGGTAGGGTTATAAGGAGACTAGACAGGCCTAGTGTGAAGAAGAGTGTTTTTTGCTTAGTTTCTCCAAAAGAACAAGTTATGTATGTTTCAAGATGAGTTATTAGTTTGTTTTAGTACATGTTTCCTATTTGGTGAGTGGAATGAATTTTTGTTGAAGATCTTTGAGGTGAATTAAAAGAGAAGGCTAGTAAGCATGTATGGAGGTTCTTCATGGTGTGTAGAGATCTAAAGATGCTTAGACAATGAAATTTCTCAAAAATATTAGTGGGAGTCTCTCTTATATATTTCCTGGTGAGTTCCATCAAATTTTAGTACTTTTATGTGTTCTTTCTTCATTGATTACAATGCTTGGTTGAAGAGAATGTTGGCATGGAGTAAGAAAAGGTTTTCAAGGTAAGAAAAGGTAGGCTCAAGGTAAGGGGGAGTTTGTACTATCTTTAAAATATGGTCTTATCTTGTTGGTAGTATTTTTAGGTCCTCAAAATTAGTTGTTTCCCACTTTTTCATTGTGTCAAAGGGGAAAAAAGTTCCTATTGTGGGAATGTTTGAAGAGAGAGAAGGAAGGTGAGTTGTATATTGATATATGATAGTTGTTGAGATCAATGACAAATGGGGAGATTGTTGGAGAGTTACCAACTATGTCATGGTGATGTCCAAGTGAGTGGATAAAGTGCCTTGATAGTCTAAGTGATAATGACAAAGTGTGCAATGTGATTGTCCTATTATGCTTTAAGGAGGCTTAGTCGATCTTCAATTTTTGCATGGTTAGAGATGTTCAAGGATGAGTATGGTGATTGGAGGATGTGTAAGGGTGCTATAAAAAGTCAAAAATGATTTGAGTTCTTATGTGCATGAGTGTATTTCATCTGTTTGATCATTATTTTCATATAGACATTTTGGGTCTAGTGGTAGAAAATTTGAGTAGATAGTTTGATGACATCATCATTACCACATATGGATGAGTTAGGGGGAGTTATTCATATGGTTGTGATTAAATTTTTTCCTAGTCTTTATGCACTAAATTTTAGGTCATGCAATTAAGTGCAACATAATCTATGTAAGTACAAATTTGGGCTCCCAGGTAGTTTGATAGTGTTTTCCCATACTTAGCCAAATTTATAATGTGACAAGAAAAATTGAGTAGGAATTTAAATGTAGTCATATTTTGCATGTGTGATAGTTTTAGAATGAGTTGATCATATGGGTTTTTTTTTTTTTTTTTCTACTTGGTATGTGCTAAATTTTAGGTCATGTGATGAAGCATATCAAAAGATATGCATGTGCAAAGTTAGCCTTCCAAGTAGTTTTAGGCATAGTTGGCTCTATGACATAAAAATATGAGTGAGAAAATTAATGGAATTATATCTCATATGCATGCAGGTTATAGGATAATATTGATATATGTTTATATTCTCCTATGTGAAGATATCTATCATCCAAGTTTTAGATCATGCATCTTAGCATATCAAAAGTTATTAAGGTCCAAAGCTAGCATTCTAGGAAAATAGCAATGGTTCCCATACTTAGTTTATTTTTCAAGAGATAAAGATTAGGACCAAATTAAGATCCAATGTTTCATAGGTGATCATACAAATTTATCTAATGGCACATATCAAGTCAAAAAGGTTAAAGTGATAGTTGCTTGATGATAGGCAGAGGTAAATACCAAGCTACTTCTAAGATCTATCAGTGAGTGGGTGCTCATACTAATCAAAATCAGGGGTGTGTATTTAGTGAAATGAGTTAAAAGTGTCAAATATTTAAATGCATATAACTATTAAGCTACGTATAACATATAGATGGAGTATGTTTATTTCAGGATGTCAAGAAGAAGCAAGATGATGCCAAGTGTTTGAAGTTTAATGTTTGAGTAGTGGTGCACTATGAGTTAAAGTTAAAAGAAGATAAATGGTGTGTATTTAATATAATATGAAAGGGAATGCGATAAATTTTAAGTGACTGAGATTTAACTATGACCGTTTGAATTCAAATATTTGAATTTAATAAATTAAAGACTAGTATCTAGTTTTGGGGTCATATATTTTAATACAGGCAGAATTTACTCATGGTGTGAAAATAAAATTTATAGAGGACTCCATGGTGCAAGTGGAAATATATATTTGAAGATTTGAAAGTGTGTATATTAAAATTATTTAAGTTTCAAAGTTTATTGTGTGTTTGACCATGGACTGTAAGTGATCCAAGAAGGATAATTGAGCTTGTGTTGATGTTGTTTTGATGTTTCATGATGACTTGGCTATTGGAGAGTGTTGTAGACCCCATGAGGATCATCTATATGTATTTTTGAGGTGTGATAAATCTATATTGAGTATGAATAGTGATTAATAATTTGACTTTGTGTTTTCTTATGGTGTTCCTATGTACAAGGTCATTATTTGAATTAATTGAACATACACAAATGCGAACAAAGATGATTGTAATAATTTGAGGATGTTGAAGGGGACATAAGGATTGGACCTATATACTTTAAAGTGGTCCTATGTTCTTGTTTTTATTATTTAAGTGTTAAATGTGTGAATAGGTCTACATAAGACCTATAAGGGCTACAAGGGCCTAACTGAAAAGTGTAGCTACTTAAGGGTGACCCATGGGTACTATGGCTGACCTATGTGGATGGTATTGAGTTTTTTATCGATGTGATAATATGCCTTAATTTCTAAGGAATGCCTATTGGCTGACCAAGATGGTAATGATCATGATTGATTTATAAATAGTGAAACCAAATGTGATGGTTTCTAATCTTGTAAGAGGTGAGTATATGTGTGAGTATTGTGGAGCAAAGTAAAGGGAGAGTACCTAGTATATGATTTGATGATAATAGAAGATTTAGGACTATGTGTATGACCTATGGGTCATGTTTTTTATGACATACTAGTGATCTTCATGTTAAGGATGAGTGAATAGGTCTAGGGTGATCCAAAACGATGTTTTGGATGCATTGAGTGTAAAGAGTTGAAGAGAGATGATATACTTTGTATCTCCATCAGAGTGGCATGAAATCAATGATGAGGAGATTTTTTTTTCATAGGTATTGTGTTTTCTCAACATATATGGGGTTGTAGCCTCTTTTCAAGGTGAATCTTTCTAAAAGTTTAGTTGTTGTGGTTGCTTAGCTAGATAGGTATGGTAACACCTTGTGGGATTGTAGTATCACTAAATAAAAGATAGCAGTTCCTTGATTAGTTGTAACTAGTATAAATTGGTTATTTTTATTATAAGATAGTAGTCCAATTATAGGTTCCAGTGGGTTTTATCCCCCAAGAGGGTTTCCCACATATGTCATGTATTATGTGTTGGATCTTGCATTGTTTCTCTTATTTATTGTTATGAATGATATGTATGCTTCATGAAATGCTTGTGATAATTGTTTAAGAGTTTGAAAGGATTGAAATTGAATTTAGGTTATCTAGGCTCACCGATTCACCCCCCCCCCTCTTAGTGATTGTACCTCTAACATGTATCACCTCATTAGCATAGATTAATTTTCATGTTCCTTCTATCCATTTTCATTTAATCAAGCAAGTATTGTAGGTGATAAACAATCAAAGTTTAATCTATGGATCTAGCCCTTGAACTTATATTTTTACCTTTTTTATAGGTAACCCATAGGCATAAAGGTAATCCAATGTTTCACTCAATATAGAGTAGGCTTGAAACAACCATATCTAGGGTGCAATATTGAGTGACAATAGTACCACTGTATAGAATTCGACCATAAATGTGAATCTAAATCATATAATTATGGGCTTTAGCCAATTTGGATAACTATGTAAGTGTGGATAATAGGATTCCAAATCATGCCCCCACTATATATGGAGAAATCTGAAAACTAATATAATTACAAATGTGGATAGTATGTTTCCAAAACATGCCCCCACTGTATTCTAGAGATGTTAAATATTGAATATGTGTGGAGAACATGCTTCCAAAGCATACCCCCACTACATCTAAGAATTTTGAATGTGTGGAATCCATGTCTATATGACATGTCTCCACTGAATCTAAAATTTGATATAAGTACCACATATGGAATAAGTTTTCATAACATGCTTCCAAAGCATGCCACCATTGAAACTAAAAACTATGCCAAGTGTGAAGAACACGCCTCTATGACTTTCCCCCACTAATATGCCCCCTATTTGAGGTGAGGGAAAGATAGGAACTGGTAGTTCCCTCACCTCAAAAGGATAATATAATTGCATAATTTATGAATATAAACATATAGCATATATAAGGAACATGTCTAGGTAGATATAGAATTGAACTGCATAGAACCAACGTGATCACATGAAAACCTAAGATGCATGATAAGTACATGGCAACATATAGATAGTAATAGTACAAGCTCAAGAATAAAATAATCACATACATAAGAGCACTCAAAATCAAATAAAAATGTAATGGTATAAGGAGACTACAAAAAAGGGGCATGTTCAAATACTACATAATGAAAGGGACATGACTTAGTCAAATGTCCATAAAAGCAAGAATGACATATGAAAATTTCCTTACCATAAATAATGACATATGCAAATTTTAATGAAAGCATACATAGGTATAGGGGCCTCAGGAAAAATAACATATTCAAATTCTCAGATAAGGAAGATAATATTAAAGTAATGCAAGACACTCAAAGAAGAAAGTAAAGCATAAGAAACTAGCATTAAAATGTCATAGTAGCTCATGGATCAAATATGTTAATAAAAAATTTAAGTGTATAGCATATCAAGTACCCTACATAAGATATAATCATGGATAAAGGTATGTGTAAGTACATATGTAAGCTCAACATGATAATGAAATGTGATCATTGAACCATATAACCTATGTGTATCAAGATCAAATAATTATATGCCCCAATGTCTGCATGCCATGAGTATAGGGAAGGCCCAACATCCAAAATAGGAATAGATCATGTATATGTGTATTCAGGTATCATACTCAAGTTTAAGTGTGACACATGTGTATTTAGGATTAATTGGGTATGCCATCCATCACTATGAAACTAACACATAGATGCCAAAGAGATAATAGAACATGTTGGTGCCAAAAATGTTTTTGGATTTTTGAATGATTTTTATTTTTTTGGTATTTTTTGAATATTTGAATGTTTGAGACCTTTTATATCTTACAATGATAGGTATCAAGTGTAGGATCACCATTGTTAAATATGTGTTATATATTTTCTTTAGAGTTAAGCAATGGTTTGTATGGTTCCCTTCCATTCTATGATATGCATAATAGTATTTAGATTTGCATATAAGATGTATAGGATATAAGTTAATCACTTTGTCTTGAATTATTTACATTAGGATTTTAATTAGTCTCTTAGTACTTTTAATCATATAAAATGTCACTTGAGTGCAATGAGTGTGACTTAAGACCACATATCCCTAGCTTAGCTCTAGACCTATCTTAGGACCTCTTTGGACACTTATCTAACTTTTGTATAGAATTTTACATATCCCTAAACATTTAAAAATTAGTCCTAAACACTCCTCTAAGGATCCAGACCCTGAGTGCCTCAAGTTCTACCACCTGGACACCAACGATGTACATTGGACACTAGCACCCTATGCTAGTGTCCCACTGTCAACACTATTTTCCCTTACCTAGTTTCAAACCCAACAGATTTATTTTCAATTCCTAAGACACCTAGGGTCAGCCTAGACCTATTTAAAACCTTGAAGAAGCATTAGATCAATATATATACATGAATTTTATCCTTTTATCCATTAGATGGAAATTAGATACAAATTACACAAACAAGCTTAAAGCAAATTATGCACAATCAAGGTTATTGATCCCTATTCTACCTTACTTATACATACAGACATATGCAACCATTCCAAGCCCAAAATACATAGATTTATAGTCTCAAGTATCATTCAAATTACTCAGGTCAACACTCATACTAGCATTCACTTGCACTTGAACCAAGCACTTAGATAGGATAACTACATCAGGATTGATTCCTCCTCAAAGTATTGGTATGTAGACAACTCTCAAAAAAGTGGGGTGTTGGGGATGTCTAGCTTACCCAAATAACATCACACTTTTGCTACGTGTGCCACTCAAATAGCCTTAAAACATGGAGTTCTAGGTTTTGATCCTAAATCAGCTCAAAATAGTACACAAACAACAAATTAGAGCTCATCTACATAGGTACAAGTAGGTCAGACTTAGCCAGAGGCACACCCAAAAGCTCAGATAATTTATGCACAAAGCACATTAGTGATAAAATTAAGACACTAGGGTGATACTATCCAAGGTACAAAACTACTATCTAGAAAGTTTTTTGACACTTGGACCCTATTTTTGACACTCAGATCTACTTCCACACTAATTTTCAACCTTCAGATCATTTGTCTCAATCAGTTTCCATCTAAGTACTTATCTATTTCATTTATTGCTATTTTTATAAATATTAGATTAGATCAATTCTTGCACAAATCTATGGCTATATTTATTGCATATTTCTACCCTAATTTAATGTACTCAGACCCTTTAACAACCTAGGGCTTACACTCTATAAACCCTAAAAAGTTAAATCTTTTGGTGAACCTGACTTACTTTGAATACTACCCAAACCATAGTCCTATATGTTATTAGGGTTTATATCCTTATATTTTTTATATTCAGTAATTAATTCTAGAATATTATTTTTTATTTATTATTTTATTTTAGAAATATTTAATAAATTTAATTTCTTAAAAGTTTCAAAATATGCAACATTTTGTTTTCCTACTTTCAAACCTACAATGTCAGAATTAAATAATTGATTCGATGAAACTGATAAGAGACATTTGCAAGATTTCATTTACAAACATTCAGATATGTAAGATGACCTAATCAATATTGTCTATGAATATCTTTATAAATCTAATAATGGTTAATTTTGTACTCCCTTAGATTATAATATTGTTACACCTAATTTAGGGGCAACTCAGAATGTAAAACAACATATTTTAACTTGATAACCTTCAAAAATAGCAACACCTTTTATGGTTAGTTCCTCCTCTCCATTTATATAATCCCTTATGCATGCGATCCATGATTCATAGGTCAAGGTGTTACATATTTATTAGGGTGCTACTAGTCCATCTCATGCCTTAGGTTCTCATGTTCTTTTTCATACACCTTTGGAACAACATATAGCAAAAATTCCTTTACCCTCTAGATTTTTAGAACCTAAACTTACTTTTTATGATGGTAAGGGTGACCCAAAGCACCATATATAAGATTTTTTCACATTTTTGGACCATTTTTATAATGATTGGCTCATTACTAAGTTATTCCCTCATAGTTAAATGATTATGCACTACAATGGTTTTATGATCTTCCTAATCAATCTATCACAACATTAAATCCATTATAAAATATGCTTTAGTAAAATTTTCAATCAACATCAATGATAAGATTTCCTATGCTCAAGTGGCACATCTCAAAAAAAATTCTAATGATCTAATAGTTGAATATGTCTTGTGATATAAAACTATATTAGCAAAGATGACTAGCCCCATGGCAAATAGAGAACTCCAAGACATATTCAAGAAGATTTTGTTATCGGCATTGCCAAAGCTATCTTATTCAATAAGTTTCCATCATTCAAAGATATTTGTCATATAGTAAAGGAACAAGAAGTCAATATTCTCTCCATGGGAAAACTAAAGTACAAAACTAGATCAGATTCAGCTACTAAGAGTTTCAATAAGCCCCCATATAAGGTAAATCCCAATTAGATTAAAAATGATTCAAAAAGAATAGTCAATGCAGCTTCAAAGACACCTTTTTTCTTGGTCCTGTCATCTCCTCCAATAATAACTTTCATGACTCTTCCTCAATATATAGCATGGGTTCTTTAGCATCTCTTGGAATGCAATGTCATATCTCTCCCTCCCATCAAAGAGGTTGATACAACTAAGCCCCTTCCAAAGAACTATGATTCCAATGCATTATGTGACTATCATAGGGAACCAGGCCATGCTAAAAATAGATGTATTAGCTTGTGACATAATATATAAGATTTACTATAATATAATATCATTGATCTTGTTCCTACATAGGCATCTAGACCACAAAAATAAAAGCAAAATCATTGAAAACATTTTCAGACCCATCATCAAAGCATACAACTAATGAGATAACAGGCACTTCAAGTCTTCATGATACATATCAGGCACATCCAACCCCAACATATTATCAAACTTAAATTATGGACACACATCCTATAAATAATATAATTGGGGTGTATCATACTACAATGCTATTTAGACCACTTATCACTTTTTCAAAGTAGGAGAGAGTTGATGATGACACAAATTTCTACACATGCTTTATATTATCCTACATTGATCATCATCCTATTTAGAGTGTTATGGTTGACAATGGATCAAGTGTAAACAAGTGTATTATCAACTTATACACCACTTGAGTTATTAGAGCATGACATTTCTCAGACAGATATAGTTATTTATGGCTTCAATGGCCATGTTTAGAGCTCTATCGAGGAGATAATACTACCATTATATGTTGGTCTTGCACATATGACCACTAGATTCATATTAGTACCTAGTGCCAACACATTAAACATGTTTTTAGGTAGGCCTTGGATATAAAAACTTTGAGCCATTCCATCCACTATACATAGATGTCTCAAATATATACATGTTAATCAGGTGGTTATAGTTTAAGGCCTTCCATATGAGTATACTTTACAATTGAATAAGCAATTATATAGTAGACACCAATTCCCAATCATCTCATAGATTCTATTAGCACACATTCGATATCAATTGAGACACTAATACAAGTGAGTTCTAATCTTACAATAGTACCATGTATGCATACTATCCCATAAATACCTTTATTAGAGAGACCCCTACATCAGAGACATGTTGTGGATTTTAGTGGGCCTCTCTCTCCACCACCACATAGATCAATGTTATACCATAGATCACCCACTATAGTTGTATATTATTTTTCTAAATGGGTCCCTCAGAACCCTATAATTCATAGGATAGTTTATCTAGCTTCACAAATTTAGAACACCATAGTTCACATGCCAATTCAATCAACTTCTTTGATTCATATCCCTAATCTAAAGGTAGTTTTAGCTATAGATCACTCATAACATCTGATTCTTAGATCCCAAATACCTCATCACACAACATGCATGATCACTATCCCTCTAGTTGATATATGGCATGTGGATTGTGAGTCTCTTGTGAAAATCACTAGTTAGTAGTATCTCTTCTTTTACCTTGCTCATTTTATATAGTTTCATTTTCATGATTTATTGTACATAGCTTATATACTTATAAAACATAAAAACAATATAATATGTTTAAAATATAAAAAAAATCAAATATTTATTAAAAACATAAAATTTAGATTGTTTTCATATCCATGTTTACATTCTTTATACTTTTTGGGTACTAAATATGTTAGTTATCTTAGTATAGTCAGTTTTGTCATGCATACATGATTTAATTATTCTTGTTGAGAGTTGTAAATTCTTATAGGACTCAAGTCCATCACATAAATCCAAATTTTCTACTATCTACCCACTAAGGGCACAAACACAAATTTGGCATTGATATAATCACCCATTGAGGGCACCTTACACATAGATTTTGAATCTGTTAGGTTACATTTTTCTATACTCTATAACATATATTCAACCTTACTTATATCTTGATACTGATCATCCTATACTACCCAGATTTATGTTCAACTAATATTATTATAGACTCAGTTTATGTATATCTTTGTTATTATATAGATTTTTACTACATGTTCATACATACTTTCATTTATAGCTTTCTTAATTTAAACTTTATTTTGTCTCTTTATTTATACATATATTCTATATAATTTAAATATGCTATTGTTCTATTGCTTTACGCCACTTCCTTTCATTGTGTGTATCATTTGGACATGTGACCATGTCCTTGTGTGTGCCTTCTTGATTGTCTATGTAAACATTTAAACATGTCCTTATATGTGGCTCTAATCCAACTCATTTGTTGTTTGCATATGTGGATATTTGAAAATGTCCTTGTATGTATTGATTTCTAAGATTTAGTGATATGTGCCTATGTCCCTTGTATTATGGCCCTTTTTGTGTGCCTCATGTGTTTGTATGTATGCTTTCATGTATGTGTGATAGCCATGACACTTGTATCTTGATTGTTATTTTACACCTATTTTTTGATGCCATGAGTTCCCTCATGCATCTCCCCTTCCTCTATGGGAGCCTTGATGGACATCATGCCCCATCCCCCAAGTAGTTCCTCATATTATTACTCAAATTATGAAATTCATACACATGCTTAATTTTTTATATCTATCTTGAAAACCTTGTGAATCTAACATACATCTTACATTACCTACTTATGCTCAAATTACCTTACAATTTAATGTCATGTATACACATTGTATTGGTTTATTACATAGATATTGTACATGTTTTTATCCTAACACATATCATGTAGATATTTTATTTTGAGAATATTTATTTCAAAGGTAAAATAACTCACCTTAAAATAGGGGCATTCAAAATGTTTTATCACCTAGATCATGACATCCAAGTACACTCATAAGTTATTTTTTATCATGTAGACTCAGAATTATATAGCACAAAATTAGGAAAACATAATGAAAAATAGTCAAACACATATCAATTTTAGTTTGCATAGAACAAACATAGGACATTAGTGATAGAAGTAGGACACTAGTGCCCCAATGCTACTATCCAAGGTACAACACTACTATCCAGTATCCCAAAAATAGGAAAAATCTAGATTTGACAAAATGACATAGCAATTACAACCTAAATTTGCATAATTTCAATCAAAAGTTATTAGATTTCATCATTTTATGCTTATTTTTATAAATAACCATACCATTTTTTCTCATATTGTGGGAATCATACACGGCATGATCACTCATACTTTATTTTAGATACACAAACATAGATTGTTACAATGCAATCCAGAATCCATATGCACATATATTATAAATAGGGGCTTATGTGTGGCACATTATTTCCACATGATCAGTACCACACTATATTATCTTAGATGAAATGGAAAATTCCATGTCATTCTCTATGTGGTATAATATAGACACCATTTTCACTAGGTATCACATGAAATTTATGCCTTATTCTATCTATAATGGTTGGCATTTCTGCATAATCCCTAAACTACATTCATAGGTACCCAAGTGGCCCCTTAGCCATTTTTCATTTTATATTTTAAAAATGGTCCCAAAGCCATCTTTCATAGTTATATTTACATTTCATAGTTTTATTTATAAACGCATCTACTACACATGGGTAGGAAATGGAGTCATAGCCTATTTTAATTTCTTAAGCTACCTACATAGGAGGGTTATACAAGCCATTAGTCCAATCCAAGTTGTTCATAATATATTATCCATTGAGTATGGGTGTAAAATGATGGATTAATAGCCTATTTTAAGTTCTTGAGCCACCCACATATAAGGATTGAGCAAGCCATTAGCTCAATTCAAGTTATTCACTGTTTGATCACTATCTGCAGGCACACACATAGGATGTCACTAGGTTTTTGCATTGGTTCACATACCTAATAAGGTGTATTAATTAATTTCCTCTTTATCTTATCTATTTACTCATTTTTTTATTTGATTTTTATATCTCTTAAGTAAGGACCTATTCTTCCATGTTTCATTTACAAGATACGCAATGGAACATGCTTCAACCACTCAAACCTAGATCCATGGGCTTCACTTCATAGGTAAGTCCACGTATGCTTATTTTTATTTTATCATAGTAATTTTTATTTAATTTATTTATATAATAATGGGTGGGGGATTTATTCAAATAAAATTTCACTTGAGTGTAATGAGTGTGACTTAAGACCACCTATCCCTAGCTTAGCCCTAGATGTTGGCATGTTATTGTCATTGATGTCGAAAGGGTGCATCTTATGAAGGTGCATGGTGATTGATCATTGAGGTGTGTGATAAAGTGAGTTTTTTATTTTAATTTATGTCACTAAGATTATCATTGATGTCATTGAGGTTTTTATTGCATCTGGTGAGTCCTAATTGTCATAAAGAGGTATGATGGTCAAGTGATAATTAAAGCATGGTTATGAGGTTCCAGGTCTGCATGAGGTCATGAGAAAATTTTGATTAAAAATATTTTTTTAAATTGGTTTGAGATTTATATATGAAGTTTTCTTATTTTATATCATTGAGGTAAGCATGATTGAGTACTAATTCTTGAGTACAAGGTGTCTTGAGAAGGCCTAGTCTAGACCCTGTGAGACGATGTGCATAGTGAATTTTGGTGAAGTAAGTGATCACAATATTTTTAGAGGTTTTTTTTCTTTTTTTTATCATTTAATTAAATTTCATATACTTTTATAATTTTTTTAAGTTCATTTTTCAATTTTTAAGTGCTTGAGAAGCCTAGTCATGACACTAATCATGGCATGTAAAGTCCTTATGAGAAAGTATGAGTATGATGACTTGGTAATATGGATGCATAAAGGAATGATATGTTTTATGGGGTTTATTTATCATTTATTAGATGCATTAAATCACTGATGAGAATCTTAGGGTGAGCCTATAGGGGTAGGACCATCAGACCAATTCTGCACGTAGACCACTTCTAAGACCCTACCTAGCCAAGTGAGGTATCATGATATTTTGTCAAGACATTTGAAAGATGTATGGTAGTAATTAAGAATGATATAGGTTTATTTAGTATGTTATTAATGTTTAGAGTGCATGGAAAGAGGCATGAAGGTCAGTTTTAAGGCCTAATGCGATTTACAGGTCAAGGTCTAAGAGAGTAAAGAAAGAGAGTATGGCCTAATGAGGGGTCATGATTATATATCAAGGTATTTAAGATCATGTAAGAATTTTTAGAAGTTAGGTATGTTGTTTTAAGTTTTTCCATGTAGTTTAAGGTAATAATTTGAAGGACAAGGCATGAAAAGTTGTTTAGAGGTCTCTCGAGTGCTCAGAAGAAGGGTTCTCAACCTAAGAAGGATTTTGTTATGCTCATTAAATCATAAAACCTTTTCATGGGAACTTAATATATTAATTTTATATGGTGAATATTCCTAGATAAAACTTATATTCATTATTTTTTGGATTGAGGGGCTTTACTTTATGAATGATTATTAAGAATGGAAACAGGTTTAAACCCTCTAAGATCCCTAATAAGGACCTGATGTTGAATATGTTGATAAAAAGTTTAAAAAATGGATTGGTATGCTTATTTAAGTTATTTTTTATTATATTTAACTCTCCTAGGTACCTCCATGTGGTATTAGTTAGAGAGAGTAGAGAAAAAATGTAGAGTTACAAGCTTATTCCTAAAGAATTTATTATAACTATCAAAATTTGTATTATAAATAGTAATAAAATGGATAGAGGAATAAGGTAGACACTCATATTTCATTTACATGAAGGTTTATAATTATTTTCTATCCCTAAATTTTGATAAAATATTCATCTAAGTTAGCTAGTTGCTAACAAGCCAAATGGTGCAAACAGTGAAAAAGCCAGGCATCAGTGAGAAGATGAATAAGAATGTGTTATCATGATAGAGTGATAAAACCAAGTACATGGATATTTTTTTTGGGAATTTTATGTCCTATTATACTTGGTATAAATCTTTTAATTCAGGTATAGTGTTGAAAATGATGAAGCCAAAATGGCTTGTCTGGCTCAGTAAGGAGCGTGTGTAGTGAGGTCAACAAATTGGTCTATAAGACCAATAGTTTCTATTATACAATATGATGTTTATTTTTTAATATGGTATTTATATGTCATAATATCACATTATTTCATAATAATTATTTTAAGGATATATAGGTGTTGAAGGTCAATGTCACCATGATTATGCTTTAAGGTAAACTGGCAGTTTTAAGTAAGAAAGTTGCAGTGATGAGTTTGAGGCTCTATGCCCTACGTTAAAGTATTTAATGCATATGGTTTTGTTTTTTTTAATTTAAATTATTATTTTTTATTTTTAAAATCTTTTAATTCAATGTAAGAGATTAAAAATTTGAATTCAAAATGGCTTGTCTACTTCATGCAAGACTGTGTGAGATAAGGTCAGAAGATTGGTCTACAAGACTAATGTTTGATATTAGAGATTGTAGTTTTTTTTTTATTTAGGTTGTTATTAATATTTTATATAATATTTTTACTATATTTATAATCACTTAAATTATATTTTTAGGTGTTGGATGTCAAGTACTTTCATGACTAGCTTTTTATAGTTCTGAGTGAGCGTACTAAAGAGATGATTTTAAGCCTTTTTGCCATAATTTGAAGTATTTAAAGCATATTTTTATGAATATGAGGTAATATTTACTATTTATATTTAATTAATTTATCATTTTTTATTGTATTAATTTATTTTTATCTTTGGTATTGAAAGTCAAATTTTTGGTGTACATAGGCCTAATAAGACTGAGTACTAATGAAGGCTTTAAATTAGTGATTTGTTATAAAATGTATTTTTGATCCTATAATACATCATTTTAGGTATATTACATGTCCATATTATTTTTTTAGCTTTAAAGTGTTCCAAGGAATGCAAAGTGTAATGTGTCCTAAAGTAGACCTAATGGAATTAGGTCTCAATGAGATTTAAAAGTGAAATGAGGTCTAATAGAGCTATGATAGACCAAAAGGGAATAAATTTTAATTTGAATAGTTTTTATGAGATATATTAATACCTATTCCTTGGATTAACTAAGAGTTTAATTTTGATTATCTAAGTGGTATATGAATAAGAGACTAGTATATATGCAAGGTAGTTTAGGCCTATTTGGGTAAGTTAGAGAGTTTGGTGTGTAAGTAAATGAAATTGAAATATTTTTAAGAATAATGAGGTAATTTATACCATAATATGATTTTATATGATCTATATTAAATATTTTATAGTGTATCTACATAAGATAATCAATATCATATGAACTAATTAGTCTTGAAGAGACCTAGTTGAGAAAAGAAGCCTAGAAAGTAGTTTGAGAGGAATAGAATAGGGAGAAGAGATAAATAAGGTGATAATAATATGTTTTATGATTAATTAGGTTTTTATAAGGTGATAAAAAAAAATTTGATGTCTGAGTTAGTGTTGATTCATCTAGGGGGTTAGTGTCTCCTTGCAAGTTGGTGCTTGACTAGTTGGGGTTGGTGCTCCATATGGAGTAGTTATTTCACTAAAGATTGGATTTTAGCTTATATTACTATATTAAAATTAAATATATCAATGGTTTTTCTTCCACTTAAATGTTTCCCACATATGTAATGTGTTATCTTATTTCATGATCTTGTATGGTTACATATCCTTTACTAGATGTTCATGTTTGTATGAATGGTTCATGTGTGCTTAAGTGGAATTGAATGAATATTTTGAAGATACTAATTCACCTCCCACCCTCTTAGTTATTTTTCTTCTACTAATTGGTATCATATCCTGGTCTTTTGAAGCAATCCTAATATCCTAAAGGAGATCCTAAAAACAAGGATGGATAGTAGTCAAGTTCAAGGAGGTTTCTCTACCATTAAGACTCCATTATTCAATGGGATTAATTATGAATTTTGGATCATAATAATGATGACATATATAATTTTAATGGGCCATGACATATGGAATTTATTTTTGGATTGATACCTTCCACCTCCTATGCCACCAACTAATGTAGTAGGCAAGAAGGAAAGCGAGGAAAATTTTAAGGAAATGAATGTCATTCTATGTGGCCTATCAGAGGTAGATTTTGTGAAGGTGATTCACTATGAGTCATCCAAGGTGATATGTTACAAGTTAAAGACTATCTATGAAGGAGACACCAAAGTAAATATGGCTAAATTATAGACTTAGAGAAGGCAATTTGAAAGTTTGAGTATGAGAGAATATGAGAGAATTGCATCTTACATGTTAAGGGTTGATGAAATTGTCAATGTCATCAAAGGTCTCAGAGAAGAAGTCAAAGAGTATATAGTTGTACAAAAGGTATTGAGATCCTTAACTTATAAATTTTATTCAAAAGTGTTTGTAGTATAATAAATTCAAGATCTAAACACACTTTAGATGGATGGGATTCATGTCATCTTGACTACCTATGAGATGAGAAAAAATGAAGGAAGACCTCCAAAGAAGGAATAATCTTTCAAAGCTGATAAGAAATCAAAATTTAATAAGGTCAAGGATGAGTTATGTTAATATATTAATGATAATTAATTGATATCCATGTTTGCTAGGAAATTGAGGTTTGGATCTGGCAAGTACAAGGGTAAGTTGCCTTTCAAATGTTTTAAATATGGTAATATTGGTCACTTTGCAACTAAGTGTCCTAAAAAGGATAAGACTAAGCATGATGAAGAACATGATGAACATCATAGTGATGATAAAAAGGTCTATAATCTTTGGTAATATTGGTCACTTTGCAACTAAGTGTCCTAAAAAGGATAAGACTAAGCATGATGAAGAACATGATGAACATCATAGTGATGATAAAAAGGTCTATAATCTTGACAAAATCAAGAAATATTTTAGGAAGTATGAAGCTAGGAAAGGGTCATTCAAGAACAATAAAAGTTTCTATACCAAAGAAGATAATAATTCATCTGATGTAAGTGACACAAGTACATCTGATAGTGATGATGATAGTAATGAACATAAAAATGACAATAATTAAACCTTATTCATGGCCATATAAATAGACAATGAGGGTTGTTCAAAAGGGAAAGGCCCTATGGATGATGAAGAATCAGATGAAGAAGATGCTGAAGTGAACCTTGAGGCAGAATTGGTGAGTGCTCTAGAGGAGTTGAATTTCCAAATAAGGAAGAATAATAAACTAAGACCATTAGTTTAGGACTATGAGAAACATATCAATTTTTTTGAATAAAGAATAAATGAAAACACCAAGGATCATGAGGAGATCATCTAGCAAGTAGAAACCCAAATGGAGATTGTGATAGCAAAGCCTAAAGGCTAAAGAGGAAGAATGCACCAGATATGAAACTGAAATGGAATCCTTAAAAGTTGAATTGGATGAATCATATAGGAGTTGAATAAATTTATGAAGTTTTAAAAGAGTAATAATGCTCTAGATAACATCTTGAGTAGTCATAAGTCTAAAAGTGATAAGATAGGTCTTGGTTTCAAAAAAGACAAAAAAGAGGTAGCTCAAGTCAAGGAGAAGGCTAATTAAGACAAGAAGGTCAACATGAAGAGACCAATCAAATAGCCTAATGCTATAAGGTATGTTAATTCATTAAATGGTTACATTTTTACATGTAATCAATTTGGTCATAGAGCAAGAGAATGTAGAAGACCCTCTAAAAATTAATATGCATGGGATTATGAAAGGAATATACGTCAAGAGGTATGAATGAGGTTTTTTTTATATAGTTTTCATAATGTGGGACACATTACAAGATTATGTCTTAATAGAGTTAGAATGCCATCAAGTCAAAACAAGAGGTTTGAAGCCCCAAGAGTGCAAAAGGGAAGGCAAATGAATGTGTGGAAACCAAAGATAGTAAAGGTGATTTATATCAGTCTACAAGCCCAAGTGTATTATTTACTATGGTAGAGCATACTTTAGATGTGAAATTAAGTCAATAATGTCTATTATTAGTTCATATTATTGATTAAATAATAGATAAAGAGGTCAAGACTAAGGTGCCAATCAAGCTTAAAAGGATCTTGAAGAATATTCAGTCTTTTGAGATCATAGAGATCTGGGAATCTCCTAAGTTTGTGTTGTTTTAATTCACTATGGAAAGGGGTGACTCCATTAGGCTTCATGGAGATAATCTTCAGTTATCAAAAGCATGGTGAATTCTTTATTTAAGGGGGGGTTATTCAAGTTTTTCATAAGTTCCAAGTGTATTTGTTGACAAACATAAAAGAAACAAAGGGGGAGTTACTATTTATTTAGTTGATATCAAGAGTTTGGTACCTTGGTAAGTAATATTGAGGTTCAGATTTCATTTAAAGACTATGCTTGGTCTAAGGGGGAGCTTGGTAGCTCCAATTTCTTTTAGAATTTTTAAGATTAGTTTCTTAAGAGGGAGAATGAGTGGTTCTAAAATTTGTAGTGTGTATGACCATTTTTTATTAATGTCAAAGGGGAAGAAAGTTCAAGAAGGAAGATTGACCAGATTGGGGGAGATGAGAGTGATCATATTAAAGAATGTTTTGCCATCAATGACAAAGGGGGAGTTTGTTGGAATGTTGTTGTCATTGATGTAAAAAGGGTACATCTTGTGAAGGTGTATGGTGAGTGATCATTAAGTTTTGTGAAAAGGTGAGTTTATAGTTTTCATTGATGTCAATGAGGTTGTTATTGTATTTGATGAGTCCTGATTGTCACAAAGAGGTATGATGGTCAAGTGAGCATTGAAGCATGGTTATAAGGTTATAGGTTTGCATGATTTCATGAGAGAATGTTGATCAAAAATTTATTTTTTAGTGGTGTGAGAGTGTTATCTAAAAAATTTTCTTGTTTGATATCATTGAGGTAAGCATGTTTGAGTACTAGTTCTTGAGTACAAGGTGTCTTGAGAAGCCTAGTCTAGACCCTGTGAGAAGATGTGCATAATGAATTTTGGTGAAGTGAACACAAGATTGTGATAGGTTTTTTGGCATTGTTTGATAATGTAATTAAATCTTAGATACTTTCATAGTTGTTTCAAGGTCAGTTGTCAAGTTTCAAGTGCTTAAGAAGCCTAGTCATGGCACTAATCATGGCATGTAAAGTCCTTGTGAGAAGGTATGAGTATGGTTACTTGGTGATATGGATGCATAGAGGAATGAGAGGATTTATGAGGTTTTTTTATCATGTATGAGAGGAATTGGACCACTCATGAAAATCTCAGGGTGAGCTTATAGGGGTAGGACCTTCAGACCAAGTCTGCACCTAGACCACTTCTAAACCCTACCTACCCTAATGAGGTATTATGATCTATTGTCAAGAAATGTGAAGGATGTATGTTAGTGATTAAGAATGAGATATGTTGATTTATTATGTGATTAAGGTTTAAATTTCATGTAAATAGGCATGAAGGTCAGTTTTAAGGCCTAATGTGGTTTGCAGGTCAAGGTCTAAGAGACAAAAGAAAGATAATGTGGCCTAATGAGGGCTCATCATCAGATTTAAAGGTGTTTTAGCTCATGTCATAATTTTTTAGAGATGAGGTATGTTGTTTCAAGTATTTTCATGTATATTAAGTTCATAATTTAAAGGACAAGGCATGAAAATTTGTTTTGACGTCTCTCAAGTACTTACAATGAAGGGTTCTCAACCCGAGAAGGATTTTATTATGCTCATCAGCTCATAAAAACTTTGAATGGTAATATAAGTTATTCATGGTAGATGGTAAAGTTTCCTAGATCAAAATTTTAAGCATTATTTTTTGGATTGAGGTGTTATGCTTTATGAATGATTGTTAAGAATGGAAACGGGGTTAAACCCTCTTAGAACCCTAATAAGGACCTAATGTTGAAGATGTTGATCAAAAGTACCCAAAATGGATTTGTATGATTAGATAAGTCATTTAATATTATAGTGGACTCTCCTATGTACCTCTAGGTGGTATTAGTTAGAGAGAGGAGAGAGAAAATATTAAGTTATAGGCATATTCCTAAAGAAGTTATTATAGCTATCAATTTTTTATTAGACATAGTAAGCAAATGGATAGAGGAAGAAGGTAGTGAATCATGTTTCATTTACATGAAAGTTTATAGATAGTTTATATCCCTCAAGTGTGTTAAACTTGTCATCCAAGTTAGTCAATCGCTAACAGGCCAAATGGTCTAAATAGTAATAAAACCTAGGTAGTAGTGAGAAGAAGAATAGGAATGTGTTATCAAGATAGAGTGATGAAACCAAGTACATGGAGATGTTTTTTTGGACTGGTATGTCCTATTCATTCTTGGTATAAATCTTGGAAGTTAGGTATAGTGTTTAAAATGATGAAACCAAAATGGCTTGCTTAGCTCAATGAGGATTGTGTGTAGTGAAGTCAACAAATTGGTATGTAAGACCAATAGTTTCCATTAGAAAATATGATGTTTATATTTGACTATGGTCTATAGATGTCATAGGATTTTTTAATTTCATAATAATTCTTTGAAATTGGTCATATAGTGTTGAATATCAATGTCACCATGATTGTACTTTAAGGTAAACTAGCAGTTCTGAGTAAGCAAGTTGCAGTGATGAGTTTGAGACTCTATGCCCTAAGTTAAAGTCTATAATGAATATGGTGTTATTTTTTTTGACTTGAAAGTCTTGTTCATTCTTTTTTAAATCTTATGAGTTAGTGTAATAGGTTGAAAATTTGAATTCAAAATGGCTTGTCTAGTTCATGTCAATATTGTGTGAGATAAGGTCAAAATATTGGTCTGTAAGACCAAAGTTTGATATTAAAGCTTGTTGTTTTTGTGATTTAGGTTATTTAGAATCACCAAAAGTTTCATTTTAGGTTGTTGGATGTCAAGTAGTTTTTTGACTAGATTTTTACAGTTCTGGCAGTTCTGAGTGAGCATATTGAAGTGATGAGTTTAAGACTTTTTACTCTAAGTTGAAATATTTAAAGAATATAGTGATAACTCTAATGTAATATATACTCTGTATATGTAATTTTATGATCTTTTTTGAGTGGATTAAGTGAGTTTGAGCTTTAGTAATATATACTCTGTATATGTACTTTTTTTATCTTTTTTGAGTGGATTAAGTGAGTTTGAGCTTCAATAAGTTGAAATTTGAGCTTGAGATTGATATTTTTTGAGTGGATTAAGGTAATATATACTTTGTATATGTAATTTTTTTTATTTTAATAAGACTGAGTACTAATGAAGGATTTCAAGTAGTGATTTATTTTAAAATGTCTTTTTGAGACTATAATACATCATTGGGGATCTATTTTATTGTTATATGATATGTTCCTTCCATTTTTCAGTTTTAATTGTTCCAAGGAAGGTAAAGTGTAACGTGTCCTAGAGTATACCTAATGGAATTAGGTCTCCATAAGACCTAAAATTGAAATGAAGTCTAATAGAGTTATGATATACCAAAAAAGACTCAATATTAATTTTAATCATGTTTATGAGATGTATTAAGACCTATTCCATGTATGACCTAAGATTTTAAGCATGAGTATCCAACTAAGTGGTATATAAATAAGAGACTAGTATATACACAAGGTAGTTTAGGCCTATTTGGGTAAGTTAGAGAGTTAGGTGTGTAAGCAAATGAAATTGCAATATTTTTTAGTAGGAGGAGGTCTTGTAGATAATTATAGGAGTGTAGAGTATATTTAATGAAGATATAATAATGTGTCTACATATTAATATCAAGGTCATATGAACTAATCAGTCTTGAAGAGACCTAGTTAAGAGAAGAATCCTAAAAGGCAGTTTGAAAGGGATAGAAGAGTGAGAAGACATACAGAAGGTGATAATTATTTTTGTGTGAGAAAAAAGAATTTATGAAGGTGATCAAAAATTTTAGGGGGCTGATATGTTGAGTCATCTAGGTGGTTGGTGCCTCTTTGTAAGTTGGTGCTTGTTAAAGCATAGTTGAGTGGGTGCTTGACTAGTTGGGGTTGGTGTTCCATCTAGAGTTGGTGCTTCACTAAATATAGGTTTTTGTCTTATAGGACTATATTCCATTTGAATATATTATTAGGTTTTCTTCCACTTAAGGTTTTCCCACATATGTAATGTGTTATCTTATTTCATGATCTTGTATGATTGTGTATGTTTTGCTAGATGTGCGTGTTTATATGAATGGTTCATGTATGCTTAAGTGGAATTGAAGAATGTTTTGAATACATTGATTCACCCCCCACCTCATTTATTTTGATTCCAACACTAGACCTATCTTAGGGCCTCTTTGGACACGTATCCCTAAACATCTAAAAATTAGTCTAAGACCCTCCCTTAGGGATCCAAGCCCCTAGTGCCTCAGGTTATACCACCTAGACACTATCATTATACTTTAGACACTAGCTCCCCATGTTAGTTTCCCACTTTCAGTGTTATTGTCCTTTGATTAATTTCAACCCCAATGGATATCTTTTCAATTCCTAAGATACCTAAGGTTGACCTAGACCTATATAAAACCCCACATAAGCACCAAATTAGTATATATACATGACTTTTATCCCTTTATCCACTAAATTGAAATTAGATCCAAACTACACAAATAAGCTTAGAACAAGTTATACACAATCAAGGTCATTGATCATTATTCTACCCTACTTCTGCATACATTCATTTACAACCATCCCAATCTTAGAATACACACATTTATGGTCTCAAGCCTCATGTAAATAACTCAATTTAACACTCATATTATCATTTACTTATACTTGCACCAAGCACTTAGGTAGGAGAACTACATCAGGCTTGATCCCTCCTCAGAGTATTGGTATGTAGGCAACTCTCAATACAATGGAGTGTTAAGAATGTCTAAACTACCCAAATAACATCACACTATTGATACTTTTGCTACTCAAATACCATAACAACATGGAGTTCTAGGGTTTGATCCTAAATCATCTCAAAACAATGCATAGGTAGTGAATCATAGCTCATCCACACAGGTACCTGCAAGTCAAACTCAGCCAAAGGTGCACCTAGAAGCTCAAATAGTTCCTACACAAAGGATATTAACATTAAAATCAAGACACTATCACCCCAATGCTACTTTTCAAGGTATAAAACTACTATCTAGGAGGGTTTCTAACACTTGGACCCTATTTTTGACATTTAGATCTATTTTCACACCAATTTTTAGCCTCTAGATCATCTATCTCAATCAATTTATAGCTAAGTACTTATTTGTATCATTCATTACTATTTTTATAAATATTAGATTAGGTTAATTCTTGCATAAATTATTGGTTTTATTTATTTCATATTTATACCCTAGTTTACTGTACTCAAACCCTTTAAAAACCTAGGGCTTACACTCCATAAACCCTAAAAAAGTTAAATCAGTAAACGTGGGTATAATGTTTGGAATACTTGTTTTATATGTGTTTTATTGATAATTTAATTTGGATATGAAACCTTATTTGGCATAAAATTTGTGGATTAAGTGGAAAACACATGACTCACACTATCATAATGTGGATTCTGTGTATATGAGATCAGATTTTGTAATAAGGTGATATTTGAATTTAGAAATTGATGTTGCTTTTGTAATTTATGTATTGACTTCGTCATGGTATGGATTTTTTATTTGAGAGTTTCAAAAATGTAAATCTTAGGTGTATCAGATTGATCATACATACATGTACCATGAAGGGAAATAGGAAGGGTTTTTTTGTTACCCTCTTTTTTTATAATAGGATGAGCTACCTTACCCTTTGAAGAGGTGCTAGTATGAACCTAGATAGAGGGATGATAACTATCACCCTCCTTAGGTTAGGATAAAAAATAGGTTCCTCCTTGTCCATTTTAAATTTTATAAATACCAAAATGAGAACATGATATGAGAAACACATAAACTCTAAGGAGTAATCCATTTTTTTATGCATTCTTTAGATTTTGAAAAAAAAATGATTTTTAAAACAAATGTTAGTAAATTATAAATCTATTTTATTATTTTTTGGAAACTAGGGTCTAGTTCCTAAATAATAAAGGGTCTAAAATAAGGGGAAAATACCAATCAAATATAGTAAAATATAGGTTTTGATCAATTTAATCAAATTAATTGCATATGGGAAGATATTAACTTATCTAGAAAAATAAGCTAAAATGAATGATTCAGGGGTTAAAATCTATTACACAAGACTTGGAATATGTCAGGAACCTAGATCTAGATTTCATTTTATAAAAGGATATGAGCACCAAAATAGGACACCCTGGGGTCCAGTGAGATAGTTATATTTTGCCACTATTATCCTAGAGACCTAAGTTTTTTGGGTTTTGTCTACTTCCTTTGTGTGAGCCTGTATATGAAATTTCAAAGCCTAAATGTTGATAGAGCTCATTGTAAATATATTTCAATCTCCAAACCCTAGGTCTATCTTCACACATGAAACAATAAATATATCAAAATCATAAGGGGAAAAAATTGGGTTAGGGGAAGTATGATTGCATAATCTAGAACCCCTGTTATCCTGATCACTGCATACATTAACCCTCAAGTTAGGGTCATATATCAAATGTAGTTCACCCTTAGGGAATGTGTATAATCAATGAACATAGTAGATGAAAGAATGAAATTTCACCTAATCCCTTCCTTGATCAAGTATGTAAGACCATGTGTGATGCAAAATGCTAAGTTATATTATTGACTGATTTTAATTATGTAATGTGTAAAAATAGTAAGTGCTAGATATAAAATGCCTTATGTAGTCCTTTATATAAGAGACTCTTTATTTCAAATTTGGGAGCTATATTCACATTTGGTTAACATTAGGAAAACTTAAGGATGAAGCTAAGAAGGGATTGGGACTCATTAAGCAATGGAAACTAACTATTGGATCTCAAAATGCCTTTAGATAAGAGTGTTGAAAATGGACACCCTAGGGTCCAATGTTGTAATTCAATCCCAACGCTCTTGTCCTATAGGCTCAAGACTTAGGGGGATGGAATTAACACCAAAAATATGACTTGGCTGAGGTGGAATGACTATTTGAAAGGCTTGGGATGACTAGGAACAAGAAAAAAGGTGACTCAAGCATGAAACAAGACCAAGATGAGTAAAATGAAAGACATGGCTAAATGTGATGAAGGCTCATATTCTCTAATCAGAATCTCCTATAAAAGGACAATGAAAAGGTATGATATGTGTGATTTCTTAACCAATTTAGGGTGTATACATTTTCCTACCTTTTATTCTATTGATGCAATGAAATGAAGTACTAAAGTAAAAGAAATAAAATAAAATGCACATTTGAACCTACCTGTGTGGAGAGGAATGTGTTGAAAAGGGTCCAACTCACTTCCTGGCTAGGGAAGTATATGGAGATTCGAATAGTGCCTGGAGAAAGAAATAATCCCTGAAATAGATTCCCTCTATACCAAATTTGAATGTGGAATCTGTGTAACATAGAGAATGAGGGTAATGCTTTCCCCATTTGCTAAATGTAAATAAAATGAGAAATGATCGAAGGCCCAAAACCAATGTCTGCCCTCTATCCCACATAAACTCATGTAATTTTGAATGTGTGTATAGAATTTATATGCTATCAAGAGCAAAATTTGGCATGCCTCCACTCTGAATATCTAAAATAGAACTAATAAATGCTCAGAGGCCCAAAACCAATGTCTATCAACTATCTTACATAAACATGTGTAGTATGGGTTTGGGTAATATAATGGACTAACCACTGCAGATGATTTTGTGGTCCAAATTGGTGACAACATAGGTATAGTTAGGTGTAATATAAAACTTTGGTTAATGTGTACGAAGAGAATGACATGTCTTTACCATTCATATTATATAATCCTAGATGATGAAGAACATGAACATTTGTGCCATACTCCAAAATTTGGTATGTGAGTGATGCTTATGTATAATCTATCAATCTATATAACCACATGTGATATGACCTATCATGCCATACCCCATGTGAAAAATTAGAGATCAGAACACTATGATCTACACTATGCCTATAATCTTCTATTTGATCTTATAATTGTGTCATGTTGTATGAAGTTGTACATGTGAGACGTGTAGTAATTTACATACCCCCAAATCTAGTATTTGAGTTTGAATCTATATCAAAGTCATTGTGAATCCATATGATCTAAACCATTGTATCTGAATAGTATAAGTACTTGTAAACTAAAATCATTGTAGATCTATATGATCTAAACCACTATATTTGTAAATCGAAGGTATATCCACCTAAATGTCTTGAGTAATGCTGAGTGACCCATGTAATCTAAATCACTATATATTTTGACCAATATGATCTAAATCTAATAGTCTAAAATTTGGAGATGTAAGAAACATGGTGTATCCCCTTATGAGAGTGGATGGGTATGATGGGTAAGTGTAGGAATAGGAATAGTAGGAATGACGCCCCCTTTTGGGGAGAGGGATGAAATTTGTGATAAAGGAGGTTGAGCCAAAAGTGATGACTAGTGGTGTAAGTAGAAATAAGGTTAGCATAATTTGAATTGATTGAGAAGTTATTTGATTTATTAAATTGAGTTGTGGAAAGTGGAATAAGTTTTTGATTGGTGAGGACCAAGGTGTGTGGTTGGGTATAATATAGGTATAGATATGTGTGTACCATAGTAATAAAATGAAGTAGTAATATAACAAAGCTTGTGTGATGTCAAAGGTACCATTGTCATGATTTCATGGAAGAAATTGGTTTGAAAAATAGAGTTAAAAGGTTCAAGTTTTGGTCAAAATGGTATTTTTCTTTGAATGAAAAAGTTGTTTGATACAGGAAAATTATATTGACTCTTGATTCATTTGTGTATTGACTAGTTTGAGATTTGGAGCTCTAGAGTGAGAGATATGTCGAGGAGATGAGCACCTACCATGAGTTAATTTGATCAATTAGTGGCCTAGGTCCAAACTGGTGGTGATGTTACCCTGATAAGTAGTTGAAATGCATGATTTTTGTCTATTTAGAAACCTATTTTTGATGATTTTGAGTTGTTTTAAGTGTCCTAGGAAAATTTTGACTAGTTTTAGCACTCTTGTCTAGGATTCAATGCTCCTATTCAGGGTTCAGTGTTCTTGTCCAAGTTCTAGTGCTCCTATCTAGTGCTGGTGTCTTTTTTACAATGTTATTGTCCTTTGGGCTTGATTTTTTGAGATTTTGATTTATTACCTATTATTATATACCTTGGTTATTTACTTGGCATGGTTGAATGATATATGTTGTTTTTTGGTGTTTTTTAGGGTGAGGTATGGATGAGGGAGTTCCATAAAGGTCAGGTGATGGAGACATTGAGTATGTTACCATTGTCTATTGATGAGAGAGTTATAATGATTAAGGTAGGGTTGAGTCATGTGTGTGACCTAGGTATAGTGTAGTGGGATGAGTATCTAATTACAATATTATGTGAGAGGTAGAATGTAGATACATTAATTTTTGGCTTCCTACAAGGGAGATTATTGTGACTCTAGAGGATGTGTATCATATTTTGCATTTACTAATTAGTAGATGGTGTGTGACATTACAAGATGACATGGGTGTTGATGATATTGATCATGCATCCTTGTATTTTATTGGTGTACCTTTAGGTATACATCAGAGAGGCAGTGATAGTGATGTACTACTGTTAGTTATAGTATAGTCTAGTGTTTCATGTCTACAAAAGTAGTTAGCCATGTTGTTGGCTTTGTTTGTTGTGGATGGGAGTGGAGTGTTGATTGCATATAGGATGCATAGGATTTTTTTTAGAGTTGAGGTGTATGGAATTGTGTTCTTGTGGGGTAGGACTATTATTTCCCACCTATATAGGGATCTTTATAGGTTTACATAGGAGGCATTTAGTGGTGGTGTGAGTACATCTACCTTATCACATTATTGGGCTTATGAGCACATTTTAGTTGTGTGATCGATTAGGTTACCTAGGCTAGAATGGGTGCCATTATGGCCATTTGGGGAGCTATAGATAGTATATTGGCTATATGCTCTCCTAGGATAGATCATTATAGATGAGTTTTAGATAGATTGGTGGCTCATAATATCATATAGAGGCCTTATAAAGGATTCCTTGGGTGGGCTGAGGATGGATTGTAGTTGTAGTATATAAGGGCTAGTTGTTAGATACATGACTACTAGGTTAGAGTGTATGAGTGCTTTTAGTATGAGCATGTGACTAGATAGTTTGGGGTACCACAAGATGTGCCCTCAAAAGCATGGGTATGGGTGAGGAGTGTATGGGCACCGGTAAGGGTAGGAGCTTGTGTGAGGCCTATTAAGGTTGAGTTAGCACCATTACCTTTAGATGTGTGAGATGTGGCTATAGATATTCCTAATGTAGATGATGTTGGATGTAAAGAGGCATATACCACATGGTGGGATAGGCATCAATGGGCTCCATTATATATTATTGATGGAGGAAATGCTCTTGAGTATGTGGATCCTACATCAATCTAGATGATGGGAGGTAAGCAGTATTTATATTTAAATTATATATGATTTTATGCTTGTTTAGTTTGATTTGAAAGTGTATATCTAATATAGTATTATACTTTGTGTGTAGGTAGAGTGGGAGGTGCTTAGGATGAAGCACAAGCTAGGGTAGGAAGTGCAGATGATGAGTATTAGGAGACCATCATTGAGTCGACACTTTGATAGTGTACACAACATGTACTTGATGATGTGGTGGAGGAGATTCTAATAGTGTGAGCAATAGTTACAATTGGTGTTCATGCCCATTTTTTTTATAGAACTGTGATAGTGATAGCTACATATGTTAGAGCAGTGAGAGAGAGATGAGCTGAGGTTTGAGCTAAATAGGCATAAGATGCCTCCACTTGATTTTAGATCAATGAGTATGAGTATTATAGATGAGTATATAGAGCTTAAAAGGTGATATGTAGAATTACATGATGATCATGGTCAGTTATTAGAGTGAGAGAGTCATTTTAATAGGTATTTGGGACCTCAAGGATGTGTGGGGTCATCGACTGATACGTTAGATTATGGGACTAGTACTAGAAGAGAGAGTGAGACTGAGAGTGAGGGCTTGACACCCATTCATGATTGATTGTATTTTTTGTGATGTATATGTTTTTAAAACTTTGTTAGATATATATAAATGGATACTAGTTTGAATTTTGACTCATGCACATTATGTTATCAGATTTGAAGTATGTTGTTATATTTGTTGTAAATGGTTGATTAGAAATAGTTGATTTGGTATTAATTTTGAGATTACATAAGTTTGGTAAGATGGCATTTTGAGATGTGAATTTAGTGTTCATGATATGTTCAAGTGTGATATTAGGTTTAATTTGTAATCATATGTGAGCAAAAAAAATTTACTCATTTTGTAATTTGTAAATTGATTTGGTAAAGTGAACTGGTTTAAGATTGGTAACATGGCATATTGGTAAGGTCAAGAATTGGATAATTTGGTTTGGTTGGAGATGGTTATTCAGAACTAGGAATGTTAGTTGTTAGTAGAAGGGGATGTAAGAGAGTTTTATGTGCTCAATTCCTTGAGAGTGTCTCAAAAATACTAAGGCTAACCCTTTGGCTCCATCGTTACCCACTAAGTGAAGCTATGTAATCATGTGTGTATTAATCAATGTTTGGATTATGTGTCTAATCCCTCTGAGTAGGTGGATCAATAATACAAAATCTATCCCTTTGGCTCCATTGTTGCCTCATGAAATGAAGCTATGAATTGATGCTAGTCTAAATGTGCATTGTATATCTATCTGAACCCTGATGGAAAATTAAACAAGTGCCCATACTACTCATATTGTGTAAGAACATACATTGTATCTAATACTATCTATTATGCATTAACTATAGCTATGCATGGAGACTCTATCAAATGTTACCTTACTGTATGTGCAATGGAAGCTATGTGATTTGAATAAGGCTCATCCATCTATAATCATAGTGGATTTCTAGGTGAAATAGTACCCTATGGCCTCTATTATGATGCATATGATTCAGTGGTAGATTGAGATGGAGTTGATACATATGATGGTGGCTCGTCTAATCTCAATCATAGTGGGTTGTTATGTAAGATAAGACCCAAAAAACTTGGTTGTAGTGAATATCTCTGTAGAGTAATACTTTGTGATGTGGTTTCATCTAATCTTAACTGTAAAGGGTTGCTACATAGACAGGACCCAAAAAACTTGGTTGTAGTGAATATCTCTCTGGAGTGGTACTTCATTGTGGTGCATGTGACTGTGTTGGATATGTAGATGGAATTGTGTTATGTACTCCTCTGACTATAGTTTTATATGTAGGATACTCTTGTTGTGTTAGTTTCCAAACTTTTTGAATAGGTGGAATAGGAGATCTCCTATAAGGCTCTATCCTAGAAGCTACATTACTCTCACGATGAGTAACTGATGATTTTGGTGAAGGAATGTCTTGGGATAACTCATCTATGAAGGAATGAGATCTATTAATCCATGATTGAGGAGATTTTGGTGCCCCTATGTAAAGGCTATGATTTCATTATCAACACATCTATTAATGCAATCCTTGAGTCCATAACAATCATTATCTCTGTGTCCACAAATATGATTATAGTTACAAAAGGGCTGATGTGGTTGTCTATGTAAGAGATGTGGATCTCATCGATGAGTAGGAGGTAATGTGATTAACCTCCTATCTAATAGTGTTGATAATATGACACATAGGATGGATATCTCACTTTAAATCAAACTAAAATGGTGCCTTGTTGTTTTTATCTATAGTGTATACTATAGGTTGTGCTCTATAAATTGGCTCTCTATTCTTAATTGGTTGATTTTTTGGTTGAGTTGTCCTATCTTGTTTAGGAAATGGTGTATGTTGTGTGCTAGGAGCTATAGATAGAGGTACTATTGTGAAATCTAGAGTAATTTGATCAACTAAATCTGCATCAATCAATCCTAATTTCTTTTCCAAGGCTAGAACTGTATAACATAAGTACATAAAAGAGGACTCTATCTAATATAATAGATGATCAATAAGAGGTTGATGAATCCCCTTAATAAAGATATGCTTAATCTCTAAATATATTGGTTTATAGATTAATCTTAACATGTGCATCTTGAATCATAAGATATAATCACTAACTAGCTTTGAAGTATTCTAATGCAATGTATCAAGTTTCTCATATGTAACATGAGGACCCATGTTTTCTATGTAATATCTAAGAAATGCCTCCTCTAAGTCATCATATGTGTTCAAGGAGACAACAGGGAGTAGATGAAAGAACCAATTCTATGCTTCCCCCACTAATGTCTACTAGAACAATTTTAGTAGAATCAAAGGACTTGCATGAGATGGCAAAGCCTTTTAGAAATCTTGAAGGTGTACAAATAGATCTCCAGTTCCATCAAAGTAAGGCAATGATGGTATCTAGAAATGATTAGGAAATGAAGATTTTACAAATGTCTTCAGAAGAGGGTTACCATGTAAATCATTAGCATCCATCTAATACTTATAAGCCTTATTTTTGAAGGTAAGGAGATGTACTTGGTGTTTTAATTCACCTATTTCATGCATCAAATAAATAATCTCCTGGGATGCTATATTAGCATATTGAAGTGGTTCATTTAATCATTGAATTTGGTCATTAATTTTAGCCATGGGAATGCTACATTTAACCTTAGATCATAGAGACAGGGTGTGCTCACTTGAACCTTTGGAGGAATGTTAACATGGACCTTAGTAGAGGGATGTGAGCTACCATTATCTTTAAGTGAAGAGTGAGAGATAGGTGCTACTGTAGTAGGGGGTGGCTTGGAATATTCATTGGTATCTTTATCTTTTAGTGAATCACATTATAATTGAGTAGAGCATGTGATTTTATCATTAACATGTGCATTATTTGAAATAGAATCATGCATAGGAGTAGAAACAACATTTGGTAGTGCATTGTGTTTGAGAGGAAGAGTGAGATAAGGGTTAGAAACATGAGATGCATTTTCTTATTCACTATGTACATAATAATCATTGTTAAATAATGCATTATCATACATGAAATATTGTTCATAGTCACTCTCATTTTCATATTCATTTTTATGCTCACTATCATACTCATTATCACTTCCATTGTCACTATTAGAGGTGTAAGAGAAGAATTTAATTCTTTTCTAATATGTAATAAATTATCATGTGAAATTGGAATATTATGTGCATCTATGTTATCCATGGATGGAGTGTATGCATTATTTCCATTTACAATATGAGAAGTAAGAGTAAGAGAGTTATCATTTAGAAATTATTTTGATAAAGTAGATTTGAGAGCATGAGATGGATCATTTGAACTATGCATTGGCAATTTGATTTTATTGTGTTTATATTGTTGTATTTTGAACATAGAAGTAGCAAAAGAGAGAAAGAGATTAGGTTCACTTGGAAGTGTATGACTAATTTGTTCATTTGGTGCATTAAGCATAGGAGAATGAGGTGAAGTATCTTTCTCATTTATCAAAATTATTTTCTTTAGAAGGAATAAAAGAGATAGGTTTGAGAGAAGAATATGCATCTACTTTTTCTTCACTATCACTTTCACATGTATCATCATATTCCTTATTACAAAAATAGTAATTATCTTCATTGTAAATTAAATCATTTTCCACATTTTTAGCTAATGTGAAATTTTGCAAATTTTTTCCATTCATTGTCATAATTACAAGAAAAAATTAAAATTGATCTATGGGATGAGAGGGAAAAAGTGCCTTAGTGGCCATTTTATTTCTTTCACCAAAGAGAATATGAAAAAGTATTATTAAGAAAATGAATTCAATAATAACTACTCACATAGAGATTCTTAAAATATTTTTAGCACTCTAAACAATTTGTAAAATTTTTAAAATATTTTTCTAAAAATTGCAAGGAAGGCTTGAGGTTTTAAAACCTAGTTTAGGAATCTAGGGTTTTGGATTGGGGTTTTAGAATTTTTGAAAATTGTTTCTATAATTTAAATTCTAAAGTAAATTTGAATAAGATAAATGCACAAAAATTTATACAAAAATTTGAAATTTGAAATTTAATTTTTTCACAAAATAACTACTAATATTGATAGTTTGAAAAAAAAATTGACACTCCAAACAATTTTCAAAAATTCCAAAATATTTTTCTAAAAATTGTAAGGGAGGGAGGCTTAGGGTTTGAGGACCTAGTTTGGAAATCTAGGTTTTGGTTAGGGTTTTAGAATTTTTGAAAATTTTTTAAATAATTTAAATTTTGAAACAATATTTGAAAATAATTAATGCACAAAAATTTATAGAAAAATTTGAAATTTGAAATTAAATTTGTGCATAAAATTTGAAGGAAAAACTCTAAGTGTACCTAGGGTTTTAGATTTTTTTGAAGTAAATTGGATTCACCAAATATTTTATTATTTTTGGGAAACTAGGGTCTAATTGCTAAATAATAAAGGGTTTATAATAAGGGGAAAAATCCAATCAAATATATTAAAATATAGGTTTTTATCAATTTAATCAAATTAATTGCATATGGGAAGAAATAAAATTATTTAGAAAAATAGGCTAAAAAAATGATTCAAGAGTTGAAATCTACTACATAGGACTGGGAAGATGTCAGGAACCTAGATCTATCTTTCATTTTTTTAAAGGATGGGAGTGATAAAATAGGACACCCTAGGGTTTGGTGCTATAGTCTTTTTTTGCCATTGTTATCTCAAAGACCTAAGTTTTCTAGGTTTTGTCCACTATCTTTGTGTGATCTTGTATATGAAATTTTGGAGGTTGAATGTTGATAGAGCTCATTTTAGGTCCATTTTAATATCTAAACCCTAGGTCTATCTACACACATGAAACAACAAATACATCAAAATCATTAGGGGGGAAATTGGGTTAGGAGAAGTATGATCGCATTATTTAGAACCTCTATTATCCTGGTCATTGCCTACATTAACCCTCAAGCTAGGGTCTTAGATCAAATGTAGTTATCCCTTAGGGAACATGCATAATAAACACACATGATAAATACAAGAATGAACTTTCACCTAAGCCCTTCCTTGATTAAGCATGTAAGTCTATAGGTGATGCATAATGTTGAGCTATACTATTGACTGATTCTAATTATGTAATGTGCCAAAATAGTAAGTGCTATATATAAAATGCCTTGTGTAGCATTTTATATAGGAGACTCTTTATTTTGATTTTTGGAGCTTTATTCACATTTGGCCAACATTAAGAAAACTTAAGGATGAAGCTAATAAGGGATTAGGACTCATTAAGGGAAACTGATTGTTAGAGCTCAAAATGCCATTGGATAAGAGCATTAAAAATGGACACCCTAGGGTCTAGTGTTGTAGTCCAATCCTATCACTCTTATCCTATATGCTCGAGACCTAGGGGGATGGAATTAACATGAGAAATTTGACCTGATTGAGGTGGAATGACCATTTGAAAGGCTCAAGATGATTAGGAATAAGCAAAAAGGTGACTCAAGCATGAAAAAAGACCAAGATGAGTAAAAAAAAGGCATGGCTAAATTTGAACAAGGCTCATATTCTCCATTAAGAGTATCCTATGAAAGGAATATGAAAATACATGATATGTGGGGTTGCTTGACCAATTTAGGGTGTATACAAAATCATAAAAATCATCAAGTTTTTAGAACACTCTAAGATTTGTATGAAAAAACTACAGAGGTCAAGTTCACCAAACCTTTAACCCTAAATTGTATTGAGGAAAATTCTAACTTAGGTAGATAGGGTTAAGAATATAAAAATGATAATACACAAGGGCGATAATAAGATTTTCAACAGGACAATTAAATGTTAAATTTAAATATAAACATACACTAAATTTATTATATTCAGTATAAGCTAAATATAGAAAGTAAAACTAAGTTATGCATGTAAATGACAAATAAATAATATACTTAGTTATGATGTTAACACATTATTGGATCTAGAATAGGTAAAAATCAAGTTTGAATTAAATTCTAGAATAATCATCAAATTTTGGGTCTGATGCCTCTAGAGCTCTAGACACTAACATCAACCTGGGATGGTTGTGTTGATGTTACTATCTAGGTTTGATGCAGTATCCTCTACAAAATATATTCTAGAAAAGGATATGATCACCTAGATGTTTTTGGGTTCATATTTTCCTTCATTTTGGTGCATTTATATCTAGGTCATGGACTGTTGCTCCTCATAAATTTGCAAAATCCTAGTTCTTCATATTCATGGTGACCTTGGGGTAAAATAGGTTAGTGAGCATGCAATATCATGTTGACCCCAAATACCCATTTATTAGTGAGTGTTTCCTACATATCCAATACTTTGAATAGGGTCTCACTCTCATGTATTTCTCCCCTACATGTTGGATTATGTGTGAATCATACAATATGTGTAAATCAAGTACAATAGTGACCTATCTTGTAACTTGTCAAATTGGGCTCTGGGGTTTTGTTGTCCCTGAAAAGTGATTCTTCATTTTTCATACAACATAGGACTATTTTTTTCCTGCATGACCAAAATTATTCATCCCCTTTCCAAAAATTTATTCTGTAACATTCAAATTTGTCATTAACTCAACTTTTTGGTAAAGGGATTAGCAGGTTCAAAGCTTTGGTTCAAACAAAAAAGGGTCATCGGCAATCTTTGGATCAAATGAACCGTTGAACCTTGAAATATTTTGGTTCAAGGTTCAACAGGTTTAAGGTTCAATATCAATGGCAAGCTTCAAACGAGTCTCAAAAGCTTGAACTGTTGAACTGTTGAACCATTTTGGTTCATAGGTTCAATGGGTTCAACGTTTAATCAGTTCAATGCATGAGTTCAAGAGTTAAAAGGTTGCCTTAGTTAAGGAAGGATGCATGCAAAAGAAAGAGTCAGGCGGATGCTACCAAGTGTCATCGGCTGAGCCCCATTATGCTTTATTTTTGAAAAATGGTGGAAGCTACCACGTGTCCCTAAAGAAGCTCATCGAAAGCTGCCATGTGTCAACGTTTGTGGTTCCTTCCTTCCATTTCACTATGTTGAGTAAAGACCATGGTGGGCCCTAGGTAAGTCATAGAAGTGAGTGAAACATGCCACATGTCACCATCTGAGATGGTCTGAATAAATCCTTTTGATCTCTGTAGTCTCGCTAGAACTCAGTGGAAGCTGCCACTTATCATCATCTGCATGATTCCCATAAAACATCAGAAGCTACCACATATCCCTAGTGGGTTAAAGAAAAACGTGCCACATGTCAATATTTGTAGCCTTTTCCTTTAGCTTAACTATTTTGAGCAAAGACCATGGTGGGCCCAAGAATGAGTGACTAAATGAAGCAGAATGTGCTAAGTGTTTGCATCTGCATGACTAACAAATGTATTTAGACCATGCCACATTTCCCTTGCAGAGATCGATGGAGGCTGACAAGTGTCATCATCCATAAGAGCCCGACTAAGCCCCAAACATTTCTATGATGTTGCAAAGGCCCGAGGAGGCAGATGTTGCCAAGTGTCAATAGCATAAGATGCCACATGTCCTCACTTGTTCCCATGGAAGATGACACCTAGCACTTGTTTGAAGAGCAGAAGGTGCCATGTGTCAAAGACGGATCACTTTCAAATGTAGGGACACAAAGTAAAGGAAATAAAGGGACAATGGTCCTCCAAAAGAATTAAAGCTTGAAGGCCACCTAGATGATCTTGAAGGGTAAGTACCCTTGCGAAGAGACACTCAACACTCAAAAATGGACCTTCTTTTGAGACCCTAAAGGGCGAGTTCCCTTCAAGAAAGGTCAAGCCTCAAAGTGCAGTGGAAGGTGCCAAGTGTCGTATGCTGAGACACAGTCCCTATCAAGTTTCAAAGTAGCAAAACTCACCACGTGTCCCATCCTAGAGTAGCAAAAGTTTCCAAGTGTTTGCATCTATGCTTCTAGTCTCTAACAAAGTTACAAAGCTTATTCTAATAAGCTTATTTTGAAGCTACAGATCCTACCACATGTCCTCACCCGCGTCATAGTAGAAAGTGACCATGGCAAATGAGAAAGATGTGAAGGAGTTGCTAGAAAACATAATGGGCCCGCAAACATCAAATTAGTCATAATGAAGTGTCTGTTGATTCTAGCAGACTCAAGGTGCAGACCGAATGTGTTTGAAAAGCCTAAGTCTAGACCAAGAGAAGGAAGAGACAAAGAGGGAAACTCAGAGAGAGTTATTTGCAATAGGTGGAGTTGTTCATTGGGTAGATATTTAGGGCATGCAAACATTGAAATCACCATCTATTTGCCCCCTATGAGATAAAGGTAGAATAGATAGTTGCACAGCTAAGCAAGTGAATGAATGAGTGATTCAGGCTAAGGAGGAGGCACTAAGAGAGGAATCAACATGCCACATTTAAGGCAGCCACCCTACTCCAGCAGGACCCTTCCTGACAAAACCAAGAATGCATCCAAGGCATTGAGTGCACTGAATAGGTCACTTCATTAGGAGAAAGTACCAAGTCTCTCATGGCCTCTATATAATGTAATCTCTTGTATCATTACAAGGGAGACCTTTTTGATTATCAAAAGCAAAACTCTGCCCAAATTGAAAGGCATTACTGAGACTTTGAGCTCAGATTTTGATTCATATTATTTTATCTGAATGAGAAAACAAGTTACTTGTAGACTTTGTGATGTTATAGCTTGTGTTATTTTAGGAGATTGTTTATATGTCTATTTCCTAAGAGCTTTCTTGTCCATTTGATTTAACAAGCAAAACTAGTGGAGGTGATCAAGAAGGTGTCCTGAAGGCCAACTATGGGATGACATTGTGCCCTCATAAGTACCTTTAGTGTGTTTTCATTTTCCTTTCCTATGTAAAGAGCCTTGGGATGATGTGGTGCCCCCATTGTTCTTCATTTTTCTCTCTCGGGTTGTTGGTCACTCAGCACCCCTGTTACCGGTTACTAGCTACCTGAAAGATTCATGCTGCCTATTGAAGAACACTTCTGAAAGAAGAGAAGTACCTTCTATCATTACACTAGGATTTCTACTATTTAGGAAGGAATTTGGCTCTTGGCTGAAAGTTGCTTCTAAAATAAGAGAAGCACCTTCCCCATCACCCAAGATTTCCTCCTTGTTTATCAGCATCATCTTTGAAAAAAGAGAGATGGATGGTTCATCCCACCCCTATGTCTTACTTTTTGCATATATATATTATATATAACCTCTGCATATTTAATAGGGAACCTCCCCTTAATGAGAGGAGAGATTTGTCCCCTTGTGATGCAGTAAACCTACACATTTGGATGACCAATCTCCCTATGTTATGGTGATAGGAACTATTTTGAATGCCAGTTAGTTGGTCGACAAAATATTCACCCAACAGTTTTTGGCGACTCCACTAGGGATGAATGTGCAATCTGAAGCCTCAAGTTTTAGATTGAAGTAGTTCCTTCCCTTATCCATTATAGAGTCTAGTGACTCCCATCTGGGTCTTAACCATTATCCATTTATAGCCTTACCACTTTCATCCATCTCCATTATATTATCTGGTCTACAAAACCAGAGCTACTAGGAAAGAAAGCACAATTTGAAGCCTCAAGCTTTAAGCTGAAGTAGGGCCAATTTATTTTCCATTTTTGTCTTATAATTTGGCAACTCCACTCAGATGCATTATCCCTATTGTTCATAATCTGATCATGGTAGTTCAAGGCCCCTGGGGTAACTCTTTTGGCCCACTTAACTTGACTCTACCTCTGCATGAACTCCCACGTAGTTCAAGAAAGAATTTCCCTAAATTCTTTGGTGATGGGATAGTTCACCCTAATGAACACATTACAGCCTTCAGCATAGCCTATGGTGTCATAGGGGTGGAATTTGAAGACGTGGTAGTCAGGCTTTTCATGGAGACACTACAAGGTACTGCTACAAACTGGTTTTACCATCTATAGGTTAGATCAATGACTGACTGGGATAAACTTAAAGCCAAGTTTGAAGCCAGCTTCAAGCCTATAGAGGATGTGCATGCTTTTCTGGCCTAGCTCACTTAGATGAAGAAAGAGCCCTATGAACCTATGAGGGACTTCATTTCCAGGTTCAACAAACTAAGGCACAAGATTCCCATGGTCACCCAGCTGATGCCTCAAAACCTCAAGTGCTTCTTCATCAACTCACAACTACCTGAAGTGAGTTTTCTACTGAGACGAGCTAGCCACATAGACCTTGTTACTGCTCAGGACTTGGCTACTAAGGTAGAAGATGACCTTATCTTGGTAGGGAAGATAAGGAGAGATCCTAACAAAGGCAAACCTTCTTCATCTTCTAGATACTCACCTGCAGCCACCACTGAACCAATGGTCCAAAAGCTGGCAAATGAATTGCTAGCCTTGAAAAGGCAAATGGCACAAGGTATGTCTTCTACTCCTCTATATAGAGATGCACCAAGGAGGACATTCCCCAATCATCCATACCAAGGCAACGCTATCAGAAGTCAAGGGTAACCAAATCATCTTCCTCCCCCATAGAGGAACCTTACCTTTGAAGCACCTCCAACCAACTCAATAGTTGGATATTTGGAAACAGAACATGTTTCCTATTTCCAACCTGAGTTTGAGCAAGAAAATGGTGTTGATATCTTCAAGGAGGATCAAGAAGAATCAACTAATGAATCCCACATCAGTTTCTTGAATTACCTAGATGAACCTAAAAGTAAAGGTGAATCATCTAAGGGATCATATGTTGTGGTCACCCAATCCCAGAATCAGTCAGCTCAACAAGTTGATAAAGGAGAAGCAAAGGAGTGACCTCAACCTATAATTTTGATTGTTAAGCATGGGGCCACTCTGCTTATCCAATTGAAGGACCCAGTGATTGCTGAGAAAGTAAGTATCACAAACATCTCTACACCTTTTACTTCAACTTCGTAGATCAATCCTCCCACCCCTCCCATAAACCAAAAGGAAGAACTCCCATCCCCTGTGCCTAGTCTAATCCAACCATTTGACATAATTGATCATGTCAAATGTGTCGAGACCCAAATAGTGGCCCCTGTAGACCAAATTTTGTTTGAGTCTTCAAGTAGGGATGAAATAGTAGAAGAATTGGTGAAGTGCAGCATAAGTGCAGAAGAACCCTCCCTCCCAAATGAAGAAGAATCTGAGATATCTGAGGGGGACAATCAAGACATGTGTTAGGCTGAACTATCAAAATAGCAAATTATGGTACTAAAACATGTTGATGCCCATCAAAATCAAGAAAAGGAACTCTTTACTAGGAGAGTGAAGATTTGTGGTTTTTGAACCAAAAGTCAAGTCTTGTTGTGGGGCAAGAAGAATAGAAAACCAAGGGGAAGACATAAAAAATTGGTTTCCTGGTGGAGAGTTCCATTCACTTGTCACTAATTCTGGGGACAAAATGGTTTCCTACTAGTTTATCAAGATGGGATGCCATTATCATTGTCTCACAATGGGTAGCATCTAAAGCGCTTCCAATCTTGAGGCATCAGATAAGTTCATTTGTACATATGTATATTTGTATAGTATGTTGTTTTGTCTTGTTCATTTTGTTTTCATTTTTTGGAGCCTTTCTTTTTGGGTAGCATGACTCCATAGCCCAATGGCACACTTCAAGGCACTGGAGATTATGGTTTCTACTCCCCTCAGCTATTCTAAGTTGTCATCTAAAGGAAGTTCCCCAACAAGAGCCAGTTGTTGTCCTTGAAAAGTGATTCTTCATTTTTCAGACAACATAGGACTATTTTGGTCCTGCATGACCAAAATTTTTCATCCCCTTTCCAAAAATTTGTTCTACAACATTCAAATTTATCATTTTCTCAACTTTTTGGAAAAGGGATTAATAGGTTCAAAGCTTTGGTTCAACCGAAAAAGGGTCATCGAAAATCTTCAAAACAAATGAACCGTTAAACCTTGAAACATTTTGGTTCAAGGTTTAACAGGTTCAAGGTTCAATATCAACGACATGCTTCAAACGAGTCTTAAAAGCTTGAACTGTTGAACCATTGAACCATTTTGGTTCATAGGTTCAATGGGTTCAATGTTCAATCGATTCAACTCACAGGTTCAAGAGTTCAAAGTTTGCCTTAGTTAAGGAAGGATGCACGCAAAAGAAAGAGTCAGGCAAACATTGCCAAGTGTTGTCAACTAAGCCCCATTATGCTTTGTTTTTGAGAAATGGTGGAAGCTACCATGTGTCCCTAAAGAATCTCATTGAAAGCTGCCACATGTCAACATCTGTGATTCCTTCTTTCCATTTCACTATGTTGAGTAAAGACCATGGCGGGCCCCAGGTAAGTCATAGAAGTGAGCGAAACATGCCACGTGTCACCATCCAAGATGGTCTGAATAAATCCTTTTGATCTCTACATTCTCACTAAAACTCAATAAAATCCACCACCTATCATTGTCCACATGATTCCCACAAAACACCAGAAGCTACCACATATCCTTGGTGGGTCAAAGCAGAATGTGCCACATGTCAATATCCACAGCCTCTTCCCTTAGCTTCACTATTTTGAGCAAAGACCATGGTAGGCCTAGGAATGAGTGACTAAATGAAGTAGAATGTGCCAAGTGTCTACATCCATGTGACTAACAAATGTATTCAGACCACGCCACGTGTCCCTTACAGAGATCTATGGAGGCTGACAAGTGTCATCATCTGTGAGAGCCCAACTGAGCCCCAAACATTTCTACGATGTCACAAAGGCCCAAGGAGGTAGATGTTGCCAAGTGTTGACAAAAAAAGATGCCACATGTCCTCACCTATTCCTATAGAAGACAACACCTGACACTTATTCAAAGAGTGGAAGGTGCCACGTGTCAAAGACAGAGCACTTTCAAATGCAGGGACATAGAGTGAAAGAAATAAAGGGACAATGGTCCTTTGAAAGAATTAAAGCCCAAAGGCCACTTGGATGATCTCAAAGGGTAGGTACCCTTAAAAAGGGACACTCGACACTCAGAAATAGACCTTCTTTTAAGACCTTGAAGGGTGAGTTCCCTTCAAGAAAGGTCAAGCCTCAAAGTGCAGCAGAAGCTACCAAGTGTCGTATGCTGAGACATAGTCCCTATCAAGTTTCAAAGTAGTGAAACTCACCACGTGTCCCATCCCAAAGTAGTGTAAGTTGCCAAGTGTCTGCATCTATGCTTCCAATCTCTAACAAAGTTACAAAGCTTATTCTAGTAAGCTTATTTTGAAGCTGTGGATCCCACCACGTGTCCTCACCTGCATCATAGCAGAAAGCAACCATGGAAAATGAGAAAGACGTGAATGAGTTGCTAGGAAACATGATGGGCCTGCAAACATGATGGGCCTACAAACATCAAATTGGTCACAATGAAGTGTCTATTGATTCTATTAGACTCAAGGCATAGACTTGAATGCATTTGAAAAGCCTAAGGCTAGACCAAGAGAAGGAAGAGAAAAAGAGGGAAACTCAGTGGGAGTTATTTCCAGTAGGTGGAGTCGTTCACTGGGTAGATATTTGGGGCCTAAAAACATTGAAAGCACCATCTATTTTTCCCCTACAAGATAAAGGTAGAATAGATAGTTGCATGGCTAAGTAGGTGAATGAATGAGTGATTCAAGCCAAGGAAGAAGCACTAAGAGAGGAATTGACATGCCACATTTAAGGCAGCTACCCTACTCCAGCAGGACCCTTCCTGACAAAACCAAGAATGCATCCAAGGCATTAAGTGCACCGAATAGGTCACTTCATTGGGAGAAAGTCCCAAGTCTCTCCTAGCCTCTATATAATGTAATCTCTTGTATCATTACAAGGGAGACCTTTTTGATTATCAGAAGCAAAACTCTGCCCAAATTGAAACGCATTACTGAGACTTTGAGCTCAGATTGTGATTCATATTATATTATCTAAATGAGAAAACAAGTTACTTGCAGACTTTGTGATGTTATAGCTTGTGTTATTTTAGGATATTGTTTGTATGTCTATTTCCTAGGAGCTTTCTTGTCCATTTGATTTAACAAGTAGAACTAGTGGAGGTGATCAGGAAGGTGTCCTGAAGGCCAATTGCAGAATGATGTTGTGCCCTCATAAGTACCTTTAGTGTGTTTGCATTTTCCTTTCCTATGTAAAGAGCCTTGGGACAATGTGGTTCCCCCATTGTTCTTCATTTTTCTCTCTTGGGTTGTTGGTCACTCAGCACCCCCGTTACCGGTTACTGGCTACCTGAAAGATTCATGCTGCCTGTTGAAGAACACTTCTGAAAGAAGAGAAGTACCTTTTGTCATTACACCAAGATTTCTACTATTTAGGAAGGAATCTGGCTCTTGGCTGAAAGTTTCTTATAAAAGAAGAGAAGCACCTTCCCCATCACCCAGGATTTCTCCTTGTTTACTAGCATCATTTCTGAAAAAAGAGAGATGGATGGTTCATCCCACCCCTGTGTCTTACTTTTTGCATATATATATTGTATATAACCTCTGCATATTTAATAGGGAACCTCCCCTTGATGAGAGGAGATATTTGTCCCCTTGTTATGTAGTAAACCTGCACATCTGGATGACTAATCTCCCTATGTTGTGGTGATAGGAACTATTTTGAATGCTAGTTGGCTAGTCATCAAAATATTCACCCAACAGGTTTCTCCTTTATTACTTTAGACTTATATATGTGTTTTACCTATGATTTGTATGGAAATATGGAATATTTGTTCAATTTAATGCTTGATAGAGTGATTTGATACGTTACCTTGGTCTCTCTTGCTCTTTTGCTAGGTGAGGAATGAATGAAGGTTGATCTTGTATTTATATCAATCACTCTAAATAATTAACTCACATTAAATCACTTAGGCCAAACATTAGGGTATGTTTCATTTTCAAATTAGATGACTTTAGGAACTAGATACTTGTGTCAGGTTAGCACACTAACATCAATGCTAGTATCTATCTCAAACGTTAATGTCCAGGGAGTAGGAAAATAGGTATAGGTTTACAACTTATAAAAATGGAAGATAAGTATATTTTAAGAATTTTGGGCATGATATAAGTCTTTTGGAATCAACATACTACTAGTTAGAATAAGATATAGGTCAAGTGTCATAAGATAGAGTAGGTGCAAGAATTATAGAAGTGGGAAAGGTTCAAAATTGAGAAGAACAACCAAGGTCTAAGTTTGCCCAATGTATAGTACGGTGATATATAATCCATAAATATCATCTATAAATCATGTAACATTTAACACATAATCACACACCATTTATAAAATTGTGCATTGTTATTACAAATCAAATTATTTTATTTTTTAAGAGGGTAATTTGTTAAAAAAAATTAGGATTATTAACATTTTCAAAATATATATAGAAACTCCTGTGTTATTTTCTCTTTTATCTATTAATAAGAGAAAAGGGAAGCAAATTCTTACCTTATACCATATAATTCCACCTCATACTCTTAGTATGAAGAATATGCTTCAAATATGAGGTGTAGATACCCTACCCCCTACAATATTTGAACTTGTAACCTCCAAATTTAAAAATGAAAAATTCTTTATCCTTATAAGATAATTCAAATGAATTAAACTCACTTCCACATTTGGTATATGAAAATAGTCAATCCTTCAAATCTATAGAGTTCATTGAATGGGCCTATAATAATCATATTACCATCAATTTTTCTTCAAATTACTATACACATGGAAATGGAGTTGAAAAACTACTAATATAAACTTGATGGATGCCATAAATAAGTCATAAAAAGACAAACCAAGGAAATGGCATATATTTATAAAGTATGCATTATGAGCAGACATAACAAGACATAAGCATGCCCTCAAAGCTTCCCCTTTTCTACAAGTTTATGTTTAGTATCCTATGTTTCCCATTACTCTTTAACTGCCAACATATCAATTCATGTAGGATTATATCGAAGAAGAAATAATATATTCAAGGTTACTAGACATTATTTAGATGGAGGATGCATGAATTAAAGATTTAAAAATCTTCAACAAACACCAATATATTATCAATATATGGTTCGATAAAAGATCAAAAATCAAGGTTTTTCAAATTTCAGATCTAGTGTTATTATGACATAAAGCACATGAAAAGAAAGGAAAACATGATAAATTCACTCCCTTATGGATTGGACCATGTCATATTTCCAAAAGTATGGATAAAAATGTTTTTTTCTTGAGAGATATCGAAGGTAATGATTTAAATTTTCTAGTCAATAAGTAGTTCTTGAAACATTATTTCATGTGTGCTCAAACTAGAGCCATCTTAGACTGACTATGAGTTATAACTTAGTGATAGGATTAGATTATATTTCTAGCTTTCCTAGATTATATTTCTAGTTTTCTTAGATTAAATTTCTTACTTTCTATATTATTTTTGTGCTTTATAGGATAGATTTCTTGTTTTTAACATTTTTTGCTTTCTAGAGTAATTATTTTGCTTATATATATATATATATATATATATATATATATATATATATATATATATATATATATATATATAATTAAAAATAATCCAATACTTTTATTAAGCCATCAAGATTATCCTAGGCATGGGTAGAAAAAATCACATTCAAAGGATAATCACACAAGATTATTTCATATGATGCATTTGGAGTCTTTGAATCAAGGTACATGTCATGGTTAAATTTTAGTTTTATCTAGATCAAATGAATTCACTAGATCTATGAAAGTTGATTTGATGTTTTCATGTATATAGATAGGTGACTCTCTTATCTTTAAAAACAAATATTACTTCTCTCTCATGATTTATAAATTATTTTACTAGAGCTTGCATCTCCCAATTCTAGTCAAATAAACTATCTCTCTTAGTAGCTACATGATTCTAAGCCCATGTAGGGTTTGGTGCCATTATTGAATTCAAATGAACATAAGCTCTACTCCTTATGTCTTGGCCCAAGAAGTTAATTATAACATTCATATATTTCATTTTATTATATAATTTTCACATTCCCCATTAAGTATGGGATTAAACATTTGCACATCTTATTGAGCTAATGATGTTATACAATTTCTTAGTCACACTTTACACATTGTCCATAATTTCCCTAGGAGCCTAAATAATATTTATTTTATTTAATGTATATTTTAATTGGTAATAATTCCTGAAAAATATAAGGATCTTCCTCATACTCATCAGGATCCCTAGGGTGCACCTTTCTCTTTTTAGCCAAGAAGAATAAATTCTCCCTCTATTCTAATTCCATGTTTTCTTATACTACCACTCTTATTCTTCTAAATCTTTGCATAATGTTGGTCTACCTATCAAAGTGCATTATCACCCTAGGTTGTTTTGTGATAACTAAATCTCTCATGTCCATTTATTCTTCTTGAAACTACCTAATCGAGGGAGGGATATTGACTACAGCATGTTTTTAGGCCTAACTAATTAGTGCAAAAGTGGATGATGGGAGAGTACTAGGGGGAGATAGTGTTAAATATATTTAAATGCTAGATGATAGTGTAGTTAATTAAATAAAGGTAGGGCTAATCTTTATCCACTTAATGAACTTTTGGGGAGTTGCTTTAATTATGTACTTGGTCTTGCCCAAAGCCTTATAAATAGAAGCTATAATAAATTCAGTTTTAGTGGCCTATTAAAAGGGAATCCCTAGTTTTGTGGAGGGCCTAAGAGGCATAGCTTGTGTATCCAAATTATAATTTGACATAAATTACTCAAATTGGACTCTAGCCATAGTAAAGAATGAATAAGTTATTGTGGTCTTAGTAAACCTTCTCAAATACTCTAATATTTCATTTGAATACATAGTGGTAGAAAGAATCAAATAATGATTGAATTTTATTTTTATAGTTGTAGTATCAATGTTAGAGGAAACTAAAGAATCTATAGTTTGGGTATCTTTCTTAGATATGACACTACTCTTCCGAGTAGGCAATTGTTTAGTCATTCTTAAATAATATTTTATTGAAATATAAAGCATGTCAATGTAATCAACAACCAAATTTGAAATATCAATTGTATCATTATCACTATATATAGTGTCTAAAGTAATAAAAGATGTCACCTTTTCCATCATTTGTCTCCCTTATTCAACAATAATACTATCACCTTAAGTAAAGTTTGGTACCTCAACTATCATAGAATACTTTGTAGTAGCATCAATAATTGAGCCAATGCTAGTTGTATTAGCTACCTGAGTAGAGCCGACAATACCCTAAGTATATTTTGGGATAATTTCCCTTATTGGCTCTTATATAGAGACTAGTCCTTATCTATCATTTTTAATTCTCTCTATTTCTTGTATTGTAACTTTGGGAGGAGAGCTCAAACTAGTAGCTATTATTGTATAAGTGGGATCCCGAACTCAATATTATTGGAAAAACTTTGTAGCTAACTCCATTTTATCTTATTGTGTGTCTTATCCTTCTAATCCAAAAATTAGAAGTTTTGATTGATAGATATTTCAAGAACATGAAAATAACATAATAACATTGAATTCTCTAAGAAGATATGTTTTCTTACTCAAGATTGTAATACAACTATATGCTTATATATGGGAAGAGATGTCTAATTTTCATTTCAGGTTATATATTCATTTATACACATTTTTAAAGTAGGAGGAGGATGTGTAAGGTCACCAATATTGAGGGAGATTAATTGGTTTGAATTCCTTGATTTAAAAGAATACAAAGTTTGAGGAATTACTATTTTTAAAATCTTACTATTTTTAGACTACACTACTAAAATTGAAATTTGGAGAGCTTCCATTAGGTTTTTAGGGGTTAAACCCACTAATCATAGATTCATGCCATCTCACCACATTCTCCTTTTTCTTAGATTTCCAATAGTTCAAATGGGGAGTCAATTGGAGCTATGGTGCAAAAGTTATGGCTCCCAGAAGTTCCATCATCAATTGGGGTAGAATCATCACCCGAATTGTCCTCTGAATTATTGCCCAGATCATTCCTCCCTCCTTGAGAAGTAATGGTCCCCATTACATCAATATTCCTCATCAGGTGTGGTAGTTGTGTCTTAATTTTATTCTCTATGAGCCACTCACCTTGGTGGCTAAGCTGGCCCCTTTTGACCAATCGATAAAGTGGAATAGAGTGTCCTCTTGTTGTCTTCATCTAGGTGTCCACAATCTAATCCTCCTCCATTAGATAAAAACTCTATCGATCAATATCATCAATGTCTAGTTATTCTTCTATGATCTAAGTTTCCAACAAAGGTGGATGATATGGTTTGAGGAGTTCCATGTTGAATATCAGATGCAGACCAAGGTAGGCTGGTAGGTTCAACTCAAAAGCATTTTCTCCAACTTTTCTGGTGATGGTGTAGGGACCATTTCACAAAGGCTGAATTTTTTTGTGTAGGCCTACAAGTCATTCCTTTTTAATCCACAACCAATCCTTATCACCCATATAAAAATGGTGTGTAATCTTATGTCTGTCATGGCATTGCTTATACTTCATATTCATCTTCTCCAAGATGTCATGAACTTGATGTTAGATGTGTTGCATTTGTTTAATGAACTTTGTTGCTTTTTCTACCTTAGATCTGCCATGAGGTGTGTATTCCATGGTGGAGAATGGAATGGCTATATCAATTGAGGCCATGGGTTGGAAATCAAAGCATACTTGGAATGCATTGTTCTTGGTCAAGTTGTGTAGGACCCGATTATATCCATGTTGTATTAAAACAAGCCCCCCATCCCATGATGCATCCAAATCATGTAAACAATCAAGTGGTTCACCACTTCTATCTAACCATTAGTCTATGGATGGAAGGCTATAGACTTCATTAGCTTGGTATCTATCATCTTCCATAGAGTAGACCAAAAGATGCTCAAGAACCTGTTATCTCAATCTGAGACAATGGACTTAGGGAGACCAAAATGGAGCCTTATATGACTAAAATATAGTTGAGTAAATTATTTGGTAGATATATTTTTCTTACAAGTAATCATGATAGCCATTTTTTAAAAATGATCAACTACAACAAAAATATAATCCTTGCCATGTTTTGAAGTGGGCAAACTTGAGAGAAAATCCATTGAGATAGATTCCCAAGGCCTGGTTGGTTCTGGAAATGGCATGTACAATCCTTGCTTCTTATTTGTTGGCTTGGCTATCACACATGGGGTACAAGATTTGAGGTACCTTTCCAAATCCTTTCGTATATGGGGCTAGTAGAAGTGTTTTTAAAGAACTACCAATGTATTTTCTATAACAAAGTGTCCAGCTATCCTACGGAAATTTGCTTCCCATATCATCTTCTATTACTTTGTAGCTGGAACATAGATGCACCCCATATGATAGAGGACATTATCTTAAAAATAGAAATCAAAAACATGTTTATCTTCTTCAAGCACCTGATATGTATTAGTAAAGGTAGGATCTACTTCATATAGAGCACCCTAAGTGGCAGTCTCATGTCCTATAGGTCAAGAATTGTTGTGAGTGTAGTAATTGGTGGGTGGCTCAGATAATCTATGATTATATTTGAGCTCCCCTTTTTATGTTTGATTATCATATGGAATTTCTAAAAATATGTGGCCCACTTTTGGTGCCTCTCATTTCATAGTTTTCTTTGCATCTAGATGAATTCCAATGGTTTGTGGTCAATGTAGATTACCATCTCCTTCCCTAAGATGTAGTGTTTCCATTATTTTCAAGCTTACACAATGGCATAGAGATCCTTGTCATATGATGGGTATTTCCTAATTGTATCAGTGAAAGTTTTACTATGATATGCAATAATGGCCATGTTGCATGATGATAGCTCCCATAACATATGCAGATGCATCTTCATCAACTCAAAAGGTTGATGCAAATTTGGCAAGGCCAGAATAGGGGCTGAGCAAAGTCTATTCTTCAAATTCTCAAATACCCTTTATTGTATTCTTCCTCACTAAAATGTAGCTTTAGCTCCTCCTTTAGTCACTTGGGTTAGTGGTAAAGTAACATGTGAGAATCCAAGCACAAAATTGTGATAGAAATTTGTAAGACCCAAGAATTTGTGAATATCTATGAGGGTCCTTAGTATAGGCCATTCTCAAATAGCCCAAATCTTCTCTAGATCAACATGGACCCCTTCCTCATTCACAATGTACCCTAGGTACTAAATTATTTTCATCCCAAATGTGCATTTGTCAATATTTGCATACAACTTTTGCTCCTAAAGAGTTTAAATCACCTTATAAACATGTTGCAGATGTTCAACCCATGTTCTACTATATATGAGTATGTCATCTAGGTAGACAATCATGAATGAGTTGGTGAAGGGTTACAAGATGTCATCCATCATCCTCATGAAGTTTGAAGGTACATTAGTTAAGCCAAAAGGCATAACTAACCATTAAAAGTGCCCCTCCTTAGATTTAAATGTAATCTTCCAAACATCAATAGGATCGATGGGAATTTGGTGATAGCTAAATTTGAGATCAATTTTGGTGAAGAACTTCACACCAAAAAGTTGGTCTAGTAGGTCATCAATCATGGGGAGGGGGTAGAAATTCTTCACAGTGATTTTATTTAGGGCTCGATAGTTAATGCAAAGCCTCCATGTTCCATCTTTCTTTGGTGCCAGAATAATCTAGCTACCACAGGGTGAAAATCTTGGCCTAATGTGACCCTTTTGGATCAATTCCTAAACCTATCTTTTTATCTCATCATTCTCAAAAATTGATCTATGATACATAGGACTATTAGTGAAAGGTGATCCTGAGATCAAATCAATAGAATGTTTTACCTGGTAGTGTAGTTTAACTATTATGGGTGACTTGAATAAGTCATCATATTCTCTTATGATTTGTCCCATCTACTTATATTGTGTTGATTTTGTAGTCAGGACTACAACATCAACCTTCTTGGATTTTTGTGGTTTAACCACCATGAGAATGAATTGCTTTGTCTTCTCCACCAATCTTTTACATTGCTTGGCACTAGTTAGGGAGATAGATGTGGGAGGTGGTACCTCTATTACCCTATATCACCATGTTCTAAGAGTTATGGTGATTCTTTAGGTTCACGATTCATAGATGCCATGTTGATCATACATGAAAGGCTGACCAAGGAGTACATCACAAACATATACATTGACCACATCACACAAGACTTCATCTTGGAAAGGTTTTATTGCATATGAGATAAGACTCTAATGGGTGACACATAGGTATCTCCCTGGGCTCAACCATCTAATACTATATGGCTTTGGGTGAGGCTTCATAGATAGATTTAGACTTTTCACAACTTTAGTAGAGATTAAATTCTTTTGACTCCCACTATCAAGAATGAAATGCAGGGGCTTACCTTTTAACCATAATTTGGAGTGAAACAACCTTTCATTATCATCTAACCTTTCCTCATGGGTCTATGATGAAGCAATGATGGTATTAGGCTCAGCATCTATAATCACTTCTTTGTCCTCTTCGACTGTAGGTTGTGTATGAGATAGAGTAGTAGATGTTGAGTATTGTGACTCAAAAAGTATTGACTTGATGGCTTGACATTCTTCTTTGGAGTGAGTTCTAGTTTTTTGGTAATCACACCATTTTCCAATCTTCCCCTTTTAGGATTTCTTATCTTGAATCTCCTTTTGCTTCCAATTTTGGCCTTGTCTTTGACCTTCCTTATCACTTTTCCTTTTCAAAGTTTGACTCTTTGTATTCTTTCTTCCATGATTCTACTCAATCTTCACTGTGAACTTGTAAACCTCATTGAGTTTCCAAATTAAAGAGTTCCATTTACCCCCATATGTACCATTGTATTCCACCATGATATTTGAGAGTCTTATGTTTCTCACTTTCTTGGATGCCCAATCTTGTAAATAGAGAATGAAAAATGTCAGTGTAATCTTGAATAGATTGGTCCTTACCTTGGTGAAGTTGTTGCCATTGTATGTACCAATCATCATATGCTCTAATGGGATAGTATTCTTCCTTTACCACTTCCATGAAATCATCCCAGGTAGGTTCCACCTCAAGGCCAATGTCATCTATACTGAACCTCTTTTTGTACACTTCCCACCAATTTTGTATAGGCAATGATGCTTTCAAAAGAGCAAAAGTGATTTTTTCTCCATCGATGAATTTATTTACAAAAAAGTAGGAAGATAATTGATCCAACCAGTTTTATATTACATCAACATTTATTTTTCCTTCAAATGTATGGATATCAAAATTCATCTAAACCTTGAAGGGTGTTGGGGTAGTGAAAGGACGTTCCATGGATGAGGAGCCAAGAAGTGTAGCTAAGGAGCCAAAACTTCCCATCAAGAGTTATTGGAGAATTTGGGAAAATTGGTGTATCATCTATGCTTATTTCAATTATATGGCTTCATTCACCATTTCCTTGAAGGGATTGGATGTCTTAGTGTCATCTACCATTTGAATTCATTTGGAGTGAATAGGTGGATAGTTTGGAAGCTCTGTTGTTTTCCACCTAAGTTTCTTATATCCTGACCTCATCCTTGAGATAATACACTCTCAAGATAAATCACTCTGATACCACTGATCCAAAACTTAGAATTTTTTATTGATATATATTTCAATAACATGAAATAACACAGTAATAATGAATTCTCTAAGAAGTGATGTTTTATTACTCAAGATTGCAATACAACTATATGTTTATCTCTAAGAAGAGATGTTTGATCTCCATTTTGAGTTAAATATTCATTTATACACATTTTTAAAGCAAGAGGAGCATGTGTAAGGTCACAAATATTGAGGGATATTAATTGGTTTGACTTCCATGATTTAAAACAATATAGAATTCAAGGAATTACTATTTTTAGAAACTTATTATTTTTAGACTGAATACTAAAATTGAAATTTGGGGCACTTCCATTGGGTTTTTGGGGGTAAAAAACCACTAAGTGGATCTCTGTGCCATCTCACCATATTTTCCTCATTATTATCTTTCCAATGGTTTAAATTTGGATTCAATTGGAGCTACGGTGCAAAGGTTATGGCTCTCAAAAGTTCTATCATCAACTGGGGTAGAACCATTGCTCGAATTGTCCCCTGAATTGTTGCCTAGATCACCTTCTCTCTACTCCCATTTTGAATCAACATAAATAGGATCTATTAGATTCATAAAACATTCAAGATTCATATCTTATTCTTGTGTTACTATAAGGACCTAAGCAGATATTGGTAGAGTCCCTTTTCTCTTGTAAGTCAATATAGAGGAGTTGACAACAATAGTGGAAACGGGTGTAAATATGGTGAATGGATAAGTGATTAATGGTGATATAATAGAGTAAATATGTGGATATTTATTACCAAGCACTATGAATCTGGTATTATAATAGGTAATGATTTCAATGGAGTATTGGACCAAAATGGTGAGGGAGACACAATAGTAGGAATACTAGCATGGGTGACAAGGTAGTGGGAAACAACACAAATGTAGTAGGAACAATAGTGGATATTGATTTCAATGTGTAAATAATATTAATTTATAAAAAATAAGAAGGAATACTTATTGCACTATTATCAGTGGGGGAAAGGGTACAAAATGAAGTGATCCCATTGGCCTACCAGGAGCTGTAGATATTCCCATGTTAGTTATAGTCTAAGGGGAAACATCACTTAGATGTCTAGGGATGTCCCTAAAGATATTAGACCTAATATAAGGGTCTATATCCCCATGTTTTCTAGCTTCACCAACTGGGCCTGCTTTTACTTGAGGAGGAACTTGGAATAGTGGTAGAGCCACTTCTTTATTTTCAATTTGTTTTGCATCTTTCCTAATGGTGGTAGGATCATATTAAATTTTTTTCACTACTCACATTAACATTCAACCTTGGCACATATTGAGGTAAACCTCAAATTCATATTCTACATTCATAAATATATCATCATGCTCAAAGTGTTGATGTCCATATGAAATGTGAACTTTATTTCCCAATCTTGTAATGGCGATTCTGACGTTCTTTCTTAGAACCCAATATTAGAATGCCACCCTATTATAGCCATAATACACCCTAATTTTTCCCATAGACTCAAGATGTTCTCACTTTGTATATTGAATGCACCTAATGCTAATTTTGGGTTTATGTATAACTCCTTGCTTGACATCCCTCAAATCAACATACACATTATTGAACAGTTGAAAGACAATTTCTTGTTCAACTACTTTATATAGGATGTTGTGTGGTGGATATAATGGGGGAGTATTAGTCTATTCTATCATGATTATTTTATGCTTGGGGTAATACCTATAGACATCCAATTCCTAACACTATTTGTGTTGAAATTGTCAATCTTACTCGAATTGCATTCAAATGCACATTTTAGGTCAAAATCCATAAAACACCCTAAATAGTTCAAACTTGCCACTTACAAGTGTCAATTTAGGTCAAAGTATCCCTAAATAGGGTAATGTATTTTATAGGGTATCTAACTTTAACTAGATCATTTCAATTCAAAATGACAAGTTTGCCATTTAGTGCTATGAATCACTCTTTTCTTCTAATTCATTGGTACACATCACGTACCTTTGTTATTTGGTGTTGGCAACATCCTAAATGGGAATACAACTCCAACACATCTAACATCACCTTCTAGTTCCTCTCTAGTTAAATTATGACCTAGTAATATGACTTTTTAACCATTTTTATTAATTGAGGGCCAATTTTTAAATAATTGCATAAATTTTGATTAACCTTGTTTAAGGCCAATTAATTCAAATCAAGAGCTTAAGTGGATTTTCCATGAGACTTGTTGAATATTTATTTTTGAAAATTGATTCCTATTAACTACATCATCAGGTGACATCATTTCTTGGAAAGACATCCCTAAGCCATAAATTCCATAAATATCAGGATTATGGGTTACCCATGCTTAGTTAATGCCTCACATGCCTCTTCAATGCCCCTTCTTCCAAGGTCATGATGAAGATAATTATGGATTTAATTCTAAATATTATGATTATCTATGGCCACACTTCTCAATCTTGAGACAGACAGTCATGGTTGATCCTGACCAATCTCAAAAATCTATAAATAGAGAGGCTATGGACATGAATTTTAAGCTTGAATATTGCAAAGTTATAATGTTAAATTGTTTCTACAAGGTTTTACATTTAATCATAGATTTTTCTTGCAAGCTTCATTGATAGGATAGTTTAGTGATTTAGAATCATGAGCCTAGGTTTTATGGAGTGTTCTTGAAGCATTCAAGGAGCTTACCACCATTTTTGACAAAGACAAGAATGCTTGATTAAGGGAGAACATGCTTTTGAGCCACATGGGTATGGTGAATCCATTTGGGAAGGTAATATGATGTTGCTTTTTTTCATTTGTTTCTTTATATCCTTTATAATTCTTATAGGAATAGATAGGCTTGGTTAGTTAGTTCTTTATGCATGTTTCATTATTTATGGACTAATTATTGACTAACTTGCTTTGTAATCCTCTCTACATCTTGGCATGGTCGGTGGGAAAAGATGCATCTCACACTTGAAGAAGATCATTTTTCAACTTTAAAAAATTCATTTGGACCTTTAAAACTCATACAAATTGATTTTATAACTTTATTTTGCCATTTTTGTTTGCCACAGTTTTACACAGTAACTGGCATCGACAAGTAAGACTGACATCAGTTATGTGGCTTAACTGACATTAGTTAGCAAAACTAACATTGTCTAGATTTTGGTTAGCCAATGTAACCATCATCTATTATATATAACTAACGTCGATCACTGTGTTTTTCCAAAAACATAGACCCAAGAGTTATTTCTCATTTTATTGTTTCAAACTAAAAAGAGCTTATAAGCTAAAGGACATGCTAACATTTTTGTTGCAGGACCAAGCTTGATATTTGATAAAAACATGTTTAAATCACCTTTGGCATGCTTAAAAATAAATTAGGAACTTTATTTTGGTGTTTAACAAAGAATTTAGATGTTTTGGTGAATGTTTTCAAAGTTTGCAACTAAGACCAAGGGGTCAAATAAACAACACCAAATATTTCATTTGGGCTTAAAATTGAACACACTTGTCAATTCTTGTTTGCAATAGTTATTTACTTATGTTCTATTTGGCAAAAAGAGGAATGTTGCATGTATGCTCTTCCATTTGTCTCCTATAGGGAACCCTTTGAATCAAAAGCACCATTCTTATTTCAAATAGCCTAGTCCAAGGTTTAGAAAGAATGTCATCTAAAGTACTCCCCAAAAATTCATCAAAGTTTGGGTGACCTTGAAAATGACCCTAAAGTCTTTCTATTTTATGCTTTCTTTATTTTCATATAAACTTGGCTTGCAAGGGGGATGTCATTACCTCTCATGAGTTATTTAGGGAATCTTTGACCCAGGGTTTCACCCCCTAGCATTGACTTCATTTGACTCCTTTGAATTTGAACATGGGACTTATTTGGATTTGGACATCACACTACACTAAGCAAATAGCAGGATGTAGTGGTTGTAAAAAGGACTAGACCTTTTTACAATCAGTTAATGTTATAATCACCTAATTTTTTTGCTTGTCTTTTGCATCATTTGATGTGAAATTCATTATGTAATTGATTCCCTTAGAATGATCAAAACATTGCTATTTTAGTAGACCCCACTTTGTCGTACCTTATCAATTTAGACTTAAGATGTTTGGTTTTTTGTCATTAGCTTACTTGGTCTTGATTTGTGTGTAAAACTTATTTTTAACTCAAAAGAACTTAACCAAATCACATTGTCCTCAATCTTCTTGGGCAAGGGAGGTATTACACTATCCAAATGGAAAATTCACCTTTCCCTTATTCAAATTGTTATCAAAAAACTTTATGTCATGTCATCCACTTTGGTGCAGTCATGTTGCCCAATTGAGTCTAGATCTTTTACCCAATTTATTTAAATCCTTCATTTATAATCCACATTTAAAATTTAACATTTCTAAGTTCTAAGGGTTGGTGTGTCAAATTGGGTTCACCATTTGTGCACTAAGCTTTTTTTAACTTGGGTTCAAATATCCATTTGGATTGAAGGTCATTTATTAAGACTCAAAATCATATTATCATCTTGGTGGACTCAATTCATCTTGTATATCACTTATGCTTTGAGTATTATAACATATTTTATCCTACCATAATCATGTGGCAATGTTGTGCTACCTATGTGGTCCTAGCTTTATACTCAGTGATTCACATATGTTTTTAATCTTCTTCATAATTTGGAGAGATTTCCTCTAAACTTCTATGGTCAACTTGTCAAAGTTGAAACTAGCTTTTATAGTGTGGGTATATCACAAAGATCTAGGATTTGGTATACTAGTTATCACCTTGGGTCCTTGAGTTACCTTACTCTCTTCTGATCTATACAATTTCAACTTTACCAAAGGTTAAGTAAACTCATGAAATGAATCTTCTAAATTTTGCATGGTTTCAAACCACCCTTCCTTATAGTCTCATTGGTACCTTGGTTATTTGTTTAAAAGAGATCCAAAACATACTTTGATTGGTTGCCAAAGTATTGGTCCAAATTTATTCAAACACACAGAGAAGTTCTTTGTAGACATCACTCAAAGGTTAACTTGTAGTGGGGCCTCTTATGATCTTAGTTATGAAGATGAGAAATTTTATGATGGTCAAGATAACCCTTTATGATATCCCCACTATAGTAGGATCTGAAGATGATTACAATGGATATTAACCCCAAGAAGATCAATATGAAGCCCTTTTTAGATTGATAGAATCAGGTGCTAGACTACCTTCTGATTTTCTTACAGAAAAAATTCCATATCTTAGTTAGAGAAGGAGAACAACGATGAAAAAATTAAGATTTTGCACAAATGGGCATACCTTCTTCCTCTAACAAAGGAAAGGAAATACAAAGAGATTCAAAACACACAAATCTATATATTTTATCTAAGATCAAGATAATAAGTCAACGATATGCAAATCAACTTATCGTAGACTTAACTAACTCCCTAGTTGCCACTTCAATTCACAATAATGCTTTAAAAGAATAAGGAAATATGGTTAAAAGTATGAAATAAATATTGGATGAGGAAATTACCATAGTGGATCAAGGTAATCCAAATGAATAGTTAAAGTCACAAGAGACCTTACAAAGTGTTCCCTTTGACACATAACATATGTTCTTCAATCATCAAGAACCTCTTGTCACTTTACAAATTAAGAAACCTAAACATTCAGTTCAAATTGAGGAAATCCCTCAAGATAATCTGGCTATTTATTTTTAACCAACCCAAAAATTGGTAAATAAACATAGAAATTTCCAAAATCATCAAAGTACGAAATAGCCAAATTCAAGGAATATTTTACAATCCAAGAATTAACAACCTATGTTCTCAACCTAAGGAACAAATTAGAACCAAATCATAGATAAAAATGTATATACCCCTTATAGATCCACACAAAACTAGGGTAACATTCCAACCCAATAGAAACAAAACCAAGGGTACATTCCACCCCAACAGTAATAAAACTAGGGGCACATTCCACCCCAATAGTAATAAAACTAGGGGCACATTTCACCCCAATAGTAACAAAACCAGGAGCACATTCCACCCCAATAGCAAAAAAACTAAGGGCACATTCCACCCCAACAAAAATGAAACTAGGGGCATATTCCACCCCAATAGCATCTTATCCAATCCACAAATGCACCAAACATGCAAGAATGGAATTCTATGAAGAAAATTGTCCAAAGATTGGAGATGAATAATAGAGTCAAAAAGTACAAATTCAATGAGATATTCCCATATCCATTTGACTTATCTATTCTCTAAAACCCCTTTCCACCTCATTTTGAGGCACCCAAATTTTATAAATACAAAGGGAAAGAAGATCTGCATGAACACATACAAGCATTCTTCATCTTGTGTCAGGAGGTTGCTTATAATAGTGAGTACTTACTATGACTTTTTCCACAAAGTTTAGCAGGACAAACTCTTGATTAGCTACTTAAACTACCTAAGGGATTAGTTGTGGATTGGAACAATTTATCTTAAAATTTTGTTAACCATTTCTCATATAACATAGAACATGAATTGACCATTGTTGACTTATACAAAGCCAAGCAGCATGACGGTGAAAATTTTGCTACATATCTACAAAGGTGGAGAGCATTGGTAGGCTAATTTCAACATAATTTTCTATACAAACAGTTGGTTGATATCTTTACACAAAATTTTCATCCTGAAGTTATGTATAATCTATGATTAGCTTGTGCTAACTCATTTGATTAAATTATTGATAAAGGAGTGTAGATTGAGAAGGCTCTTATTTCTAAAGGCCTTGTTGAGATTTTTACATAAGGTCAAGCATCTAATCATACTAAATCATCAGCTCCTATAGCTATGCAGGATAAACCTAAGGGCTTTAGCAAAAAGAAAAACATGGTTGGAAATGTGGTGATAGAAATAAGACATGTTCAAATGGTATAGGCTATGCCTCCTCCAAATGTACAATTAGCTCCCTCAAATCCACTACCTACTTTACAAATACAACCTCCATGATAGACATTTCATAACAATTTTAGAGTCTTTAGTAAGTTAGGAGAATCAGTTGAAATAGTGTTACAAAATCTCATAGTAACTAATTTAATTATATGGCCAGTATCAACGCCATTTCCTCAAGATGAGCCAAAACCAAATTGGTACAAAGAGAATGAATGGGTGTCACTTTCATCATGTTGCTAGTAAAATTGCACATCATTGTGCTCAATTGTGACATATTATTGAGGACTTTATTGAAAGTGGTGAACTAGAAATTAAATTAGACCCTAATCATGACACAAATTAGGATATGGGAATCTATAAAGACCTCTTTCCTTGACATGATCCACCACCACCAAGAAATAATCAAAATGGTCATAATCAAGGACAAAGGTAGAATCAGAACCAACAATAAATTCATAATCATAATGAGCATAATTGAGATCAAATGCCCACACTAATAATGTGGCTTATAACAATATACCTTATGACTATAATAGCACTGTGGGATGCATTTTTACAACCCACATTACCACTATTATTGTAAAACCACATGGCCAATCTCATTCTCCTTGTAACATGAGACCCATCATTATAGGATTAGCACCCTCCCCCCTATTAATACCATGTTGGGTTTGCATCATCATGTTGCTACTCTATTTGCATGGGTTACTAATCTTGAACAATAGTATCATTCTTCTAATTATAATAACTCCTTCCCACCTCTAGGTTGTGCAGTTACAACTAGATGCCCATGAGTTACCATCCAAGGCCCTTCACCCACTTTTTCCATAAAACATAATGAGAACATTATGCCAATGGTTCCAAAGCTGAATACTATCCCAACAAAGGCTAAACTAGTTCAATCCATAATTCAAAGGCTTTATAATCTAATAGATCAATTAGATAAAACCCCTACATAAATTTCCATATTAGAGCTCTTATAGACATTTGATTTCCATAGAACCATCTGCAATAAAATTTCACAAGAATCTATTGTGGCTAATGATATAAACCTTGATCAGTTCCAGAACTTAGTTGGATATTTGTCTTCATTTTGGCAAATCACATTTGATCAAAAGGACATGTCCACCCTTAGCCCAAACCACAATAACCCAATATACATTGAGATAATTATTATGGATCACAAGATCAAGTGGTTTCTTATATATAATGGTTCAGGTATGAACATCATATCTCTTAAATTGGTATGATGATTGGGTTACATGGATAGAGTCATTCAGCCAGAAACTGTTATAATCAAGGCTTACAAAAACACTGAGAGGGAGTCATCTAGTACAATTTGGTTACCAGTCATGTTTGGGTCTATTTCTCATCATACATTATTCCATATTATGGATATTGAGCTTCCTTATAACATACTTCTAGGTCATCCTTAGATGCATGAAGTATAGGCAGTTCCATCTACTCTTCACTAATGCCTTAAGTTTCCCCATGATGGGATCAAGGTTACTATTCTTGTTAATCAACAGCCATATCAATACTGTAAGAATCTTGAAGTAGATTTTCATAATTATAACTATTTCCCAAGTTATAAATTCATTATGAAGAAGAACAAAGCCATCATTTCTCATCCATCTCCATCTAATTATATGGACCCTGGTGATTTAGCCTCCACTTCAATCGATCCATTTCCTACAGCTCTGGCCAAGAAGGTTATTATTAAAGATGTAAGCATTTCCATGTACCATCTAAACTATGTCCTCCATATTACAAATTTACCAAAATCCCCTAAAAATTTTGGTAAGCCTAAAACTTCTCAGACTCCTAATAAACCCAATTAGATTTGGAAACCAAAGAAGAAACAACCAAAACCTCCTAAGGTTTTTGTACCTACAATTACACCAAACAAAGATCAAGAGGATTTTATTGAGGGAGATTAGTTATGTTTTGAAGGCCTTGTTAATTGTTTTTAGAATCTAAAGTATCTTATCCCTAACCAGATAATGGATCATCTTGACTATATAGGGAAAGGCCTCGGCCCATAGGCACAAGGAATTTTAGAACCCTTATTAGTCAGAGTCATCAATTGGAATCATGATCTCAAATTTAAACCACAAAAGGATGATCTCATGAAATTTGATAGTGACTCTTTTGAAGGGATTAGTAATGAGACTCCTAGCAGTGACACAATGTCCCATTATAGCCTTTTTGATGAGCTTATTGACTCAAATTTGTTTGATTCAAATACCATGTTAACCATAATTCCTATTAGAGCTTCCCATCCTAAAGCAAAAACCCATCTTAGTGGTGCTTCCCTTCCTAAAGTAGGACATTACATCATTACCATTGGTGCTTCCCATCCTGAAGTAAACCCTCATTGTAACTTATGCCTTTTCCATCTTGAACTTATAGATTAGGATCGGTAAAATTTGGTCATATGCCTCGATGAGTTTCAAAATTAAGAATCAATTGCAGAACACATGGGCCTACGAGATGCATTCCCTATTGGTGATCATAAGCAAGGTTATGATTTTTTATTTAATTCTACCTACTTTAGAGAGTAGGTAAACTTTCTTAGTTATAATAAAGAACAAACATCAAGATATTCAGGTGAAAACCTCTTTGAGGCACTTGTCAATCAGGGAAAAAGTAAAGAAAAAGATAAGCCTTTGAGTGAAAACTTATTTTAGGCACTCCCAAGTGGGAAAGTTTGCTCATCCCCTCATGACATAGAAAGCCCATTTATCCCAAGTTCCATAACTAGTACAAGCATCTCTTCAAAACAACATAAAATATTTGAGCATCTTACTCTTGATTTTTTAGAGGTTTTTGCCAATTGGCCTTTACCTAACAAGGCAGATTCTAATTCTTCATATTATCTAGATCTTTGGGAGGGACAAAAAAAGGATATAGTAGAAGAAGATGATCATGACCATACATTGCCTACAATTCTAGAATATGGATCCACACTCCTTATGGAGAGCACAACATAAGTTAATTTGGGAACCCATGAGAATCCTAAAAATGTTTATCTTGAATCTTTCCTTATTGAATCAGAACGTGAGCATATTATATCCATTATTAAGGATTATATAGACATATTTACATGGGCATACTCTGATATGTTAGGATTAGACCTAGATTAGTTGTACACTATCTTGTTGTTCACCCTGATGTTAAACTAGTCAAGCAAGAGTTGTGAAAGATGTATCCATGCATCGCCCTTTTGGTTAAAGCCAAGTTGGAAAAGTTGTTAGGAGCCAATTTTATCAAACCACTAGATTACTCTGAATGGATTTCTAACATAGTACCAGTGAGTAAAAATACCCCAAGCATACATGTTTGTACTAATTTTTGTGATATCAATAAAGCATGCCCCAAATATTATTTTCCTCTGCCCAACATTGACATGATTATCGACTCAACTGCTAGGTATGAGATGTCATCCTTAATGGATGGATTTTTTAGTTATAATAAGATCAAGATAGCCCCTAAGGATTAGCATAAGACTGCATTCACCACTCTGTAGGGGACATTATATTACCAAGTCATGCCATTTGGTTTGAAGAATTCTAGACCCACATATTAGCATGCAATGATTATCATCTTCCATGACATGATGCATGACATTGTCAAGGACTATGTTGATGACATACTAGAAAAATCAAGAACAAGAGAAGGACACCGTAACATTTTATGAAGAATATTTGAGAGGCTTCATGCATATAAAGTTCACTTGAATCCTAAGAAATGTGTCTTCAGAGTCACATCAAGAAAATTTATAGGGTTCATTGTATCACAATAAGGGATTGAAATCAACCCTACAAAGGTCAATGCTATAATGAAAATTCCTCCACCAAACAATATTAAATAGTTGTAAGGTCTACAAGTAAAAATCAAGTTTATACACATGTTTATTTCTTAATTGGAAGATAAGTGCCACCCATTTACCCACCTCTTAAAGAAAGGGGTAAAATTTCAATGGGATGAAGATTATCAGCTAGCATTTGCAAAGCTTAAAACATACTTGGCCAATCCACCAGTCCTATGACCTTCAACATAAGGAAGGCCACTGGAGCACATTGAAGATAATGAACAATATAGAACCTCACAGCTGCAAGAACTAGAACTTCTTAATGGTAAGCATTTGGCTACCCTAGAAAACTTGTAGGCCTATCAAAATAGATTATGAAGAAGCTACACCAAGTACATTTTCCCTCAATAATTTGAGATTGGTGACTTAGTTTTGAAAGAGAACCAGAAGAACATGAATGTTGAACCCAAAAAGAAAGGCAAGTTTCAGCCTAATTGGTTAGGACCATATATTGTCATGGCAAACAATGGATTAGGAGCATATCAATTAGCTAAACCTAGTGGTTAAAAACTTTTAAAGCCCATGAACATCATACACCTTAAGAGGCTCTACGTACAAATAGATTTGAACCATTGTCTAAAATATCCCTAACTCAGGGGTAACTTGTGTTGTTATAATTTTTTCCCACCCTTTTATCTTACCTTGAACACATTTTATACTACCTTGGTCCACTTTTCATGATTCTCGATAGTAAAGGCTTTGAATTCTTGGCACTTTGAACACATTCTTCATCCCATTACGGATTACTCTCTTTGAGAAGCATATTATTTGTTCTATCTAAGACATGTTATAATCTTGAACAATTTTTATCCCTTGACCAATTATGATCTCGATTATGTCTCATAAACATATGAACATCTTCAGCAGTAGTTTTACAATGAAGTTTAGCTAGGATAGTCTTGTGCAGCTTCAGATAAGTGAATAGCCACATCTTAATTCTCATATTTGTTGTTCTTTCTTGTTTTATCAAGAACCTCACTCTCACCAATTTGTAATCATGGGTCATTACAGCTAGCTTAGCTATCTTATTGGAACTTCTACTTTTAGGATGCACATCTCCTTGACTAGATGGTCCCACCTTGTGTATATTTTATCCCAAAAACATTAGAAATACTTTGAAAATACCAAAAACATCAAAACATGATCCAAAAAATAACAAAAACATTGTCTCATGCTTCTATACATTTGTACATTCCCATTCTACCATGCTATGCTCTTGTCATTTTGCAAGCACAAAAACACCAATTCATTTCATCTTGTCCCACACACTTGTCATTTTGCAAGATCATTCTTTCTCATCTCATCAGCTTCTTGTTCACTAGACCATTCTCATTTTATTATCATATCTTTCATTTATTTTATAAAATTAATCATGATGGTCTGATCATCATTTTTCTTCTATCCCATTTCCTGGGAGAACTACATTTAGAATAAAGTTTATGTTAGAACATGCATCCATGGAACTATGTAGGCAGCATCCACTTGTTTTATACATCTAGAGTTAGCACAGCCAACCCCTTCCTTTTCTTCTCTTCCCCCATTTCTTCTATCATTGTTCCTCTTTAATTAGGGAATAATTGTCATCTCATTATTCTTTGTTATGATGTGGTAGAAAGTAATGCCTCTACCACACATGTATGAACATGTGTCTTTAAACTGCACTAACTTGGTTTTTGTTTGTGTGTGTTTATTTGAGTTTTATTGGTGTTTTGTTGTGTTTTTTTAGTGTTTTTTTGTGATTTCAAATGTCTCCTTTTATTTCTTCTCCTTGTCTCTTTGTATTACTTCTTGTCTCATCTTGGTCTTGTGTTTCCTTGATTTTTTTTTGCTTATCTCTTTTATGTTTTAGAACATCTTGATGATTCGCATGGATCTCGATTGTTTATATCTTGATATTATATTATTACATTATTCTTGGACCATTTTGTTTATTTGAATTTTTATGGTGTCATTTTTTTCTATTTAATTTTTCTTTTTTCTTTTATGTTCAAGAATGCCTTGATGGTCCACATGGATCTTGATTATTCATATCTTGGTCTCATGTCATTAAGACATTCTTGCCTTTTATTTTTAAAAATTTTTGTCCCTACTTAAGATAATTTCTTGATTTTGAGATAGTTTCATTTATGTTTAACTTTTTCTTTGTCTTTGCTTTTTTTTATTGTTTAAATGTAAATTATTGTAACTCTGGTTTTGGTCATTATTTTACCATTATCCTTAGTTATAGGTATTCACATTTTAACTAGCTCAACACAATTGGAATCTTATGTCACTCTAAGTTATTCATACTTATGATGCCTAATTTATTTTTCTATATCAATCACTTTGTGCTTTGGTCTCAGCATTTTAACATCAACATTAGCTCTGATGAATGATTCTCAAGAACACATTGCAAAACCTAGGCTCATGATATGGAATTAGGCTTCTAGGTAACATGCATTTCAAGCTTCTTTGTCTATGCTTACATGTGAATCTCTTTGCATACATTATGATTCTAATCAATTCTTGGCCATTTTTCATTATTCCTCATTCTATTCTCTCCCAAACTTGGGTGAACTACATTGGCCTAAAGTTCATGTTGAAATATGAGTCCATAGAACTATGTAGGCAATGCTCAATTTATATTGAGGTCATCTTGGTTATCTCCATTATTCTTTTAATCTCTCTCTCATCACTTTGTGCATTATCATATGTTTGGTTTTATATGGCTTTCTAAGCCATTACACCATCGTATGTATATTTGCGCTCACTCACTTTAACCTATCTTTTCAGTTATATCCTTGAGTTATTTTTGCTTGCCAATTGCCCATGCTAGGGCACAACATCTAAACCATGTTTGAATCAAATTAGATATACAAGGGCAAAATCACTATTTATGCTTTATCAATGATCAAAATTCACCATACTAGGGAAAAACTATTTTATCACAATCAAATCTACTCTACTAGAGTACTTCTTATCATATTCTCTTTGGAGACCATATTCTAGTGGTGCTTCCCTTCCTAAAGTAGAATGTTCTCTCTTTTCCTCTAATTCGAAACTCTCCACATTAAATCCCATGATGGTAATATTTTAGTGTGAAACTTGTCTTAGGATTGATCAATGTCATAAGCATGTTGCTTATACTCTCAAATTGGGTACATTTAAAGTGTGCCCCTTATATTTATGGATTGTATCTTTCTCATTAACCCTATCTTTGGGTCCTATTATACCTCTCATTATATTTTTATCATTAATGGTAATCACATGTACAAGCATTAATTCATCTAGATGTGATCTATTCCATGGGTTAATCTCTCTCTTTTTGAGAGTCCATCCTTTTCTTCCATCATAGTATGTCCTCTCGAAGCAGAATCATGGGTCTATTCTAATTTATTCTTGACAACTCTTTTCTTTGAAAAGATGTTTCTTCACCTGAATGTCTTACTATGCCTTTTCAAATAGGGGCAAAATGTAGACATCTAATTCCTAACATCATTTGTGTTGAAATTGTAAATCATACTCGAATTACACTCAAATGCACATTTTAGGTCAAAATCCATAAAATGCCCTAAATAGTTCAAACATGTCACTTATAAGTGCCAATTTAGGTAAAAGTATCCCTAAATAGGGCAATGCATTTTATGGGTCAACTAACTTTGATCAGATCATTTTGAGCCAAAATGACAATTTTGCCATTTAGTGCTCTGGATCACTCTTTTCTTCTAATTCATTGGTACACATCACATACCTTTATTATTTGGTGTTGGAAACATCTTAAATGGGAATATAGATATAATGCATCTAAAATCACCTTCTAGTTCCTCTCCAATCAAATTATGGCCTAGTAATATGACTTTTTGACCATTTTAATTAATTGAGGGCCAATTTTCAAATAATTGCACAAATGTTGATTAACCTTTTTTAAGGATAATTAACCAAATCAAGAGCTTAAGTGGATTTTCCATGAGTTATGTTGAATATTTTTTTTTGAAAATTGATTCCTATTAATTGCATCATCAGGTGACATCATTTCTTGGGAAGACATCCCCAGGCTATAAATGCCATAAATATCAGGATTATAGGTCACCCATTCCTAGTTAATGCCTCCCATGCCTCTTCAGTGCCCCTTCTTCCAAGGTCACGATGAAGATAATTATGTATTAATTCCAAATATTAAGATTATCCATGGCCACACATCTAAATATTGAGATGGATGGTCATGGTTGATCTTGACTAATCTCAAAAATCTATAAATAAAGAGGTACTTGAATATTGCAAAGTTTAATGTTAAATTATTTCCACAAGGTTTTACATTTGATCATAGATTTTGCTTGCAAGCTTCATTGATAGGCTAGTTTAGTGATTTGGAATCATGAGCCTATATTTTATGAGTGTTCTTGAAGCATTGGAGGAGCTTACCACCATTGTTGACAAAGACAAGGATGCTTGATTAAGGGAGAACATGCTTTTGAGCCACATGGGTATGGTGAATCCATTTGGGAAGGTAATATGATGTTGATTTCTTTCACTTGTTTTTTGTTATCTTTTGTAATTCCCATAGGAATAGATAGGCTTCGTTAGTTAGTTATTTAGGCATGTTTCATTATTTATGGACTAATGCTTGACAAACTTGCTTTGTAATCCTCTCTACAATACCAATAATCCCCCCTTTTTTTAAGAATTCTATTTATTAAATATTAAAGCCTATGCATGTTAAAACCATAAATGGCCCTATATGCCATTGGGTAGAAGGTCTCTAAAATCCTTTTTATTTCCTTCCTAAACTTGTAAATATTAATAATGCTAAACCCATCTCAAACCCTATTTTTGGGTTTTCCTCAAATGGCTCCCAAGGTTATTCATAATATTTATGCATGGTAGCTATGATAGCATATAAAAAATATGACATCATAAAAAAAATTCCAACTAGTCTATTTTATTCTCTATGTATTTGGATCCTTAAGTTAGAACTTTTGACTTCTCCCAGAGCTATGATTTGTTTGAACTCGGAATGATATCCAGTAGTGACACCCATACTTCATGGACATAAGAGATGTTAGGAAAACCATATATTCTATTGAGTAGTGTCATATCCATTGTTATCCTTGGTCTAAACATTACTATAGGAATGGATGAAATTGGACCTAAAATCACCAAATTACTTGTGTCCTTGACCCATTACTTTAACTTATCTCTGACTATGCTAGTATTTAACCATACATCCACTATGAGTTGGTTGTAAATCATTTCAAGAGCTAGGAGACTATATTATATTTTGAATTCATTGCCCATAATATAAGCTACATGAGTAGTATTAAGGTGAAATTTTAAAATGTTCTCAGAGAGTTTACCATTGGAAAACAATTTTTGTAGCAAATCAATGACATTGCCTCCAATTTCATAATGGCAATATATAATGTCATAGCCTTAATTAGCAGTATATCATCGGTATATCTTATCATAGTAGTGGATGGTATATATTGAGTTGTGTATGGCTCTATTCCATAATTTTCATGTTAAATATGTGAATAATTTTAAAATTGGTTTTGTTATTTTTTAGGTTCAAACACTATATACATGTACTCAATCTTTATAGCAATGGACTATGTAGAGGGAGGGGACTTGCAAGATGCATGAGATTAATATGCCATTATTTCTTTGTAAATATCTATGAAATTATTGAAACCTTATTAGTAAACTAGGTATTTTAGTCACTTTGAAGATCTAATTCTCTATTTAAATAAGATAGCTTGATAGCAATATAACTCAATTGTGCTTCAAAAATTGAATTATCTCCTAAATTTTGTTTGTCTTGAGACTTGAATGCATTGAGTTACCAGTTCATGTGAATTTATTAAAAATAAAAACTTTTACTTTGTTACCGATCTATTTCTATTTCATTTGAATTTTGATTTTACAATGTCAACTTTCATAGGTTTGATTTCCACATGGCATCTTTTCATTTCTTTCAAATGCTTATCATCTTAATATAACAAGTGTCTCTTTACCATGATTTTGGGGCTTACCTTAGTGTATTTGAACTTGAATTATTTGCAAGGATACATGTGACACCTTTTTTCTTACTCGTTGGGTTTGGGTTTCATATTTATGTTTTGGCCACGAGTAAGTAGGATTGTGACACTTATCACACTTACACTTGTTCACTTGATTTCAGAATCTATTTCTATACTTTGGTATTTTAAACATAAGCTTCTCTATATTATGACACATGGATTAATCTCACTTACTCAGGGGGTTTATGAACTTTGATTACTCTGTAGAGAGACTTTGGCCATGGATAAGCAAGATGTTGACATGTCAATAACCCTCACTTATCCATTATATTGGATGACCATATGATATATATTTGATGATGTCATCCATGAATAAACATGATGGTGATATGTGGCACCATTTTTTTCTTTAAATAACTACCAAGACTTAGCAAATGTATGATTGCCAAAGGATCTATAAATGAATGGGATCATACCATGTGGATGGCCCATGCTTGTCTAGAGAGTCTTCATGTTTTAACTATGTATTTGACCATGGATAAGTGATATTATTCCATTTGGATAGATCTTGGTAGGTTAGGTGCCTTGGGGTTGTTTAGAACTATGAATTTTTTTGTAGAATCCATGGATAATGGCACTCAAAGTAGTAGGTGTTAGTATAGATGTTTATTTTCCTTGTATTTTGTTATTCCTACACACATGGATTATTACTCCACTTGAGTTATTTTTCTTAGGTGTTATTAGATTTAGGGAGTTATTCCTTTTTATAATTGGTTATTGGATGTTACTCTTTGATTGGTCATTGTTGACTTAAGAGTTACATGCCTATTCTAGGCCTTTGTGATCATTTATGGAAGAGTTACACATTGATCTCCTATTTGCACACCTCTTTGTGAGTTACTTTATCAATCTGAGTGTGTTGAATGTTTCCTCTACATTTTTGAAATATTCTTGCTTATTTTTGCTTACATCATTTTTATATGCAATAGCTTGCTTGTGCTTACAAAATTTATGCATTTGATGAAACTAGAATATCTTGGCCAATGTTCTGACATGGTATCAAAGTGCCAATTTGGTTACTAGATTATCTAATTTTGTATTTGTTCTTAAGTTTCAAAATTTTGAATTTTAATTGGCATTACCTTTATTCCACCTAAAAGCTACCTAGATGCCATTTGAACTCCTCTTTGAAGTCATCTAACTACCCACACCACATGGTCTGGATTCTATCATTCACTTCTAAAGCCTACTTTACTCATCAGAAATAATTTTTATCTATATGGAGAGTATACAAATGGCCTAAAGAGAATACAGCAGATGGATTGTGACAAGTATATAATGACCTACAACTTATTTAGCTAGTCATCAGACCTTTGTCTTCACTGTGAGCTCCTCTTCTTGCAAACATCTCACCAATCCACTCAACTATCTTGCATTGGAAGGCAAAATTATAGACTTGCATTGGAAAAAGACTTCTTCACACTACAATGGCAATGTGCATATCTAAGGTAATATGAGTTTGATTTTCTACTAGATAATAAGTCCATTCATGACATCTATCACCATTCCCTTGACACTGGGTCTCCATTAAATGAACCTTCACCCCTATCTTTTTGAATTAACCTATATCCCTACCTCAAGCATTCAAACAGCATGTGATTCATCTAGCTTGATTCTAAAGGTCTTGATCAAAGTCTAAGTGTGCTATTCAAGAATTGATCCTACATTAGGAATTGGTTGAAGTTCCTATGAGTGTCATTCAAACCCTAAGTTTCATTCTTCTCTCATGGTGTAGGCACCTCTCTGCTTTGGTTCTTTTCAAAAATCTAGGTCAAAATTAAACTTGTGCCCTATATAAAATAATTATTTTATTAATAATTTTTTTTAAATAGCTTATTTTTTTATTTTGCCATTTAAGTGTAATTTTTCCCTTAGTTGCACATGTGGGTGAATAATTAGATTGACTTAGTATTATTGTGGGTATATCTTGCATTCAAAATTGATTCCAACGAGTGGTTAAAAGGCTAGGTCCTCTTTTGTCATGAGGTATTTTTTAAAGTTTTAGTACAACTTTTATTAAATATGTCTTATTTATGGTAAAGTAATATTGTAATAAATTTTTATTGGTAGCTAAAAATTGAGTGTCATATTTTTTAAAAGTTTATAATTTTTCATTTCCCATGCATTGTGTATGCACATAATATTTTCAAACTTTTATTGATTACTTACACTTTGTATCTTGCAGGAACCTATCAAGTCTCAATGTCTCTGACTACATGCCTTAAGGGGTGCACTAGTAAAGGGGTGGGTAGACCATTGATGCTTTATAATATATTTTTCCCTTTTTCCACTTTCCATCTACACACTTATCTCCTTAAACCATTTACTCTAAGCTTGTTCTTCTCATTCCTACCTCCTCTAATCTTTTCCTCCTTCATTCCTCATTTTATTTCCTTAAAATACTTTTTGACTGTCGACTATGATGGGTTGACTGGGTCGACAAAGTATAGTTTAGGGGTATTCTTTACTTTATTGGCTTGTTATCCCTTTGGCCGACCTAGCTCAAATTTGGTAAATTATCCCCAAAAAGACACTGGGTTGATTGGGTCAACCCCATATATTTGATGTTCTTGAAAGGATTTAGGGTAAGATTTGCCTATGTATACAAGGTCATTTCCCACCATTTCATAGGAGAAGAATCATTATTGAAGAAGTGTGATTGAACATCTACTTATTGACCATTCTAACTGAGGAATAAAGCTTAGGTTTCCATACTTTCTTTGGAGATACAAATCTTGTCTTATGGAGAAGTATTTTGGTTGATTAGATAGGTTGTGTATCTTAAAGTTGATTTATCTTGGATATCCTTACATACTACAACAATCTCTTGTGAATAACCTTGGCCTAGGGAGAGATTGAGGCTCAGCGAGTTCATCTTCAAAGGTAAGTATTCCTAACTTTATTTCTCCTTCGTAAGAGTAGATAGATAATGCATTTGTATTCTTCTCTCCATGTATTTAAGATTTTGTATACATTAACGTGACTATGTGTCTTATAATACATGTTTAGTTTAGTTTTTTTTTTTATTGCTTCTAACCCCCACATTGTGCCACAAGCTTTGGTGTGCACTAGATTAGAATTTAATTTCTTGTTATTAGAATAGAGTGAATATTTAAAACCTTAGGAATCCATTAGGGTTGTTATGCAATTATGATTAGACTGTAGGCTTTGGAACCCTACTTAGCATGATGTGTTGTGACAATTGATACAAGTGATCCCCTAATCAGGTCTAGTGGATCCCCATATTGTTCATGCTCCACTTAACAAGTCTAGTTTCAATTAGAGGTGTAGGTGTGGTCTATCTTATCTAATCTAGGATTAATTCAAAAACATGATGCACTTTTGATTTCATACATTCAGGTGAACCTAATTTGAACTAACCCTTTCAAGATTTGTTCACTTTTTCCTTCATTTATTTCATTTATTTCATTTATTTTAATCATCATTTTTATCATATATTTTTGATATTCTGGATCAATTCTGCTGACCTAGCTCTTTTTCTCTATGCACAAGTTTCAAGAACAGGCAACTGGATCGACCCAGTCAACCTAATATAGGTTTATATCCTTTTAGACATCCAATTCAACCTACTATGTCAACCCAATTGACCCCTTATAGTTTCAACACTTTTTAGTAGGTTTGTTGTACATCTTGATCAATTCTATTGACCTAGTTTGCAAGTTGCTCAAGCACACTTCCAAGTTCTAGACCAATAATCTCCTTCATTACATCTTTGACCCACCAAGATTCCTTTCTACTTCACTATTTCTCTCTTTTATGTCTTTTCTTTAAAACTATGCTTACATAGTCAACTGGATCGACACTACTAACCTAATTATATGTTTTGTGTGTTATCTAAAATAATTAGATCAATATTACCAACCCAGTTCATTTTCAAACTTTGCTTCCACAGTACAAGTTCAACCCTATCGACCATGTTCTATATTTGGTACACATAGTGATAGCACTATACCTTGTTTCAAAGTTAGAATTAACCTCATATCTATTAGTAATTAGCTCACACGCTTTTTTTCATGTTATTTGCATAATTAGAATAGTACACATAGTCTAATTAGGAAATTTTTATTTTAATCACTTAGTTTCACTATTTCTATTTTATGGATACATGTCTAAATCACAAAAACATAAACAAGCATTTTAACATCTTGTCTATCCTCGGCCAACCTACATGGATTTTATCACCAAGGGGGAAGCTGACTTGATGCTCTGGTCAAGTATAAAGTATGGTTAATGGTATATTTTGGCTAAGCACCAGACACCCTTATCATTACAATGTGTAAAGCAAGGGGGTAGGCCCTAATACCGAGCCTATATCATTACCACTATAGTCCCTTTTAGCCTAAACTACTTGAAACCATCCTTAGACTATTATCTATTACTTTGATTATATCCAAATTGTAATCACATTTAAAATCATTCTTAATAATCTAATTAACAATCAAGTTGACCAATTAGTTAGCTTTACTTTTTAAGTTGATTACTTGTTTTTTTCTCAATTGTGTGCATAAAAGCTTGCAATAGCTAGCATTAGTGCAATATTTTGCTTTGTGTATTTCAATTGGATTGGTCAACATTAATCCAATTGGCTATCTATTTCCTTTTATTACTTAATGCATTTCATTATTTACAAAGTTAGATTATTTCATTTTGTAAAATCTATTTTAGGATTTTAGAGTTTTTTGTCTTATGTACTAGATCAACCTAGTTGACCCAGAGTTTTTTTTGCCTTCTGTACACTATACTATATCAACCTAATTAACCATATATAGTTTTATAGTCCCTATTTTCATACTAGATCAACCTAGTCAACCCTATATAGTTTTAGTCACCTCTCTTGATCTTTGCTTTCTCATCTCTCTTCTTTTCCCTTCTTCATGAACTTTTTGTTGGATAATGACACTGAGTTGTAGTCAACAAATATGATGAACTTTACCAATCCTAATAGGGTCTCCTATATACATAGTAGGTCACCTCTTTTGGATGCTAATAATGTTCATATTTCCACTAGCACAATGAACTATGGGACACCTCCTCATACCTCTTTGCATCAAAATCTACTTTTCTCATTAGAAGATCAACTTGAGTTAGAGTATACTCTTGAAATGTTTTTCTTTATTTCTAAATTTCCTTATCATAGAGGAAAATATCCTTCTACCATTTAAAACCTCATGATTAATGGTCAAACTAAAGATCCTCATTTGCCTTCTCCTACATTCTCAACAAGATTTGGAGGTACCACTTTCTTTGGTTCTCAACCTCTTCCTTTAATTTCAAATCCTGCTTATGCCATGACTTATCTTTCTTTCATCTCTTCTACCTCCATGCCTAGTATCTCAACTAACATGGTAAGTTATACATCTATTGGGCCTCTCATAAGGTCCACCAGCCTTAATCCTTCCACTAGTTCATTGATTACTACCCAAGGTAATCATGCTTCTAGTGCTTCTTCCTCTCAACCATTCACTAGTCCATCTTTTGCTTCACAAGAAAATTTTGCCACTAGTGCCTCAAATTCTCATAGTTATTCTCAAGCTCATATCAATACTAATATTGGTACCCAAGCCATTAATACCAACACAAATACCAATTCAAATGCTTCTAATGTTAATCAAACACATCAACTTTTGTTGAAAAATCTAAACTAAATGAATACCTTTCAAGCTCATAACACCAATCAAATGATGAGAATGCAAAACCACCTCCTTAATATTCAATCTCATCCACAACCAATGGCCTAGGGTACATATAACCAAAATGTTCCCCCCTCCTCCTCTTTGTGATTCTCAAGGCAATCTCATTCCTCAACCTCCTTTAGTCAATAAAACCATTAAACATCTACAAAATGAACCTCTTACTACTCAAATTGCTAACATTGATATAGGAGGCATAACACTTACAATCTCTTATAATGAGTCAACTGAACCTACCTTCACCTTAAAACATTTAGAAATTGTAATCATATAAAATGCAAAAAAATTTAACTTGAGTATGGCTAATGACACCCAATCTATAGGTCCATTTTGCTTGCACTCTTAACCCTCTTAGGCATGTTTTCACAATTTTTAAGTTATCTATAGCCTTCTAGACTAAACCCTTACTAACCTAGGCTAATTTTCCCATGACAAATCCATCCCCCCAGGTCTCCTTCCCTCAAGACAATAGTGCTCAAACTTGGACTAAAACATTGAAACTTAGGGTGTCTTATTTTTGTCACTATTGTCCAAGTGCAAATTTAGCTCAAATAGCCATATTCTTCCATATCCTTATCCTAATTCATATCAGCCTAATGCAAAATCATTTAACCCACAATCATTAAATCCCTTATAAAAGGCCATTCAAAGTCTATTTATAAGGGTTGACACTCATTTACAAGAGAAAATCAAGAATACAAGCAAGACTACTCAAGCACTCTTCCTTATTCTCAACATACAACCATCCAACAGTATTTCAAGATTATTCAAACCTTTACACCTATCCCTAATCATTCCAAGTACACCTGATTTTGTATTTACTTACATTTTCATCATAATATTGCACCAAGCACTTTAATGGTATAACTACATATATCTTGATCCCTCTTTGAAGTATTGGTATGTAGGTAGCGTGCCCACACATGGGGTCTGAAGTGCATCCAATGTATCCTTTACACACTAACCCCTTTTCCCTATTTACCAAAGTCTTATTTAATTACATAAAAGACATAAACACATGAATAATAATCTATATAGGGAATTTTATTGATAGTGAAAATCTAAAATTGGTACACAAACTCAAATAGATACTATGAACAAAACCCAAAAAAATACATCTCTATGAGTAGTTTAGACAATAGTGGCAAGACCAAGACTACAATACTAAATAGTATGGTGTCCTATTTTCAATGGTCCTATCCAATCAATAAATGAACTCCAAATCTTAATTTGTGATAGTGTCTCAGTCCTATTCCTCTAGTATCAAACTCTATCTCATTCATAATAGCCCAGAATAAGTTAAGTCATATTTTCTCTCACTCATTACTATTATTAGAAAAGGTAAAAATGCAACTTATTTAAATAAATCAGTGGCTTAATTATTGTATATTATTTATTGATTTTATCTACTCATATTCATTTATTATTTAGTAATTAAACATCTAATTTTCCAAAATTAATAAATCATTTGGTGAACCTGACTTACTTCGAATTTTGCATTAAAACCCTAGAAACCCTAGGGTAAGTTCCTAGCTAATTTTTCCCATAAATTTCTAAATTTTTTATTGAATATCAAAATCAAAAATTCCTCTCAAATTTTAAAATTCTATAGTAAATTTTAAAATAAATGTATTTCAAACCCTAGTTGTATACACTAGGTCCCAGTAATTTTCCAGTATTGATCCACTAATTTCTTGATTTTTTGCTTGCATATATAAATTAGAAATTTAATTCAAATTCTCAAATTCAATAGTAAATTTTCAAAAATATTTTTGAAAAATCTCTAGTTGCATATACTAGCTCCTATTTTCTTCTTGAGGTATCACCTTACATCCATACTCAAAATTGTAAAAATGTTGCTCATTTATTTACAAACTTTTCTTACATTTATTACAAATAATAAAGAAACCATAATGGGCCCTATCATGTACATGAATGATGAAGTCTATCATATGTTACTACAAAGTTTCATCCTTTGCATTTCATGTTTAATTTTCATAATAAGGGATGATATTACTAAAATTACACAAGATTTAAATATTCCTTTTGCATACTCTCTATCTCTCATATGGAACAATTTTCAAGTTTATCATTCTACACATGTTAGTAATATGATGTTACAAGTCAAAGCTTTTTATGCATTCAGGCACAAAATCATGTTCTTTATCCTTTACTTTCTATTTGTCATATGGAAAAGTCTCCAAATTTATCATACTAAACACATACAAAATGTTATGTTGCATATCAAAATTTTATATGCATTCATGCACAATGTCACACTCTATATCTCTTACTTGTTATATTGCCTATGGATTATTCTTATAAGTATATCTTTGCAAAAATAATCACTCAAATTACATGCATTTCACTCTAAATTCATGATTTTTGCCTTAATGCATATAACTCATTGGCTATTTTTGAGTATCTCCCTATCATTACTAGACACCAACAAACACTAGTAGTAATATCCATCCCTCTTTCCTTAAAACTTGGTACATCTAGCTCTTATCTCGCACCTACTACTAGCTCTATGCCTATAGTAGATTAGGCATTCCATGCTATCACCCAAGTTTATGAAGATAGACAAGTTGATTACACCCATGGCCATAGCTTTCTCACTCAGACTAGCATCCCTTCGGACACATGTTTCTATTCTCAAACTCCTTCAATAATCTAATATTTATAAATATGTGTTGTATACATCCTTTTGTAATACTAGAGTTTTTGTTTTTAGTTGAACCAGTTTATGTTGCATCTATCTTCAACACAATGAAATGGACTAAAGAACATATCTCCTTTGAGAAAGAGGATTTACCCCCACAACACATCATTACACAACACCTCCCTCTATACATTCAATTAAAAATCAATGATGTAGGGGTAAATGGAGTGTTAGTCGATAATGGTTCAGGACTCAGCATCTACAACATTTCCTTTCTTAAACATCTTAATATACAACCTCATGATCCATATCATTTTGATATGAACATCAGAGGTTTTGATGACATTACACAAAAATTCATGGGTCAAATAATACTTAATCTCACATTAGGGCCTAAGACACTACCAACTACTTGCCAAGTCATTCCAAATGACCTCAACTATAATTTATTACTTGGTCATCCTTGGATTCATGATGTCCATGCATTCCCTTATACACTCCATGCCTATCTCAAATTTAGTCACAAAGGCTATATATACACATGCACAATTGATAACAAACCTTTTAAATACTATTAGGTTGATGACACACCACAAAACTATATTTTGCACTTTAATTCTAGCTATTTACCTATGCAACCCATTATTCATAAAGTACCCCTAAACTATGTAACACATCAACAAAATCCAAATTCTATAATAACACTGACACCAAAGCACTAGTTCACCTTGCCTTTTACACTAAAATTCTTTAATCAAATGGGATATCATGGAAAAGGCCTTGGAAAGCATGAATAATGAATCATTAATCATGTCAAGGCATCTACATAGCATGAAACATAAGGGCTAGGATATCAATTTACCTATCCTCATAGAAAACCCTCTTTTGCCACTTGAAATCATATCAAGTTTTGTCCACCCACTATGTTGATAGATTACACCATTAATCATACTTCAAGATTATCATTAATCTACCTTAATCTTATTGATGATATAGCTTCACAAGACATGTTCACATTAGATTAATTTTCCAATAATGAATCCCTCCTATAATTTCTCAGAACCTATGAGGACCTCCCGTCTTGTTATCATAAAAATAGATTTCCTCATCACACAAATGCCCATGCATATTTTGGAGAAATTATAAACTCGACCCAAAATATACCAATTAATTGAAATGATACTATCCCTACCACTCCTTACACACTCGATCATTCCACATTGCTTAATGAAAAAACCATAAATTTCAACTTTGGAACTGATCAAGATCCCCACATTATCTTATTAGTTACTACCCTTCGAAGGTAAAAAGATATAGATATTCATCAAACTTTAATATATTTCCCAGAACTTTTTTCTTAGTCTTACTCAGATATGCTAGGAATTGATACATCTATCACCATCCATCAAATTCCCTTATACCCAGATGCTAAACCAATTAAGTAAAAAATTTGAAAAATACATCGTAAGGTAGCTCTCTTGGTGAAAGATGAAATCCAATGCCTCTTAGATGATGGCTTCATTTAACTAATAGCACAACCTAAGTGGATTTCCAACCTAGTCCCTTTAGTCAAACCTAATAGACAAATCGGGTGTTGTTTTGATTCTTGAGATTTAAATAAAGCATGCCCAAAAAATGACTTCCCTTTGCCTAATATCAACATGATCATTGATTTTGTAACTGGGTATGAAATGTTATCATTCATGGATGGTTTCCTTAGATATGACCAAATCAAGATCACTAAAGAAGATCAAGAAAAAAAAATCTACAACACCTTGGGGCACATTTTTTTATATTGTCATGCCTTTCAGATTAAAAAATATCAAAGCTACATATCAATGTACCATGACACATATCTTTCATGATTTAATTCACCATACAATTAAGGATTATGTTGATGATATATTAGCTAAATCCAAGCAATGACAACATCACACTACTGATTTATGAACAATCTTTCAATGACTCAGACAATACAATGTCCAATTAAACCCAAAGAAATGTGTGTTCAGAGTTATATTAGGTTAACTTCTAGGTTTCATTATCTCTCAGCATGGCATATAGATTGATCCTAAAAAATTCAAAGAAATTATTGTTATGCCACCTCCCACCAACTTAAAACAACTTCAATCCCTATAAGGAAATATCCAAGCAATTTTTCATTTCATAGCTCAGTTTGTTGATAAAACTCAATCATTTACTTGACTACTAAGAAAAGATACAAAGTTTATTTGGGACCAAGCTTGTCAAAAAAGCTTTGATATAATTAAGCAATATCTTCTTAATCCACCCATTTTAGTACCACCTATCCTAGACAAACCTTTCCTATTATATATCTCAGCAACAAATAATGCATTAGGAGCACTCTTAGCACTACACGATGATAAAAATACCAAAAAAGTAGTTTATTACATCAGTCACACATTGGTTGATTGTGAAAAAATTTATTCTCAAATAGAAAAACCATGTCTCGCATTAGTTTTTGCCATACAAAAACTCTGACATTACATGGTCAATAATGAGACTCAAGTTATCATAAAATTAGGCCCCTTAAATTTCCTACTGGCCAAACCACATCTTTCTGGTTGCATCATAAAATGGGTCATGTTATTAACAAAATTTGACTAAAAATAGTCCTCTAAAAATTAATAAAGGGCCAAATCATTGTAGACCATTTGGCATCAGTACCACTATTAGATACCAACCCTCTTAGTGACACATTTAGAGATGATTTCACCACCTATTCTACTAATTTAGATATCATGTCTATGTTTTTTGATGTATTGATATGCATTTAGTGCAAGGGTATATATTGCCTTTGTTGATCCTTCTGGTCACATAGTTCTTATAACATATTGATTAAGTTTCTCCTGCATCAACAACATATCAGAATATGAAGCACTTATCTTAGGACTATTCATTGCCCAATCCCTCCAAATCAAATCTATTAAATTATTTGGTGATTCTCAACTTGTGGTCAATCAAGTCAATGATGTCTATCAAATAAAATAATAACACCTTATCGCAACAACTACAACCTAAGTCTCTCCATGGCTATTCATGTTATGGGGATTTGATCTCATTAGAAAAATTAACTCTAAATCTGTTGATGGCCATAAGTTCATAATTACAACTATTAAATACTTTACTAAAGAGGTGGAAGTAGTTCCACTTCAATCTACCATAGGCGAAGACATTTGTAGTTTTATCATGACTCATATTATTTCGTATTTCAACCTATCAGTAGCTATCATCTTTGATAATGGAACATCATTCAAGAAAAAAATTGTCAAAAACATTTTGAACCAAATAAAAAATTAAGCACACATTTTCCTCTCCATATTACCCACAAGGAAATGGTCAATTATAAGCTACTAATAAAAATATCAATATCATTTTAAGTAAAATAATGACAAAATTTGGAGATGATTGGCATAATCAACTAGCTTTAGCATTATGGGCCTATCACACAAGTATCAGTATGCCCATAGGAGCTACTCCTTATTCACTCATTTATGGCATAAAAGCATTTTTACCATTGGAATTAGCAATCCCATCTCTTTGTGTCTCCCTAAAAGGTATTCTCACTGATCGCTAGCATTGTGAAAAGCATCTACACCAGCTTGAACAATTAGACCATACACACATTCAAGTTGTAGAACACCTCAGAATCTACCAACAATGTATACAACATTCCTATAACAAATTAGTTCACACCAAATAATTCAAAGTTAATGATCTGGTTCTCAAAAAAAACCTTCACAATGTCAATGCCAAAGAAGAAATCAAAGGAAAATTCAAACCAAATTGGCTAGGTCCATATATTATTACTGAAAATCTTAGCCCCAAAGTGTATCATCTATCCTCACTTAAAGGAAAGAAACTCAAAACCCAAATGAATATTATGCATCTATGCAGATTTCACGTCAAGCATGCCATTTACATATTACAATCTACATAATTTCTATTTAAAGCTTAATTGTACATAGCTTATTTTAAAAATACAAAAACAATATAAAATTTTAGAATCCAAAAACATTTAAATATATCCAAAAACATAAAAACATTTCAATTGTATGCATCATCTATGCTTTACATTGTTATTACTATTATAGGACTTACATTTAGTGTTTCATGCTATTGTTTGTCAATTTATCTACATTACAATGCTTCACTTGATCTCCTTTGAGTGTGTGCAATGACATCTAGGTCCTTGACTACTTCACTCTACCCATTGAGGAGTAATCCTACTTATACATTTGAGACACACATTGATATACATACCCACTAGGGGCATCTTCTACATGACTACACCATCTAGGTTATGTCATTTTTACACTACACACTCCAAGTTACCATGCTTATGTACATTACTTTCTAGATTACTATATCAACATTTCACTAGTATCTAGCACTTGTGTATCTCTTTAGCATATACCTAGTCTTGTACTAAACATGTATTTCATACTTTCACCCTTGCTTTGATTAGTTAGATGTGATTCTATCTTTCCAGTTATTACATGCTTTATTTTCTTTCTTAGCATAGCTTATTGAATTACATTTCTAGTTCTTGTTTGTCTCTTATGTGTGTCATAAGACATTTTCCAATGTCCTTTACTTTTATTCATGTGTGTGTACCTTTGGACATTTTCCAATGTCCCTTGCTTGTACTCTTCTATGTGCATGTGGCCCTCATGCCAATCTTGTTTTTTCTATGGTATGTGTATGTGGCATTTGAACATGCCTTGTATATTTTATTTCTAGTATGAGTGATATGTGCCCATGTCCCTTATTTTTTTGTCCCCTTGGCCACCTTTTTATGTTTCTTGCTTCTTGCTTTGGATGCTTGTTACTTGATTGTTTGTCTTTATTTACAAATGTCATGATCAATATCATGCATTTATCTTTCTTTCTTGGATGCCATGATGGACATCATGCTCTATCCCTCCTTGGCATCTAACAATTAATAACTAACAAATAACACTTTTGATTCTAGTTTAATATATTGCACATGATTTTACATTATTATATCTATCTAGGCATACTCCCATTGATCTAACAACCTTTTAATACAAATATTTCTATACCTTGAGATATCTTGTTGATTATCATTGCTATATCATGTATATTTCCAACTTAACACACTTACAGGGCTTCTTATTTTGAGGGTATTCATTGTAGGGTACTTATTCCTACCCTAAAAAGAGGGGGCAATAAATAGGGGTTTTGTCACAAATATCAAGGCTCCTAGTGGTCAAAATAGTAGTTTTAGTAATAGAATCTAGACATTAGACCAGACAGAATAGACCAGGCAAATAGTAGAGAATATAGAATAGTAATCAAATTTTTCCCTAGATAATAGTGCCAAAGTTGGACTATAGTGCTAAATAATAGGGTGTCTTATTTGTAGCACTCTTATCTAGACAACAAAAAAATTAGATTTTCCAAAAATTGACAAAAAGGTGAATTCAATCATAGGTTTGTTAGGATAGCATAGTCCAGATTCAACATGTTTCAATATAGTTTTTGCTTAGAAAATCCAGATATAGGGGGCATCATGCATAGAATGATGGATCTCACTTCCAATTTTATATTAGGTAGTTGATATAAATTCCATATCAAAATCCATGTTCTAAACACCAATTATTAGGGGCGATGTGTGCGGCACATTGGTCCTCCTCTCTTTTCAAGTTCAGTTTATTTTTCCTAAGCATTCTTAGTAGTTGTGTGCCTTACTCCATTTGTAGGTGGTTGGCATCATTTTTTAAGTTTGGATTTCATACAAGCTTAACTTCTTGAGTACCCAAGATCTTGAGTTGGCTTCTATATAAGTCTATTGCACCAGTTTAAGAGTGGCTTTCATATAAGCCTAGTCTCCATCTTTTGAAATGGCTAAGAGTGGCCTAGTTTCTAGCACACATTTGGCTATCCATGCCAACATTATCAGATCATATTAAATTTATGGGCTTTAGGAGCCATCTCATTTGACATATATTCCATATTGATATTACCTCATAACTTCACTTCATGGGGCAATGATGGAGCAAAAGGACTATCTAGCCTTTGTATTCTTGAGCCATCTATTCAAAGGGATTAGACACAAAGTCCAAACATTGATTGAAACATGTATGATTCATTAGCTTCACTTAGTAGGTGATGATGGATCTAAAGGGCCTACCTTTTCATTTTTGAGCCACCTTTAGGGAATTGAGTACTCAACTCTATTCCTGATATTACTTTTGGTACAACACACACCCAACACAATCTAGCATCATAATAGGGTTTGTATTGGTTCACATACTCGATGAGGTGTATTCATTCCTTTCTCTTCCTCTCTCTCTTACCAAACTTTTATACATTCTTATTTTAGATATAGCATATCTCATAAGGACTGATCTACTCTATATTTCTCATTGTAGATTCACACTTCACACCATGCTCTCTCTATGTACATCCAGCATCACAGCTTCATGAGTTTCACCTTTATAGGTAAGTTCAAGTATGCTTTATATTTTTATTTTATCCTATTATTTCACTTTTTTTCATCACTAAAATAAAGGAATGGAAAATTTAGTCATATAAAATGCAAACTTTGGTAACTTGAGTATGGCTAATGACATCTAATCCATAGGTCCATTTTGCTTGTTCTGTTGACCCTCTTAGGCATGTTTTCATAGTTTCCTATTTATATATATCCTTCTAGACTAAACCCTTGCTGACCCAAGATGATCTTCCCATGATAAATCCATCCCCCTAGGTCTCCTACGCTCAGGACAATAGCACCCAAACTTGGACTACAGTGTTGAAACTCAGGGTGTCCAATTTTTGATGTTGTTGTCCAAGTGCAAATTTGGATCAAACAATCATATTCTCTTGGATCCTTATCATAATTCATGTTAGCCTAATGAAAATTCATTTAACCCACGATAATTAAATCCCCTATAAAATGCCATTCAAATTCTATTTAGAAAGTTTGACACTCATTTACAAGAGAGAAGCAAGAATACAAGCAAGACTACTCAAGCACTCTTCCCTATTCTTTGCATACAACCATCTAATATTATTTCAAGCTTATTCAAATCTTTAAACCAATCCCTAGTCATTACAAGTACACCCAATTTCATATTTACTTGCATTTTCATCACACTATTATACCAAGAACTATTGGGAAAATTACATATAGCTTGATCCCTTCTCAGAGTATTGGTGTGTAAGCATTATGCCCACACATGGCGTGTGAAGTGTGTCCAGCGTATCCTTTACACACTAACCCCTTTTCCTTATTTATCAAAGTCCCATTTAATTTTATAGAAGACATAAACACATGAATAATCAGCTCTATAGAGAGTTCCATTGATAGTGAGGATCTAAAATTTGGTACATAGGCTCACATAGATGATGTGAATGAAACCCAAAAAAATTAGATCTTTTTGAGTAGTTTGGATAATAACAACAAGACCAAGATGACAGCATCGGATAGTAGGGTTTCCTATTTTTAGCATTCCTATCCAATCAAGAATTGAACTCTAGATCTTAGTTTGTGATAGTGTCCAAGTCATATTCCTCTAGTATCAGACTTTGTCTTAACCATAATAGCTCAAAATAATCTAAGTCATATTTTCTCTCACTCATTACTATTTTTAGAAAAATAAAAAATACAACGTGTTTAAACAAATTAGTGGCTTAATTATTACATATTATTTAATGATTTTATCTAATCATAAATGTTTATTATTTAGTAATTAAACATATAATTTCCCAAAATTAATAAATCATAAATCTTTACAAGGATTGGGTCAAATTAAACACCTTTGTTGCTACCAATCTCCTAGCCAAAAATATAACAAGTGATGCCTTAGATTGGTACAATCAACTTAGATCTCATTCCATTTCTGGTTTGGAGGACTTAGTAAATGCTTTAGTTTAAGAATTCTAAACTAGTGATCTTCCAGAAAACACTTTGGCCCATTTCATTAATTACAAACAACATGAGAATGAAACTACCCAAGCCTTTGTTAAGAGATGGAAGACTTTATCAAATAAATGTGAACATAACATGGTGGATGACAACCTATTTCATCTCTTTAAAAATGTTCTCTTTCTTAAACTTCAATATCAAGTTTTCACTCTCTCTCCACATACCTTGGAGGAGGCTATTGACCAAGCTAAAAGACAAGATTTCCTAATGAGTCAATTCGAGCCACCCTAACCTTATATGGATCCTCATCTATTACTTAAGAATAAAAACCACAATATCACCAATGATGGTGTTACCAAATCTTATGACACCATTCATAATGTTCAAGCTATCATTCCTAACCCTTCTTCAGAACCAACTCCTTCTCAACAATATACTAATCCTTATTTTTCTTCACCAAATAACATCAATGTTCGCAAACCTTTATCCTTAATGGAATTGCTTAAGTTTTTGCCCAGGCCTCTTCCATGAGAGCTTGACCCTACCCATCCTATGAAATCTTGGTATAATCCTAACAAATTTTGTTGGTTTCATGCTAGTTTGGGTCATTCTCATGAGACCTATAGATAGATTCATAATTTAGTTATGGATTTTCTTCTTTGACCTAATTTCTATCATGATTTCATTATCTATAAGCATCAACAAGCCTATGAGATTGCTTTCAAAGACTATAAATCAAATGAAAAAAATCAATCCTTGAATCAAGCAAATGCTCATTTGGCTATCTATAAGGTCCCTCTACCTAATAATCAGCTATCCAAGACACTCAAGACAAGCCCACCCCTTCCAAAAATAACATAGAAAGTCTTATTGAACCAACTTCTAAAGATAATGTGGTCAGCATGACTAATATGTGAAGGGTGGTGGCTTTCATTGATTCCTAACCTATCTATACTCCTCCTTCCCATAAGACATGTCGTGTTATCCATTATTCTTCTCCAACTCAATTAAATGAGTTGGATCAAGAAGACCTTATCACTTTTTACAGTCCAATTTATGATTCTCCCTTGGATAATACATCTACCACTCTTTCATCATCTTCCAATACTAATGATAATCAAGTTTCTACTAATATTTCTTCTTCCAATTCTCAAAATCAACTTAAACCAACTAGTTCATCATCTCAACATGGTTTACAACCTTGTTCTAAACCTTCTTATTCTATTTATCAATAAAAATTCCAATTTACTTTGGCTCCTCCTTTTAAGTACCTCCTTAACCATTACATACTTATATCTAACAACCTTTTTATCGGTTATGATGAGTGGGATCCTATTGCAGAGCTCACTAATCTTCCATCCCAAATTCCATTTCTTAAGATTATGAGGACCTTTCCACATCATATAAACCACCTCATGAAACTTTTATCTGAGATGAATGTCCCTCATCCTCCCCTCACAGGATGGGAGGTAGCTTTATCTAGTTCTGAAGATAGTATTTTGTAACAATGTGAAGAGATATCTATCAATGTTGATGAAACTATAGACACTTTTTTTCCATAAAATTTCCCATAGCTTATATGATTCTTGATAAGATTATACTTCATGTATATGATCCTCCTTTATTCATTAACATCTAAATTAGTGATATCTAAGTCAAGTGTGCATTAATTGATGAGGGTTTTAGCACCTATGTCACTTCTATTGATTTCATTAAGACTCTTAGGTATTTTGAATGAAATTTAAAGTCTACACATAGCACATGCCAAGGATAGGGTAGAATTAAAATTCCTCCTTTAGGTTGTGTGTGGTGTCCCATTACCATTCCACCTATCACCATTCATGTGAAGGTGATGATATTTAACTTCCTCCTTTATGTATAACATCTTGCTTGGTAGGTTGTGGACTCACTACATGAGATCAATCATTTCTTTTAACTATCAATGCATTTAATTCCCTCATAATAGATCTATTTGTAGGATTCAAGGTGACATTAACCCTTATCATTTTGAATAATTCCAAGATCATGGTATTTTCAAGATTCCTACTCTTGAGCCTTTTCCAAGTGTTTCATTCTGTGAGTCTCAATGTCTCAACTTTCTTATTAATTTTTTTGAGTGTGGAGCCCTTTGGGGTTATCACATGATCATGGTGGTATATTTTGAGGGCCTCTAGAGATCCACAAATGTGGGGAGTGCATTTTTTCCCTCTCCACTTTTTATGGAACCTTACTTCCATATGAGTGGAATATTCTTAGATATTTATAATTTCTATGTCTTCCTTATTTTGTGGAGTGAGTTGTTAGATATATAATTTAATGTTGACTTTCATGTTTTGTGGAAGTGGGATTGAATTTGATGTTTTTTAGAGTTTGTTGTTATCTCATTGAAAGTTGTGAGAGCCTTTTATGGAGGAAAGATGAGGATGGCAAGTTCCTCCTTAGGTGGGCTTTTGGATAAGCATGATGAGGTGGAAGATGGGTGTTTTCTTGAGGATAATGCTTATCTTGGATAAGTTTTGCATAATTCTCCATTTTTAGTGGGTTTTCTCCTCATTATGTGTGTGTGTGTGTGTGTGTGTGTGTGTGTGTGTGTGTGTGTGTGTGTGTGTGTGTGTGTGTGTGTGTGTGAGAGAGAGAGAGAGAGAGAGAGATCTACCGCACCTGTACCTATATAATCATATACCACAAGCTGCTATACTACACCTTGCAAATAAACACATCACTCTCCAAAGTAACACCACACCTATATATATAGGAAAGTTCCTCCTTAGGTGGGCTTTTGGATAAACATGATGAGGTGGAGGATGGATGTTTTCTTGAGGATAATGCTTATCTTGGATAAGTATTGCACAATTCTCCATTTTTAGTGGGTTTTCTCCTAATTATATATATATATATATATATATATATATATAATTAGGAGAAAACCCACTAAAAATGGAGAATTGTGCAATACTTATCCAATATAAGCATTATCCTCAAGAAAACACCCATCCTCCACCTCATCATGCTTATCCAAAATCCCACCTAAGGAGGAACTTGCCTATATATATATATATAGGTGTGGTGTTACTTTGGAGAGTGATGTGTTTATTTGCAAGGTGTGGTATAGCAGCTTGTGGTATATGATTATATAGGTACAGGTGTGGTAGATCATATGTGTAGAATTGTTGAGAGATTTTAGATTTGGATCAACAATTCATAGAATTCTTGTGTGAATTCTAGAGGATATTTTTAATTTCTATAAGTTCTTTGTATTTAATTTTATTAAAGACTTTCTTTGTGGATGTAGTCCACATTGGGTGAACCATGATTTATCTGTGTTATGGTCTTTATTGTTGTTTTTTATTTTCTCTATTAATGCTTTCAATTACTATGATTTGAGTAATTAATTCCTTGATAAAATAGTGCATAATTAAATCTAATTTTACATATTTAAATTCTAATTTTATGTGGATTAAATCTGGTTTAAATTCATTTAATTCCTAATAATTGGTATCAAAGCTTTGGTGGTGTTTTTATTGAAGTGGTAAATCATAGGAAGGGTTATTTGCTTGAGTGGAAGCTATGGGAGAAGAGATCAGATTAAAATTTAAAAATTTTGATGGAAAGAATTTTGGTTTATAGAAAATGCAAATAGAATATTACTTGTATCAGAAGGAACTTCATATCCCCTTGGAGGGCAAAGGAGGACAACCTATAGTTATGAGTGATGAAGATTGGACATTGATTGATAATAAGGCATTGGGAGTTCTATGGTTATGCCTTGCATCTTCAATTGCATTTAACATTTTAGATGAGAAATATGCAAAGGATCTCATGGATAACTTGGAAAGTTGTATGAAAAACCCTCTGGCTCAAATAAAATTATTCTTATGAAAAGATTGTTTAATATGAAAATGTTTGAGAATGAATCTATTACTAGTCATCTAAATGATTTTAATATGGTTGTAATTATGTTCACTTCTATTATAATTAAGCTTGATGATGAAGTTAGAGCTTTGTTGATTTTGTGTTCTTTACCTGATAGTTGGGATAGCTTGGTTATGGCTGTGAGTAATGTAGTCCCTACCAAGGGAAGCTTAAATTTTGAGGATGTTTTATGTGTGATTCTTAGTGAGGAAATGCAAGGGAAGAGAACTTTTGAATCATCTTTAGGTAATTCTTTATCTATTGAAACTAGAGGGAGGCAAAAGGACAAGATCAAAGGCAACCATGGAAATTCAAAGGGTATATCTAAATCTAGATCTAGAGCCAAGATGATATGTTGGCATTGTGGGAAGAGTGGACACTCAAAGAAGGATAAATGGTCACTTTGGGATAATAATTCCAACAAAGAGGAAATGAATGAGGTAAATATGACATTAGGTAAATCATGTCAAGATGCATTAATTCTTTCTATGGATAATTTTTTTAAGTATTGGGTATTAGATTCAGGGGTTTATTTTCATGCCACTCTACATAGGCATTATTTTACTGATTATGCTCAAGAAAATTTGGGACATGTTTATCTTGGTGATAATGAACCATGTGAGATAGTGGGGAAAGGTTGTGTTCAGGTGAAAATGCAAAATGAGAACACGTGGCTACTTAAAGATGTCAGAAATGTGCCCATGTTGAGATAGAATTTGGTTTTAGTGGGAAAATTGGGTAGTGAGGGATGTTAGGTAATATTTACTATAGATTCTTTAAAATTTACCAAAGGTGCTCTTGTGGTTTCAAGAGGTAAGAAATTTGGTACTTTATATTTGACTAGTAGTGTTGATTCTTATGATTTAGTTACTGCAGATGGAAATGCAACTATGTGGCACTATAGGCTCAGTCATATGAGCCATAAGGGCATGGAGATATTAAAATAGAAGTTTTCTGGTTTAAAAGAAATTAATTTAGACTTTTTTTAGAATTGTGTGTATGAGAAATAGAAGTGAGTTAAGTTCCTAAAAGTTGAACCCATAAAGAAAGAACATAAGTTAGAGTTGGTATATTCAAATGTATGGGGATCAACTCAGGTATCTTCTATTGGTGGTTCTAATTATTATGTCACTTTTATTGATGATTCAATAAGGAAAGTTTTAGTTTATTACATTAAAAATAAATTTTATATATTTAACACTTTCAAGAAATGAAAATCCTTGGTTGAGAATGAAATAGGTCTCAAGTTGAAATGTTTAAGATCAGATAATAGAGGTGAGTATTGTAGTAATTATTTCTTTGATTATTATTCTAGCAATGGAATTCGTAGACAAATTATGGTTCTAGGAACTCCACAATAGAATGAGGTATCTGAAAGGATGAATAGAACAATAATAGAATATGTTAAGAGCATGAGGTTAAATGTAGGGTTGCCTTTATAATTTTGGGTAGAAGTAGTTAGCACAGCCATTTATCTAATTAATAGAGGACCTTTTATGCCTTTGGATTGAGGCATTCCTAAGCAAGCTTGGTCTGGTAAGAATGTTGATTATTCTTTTCTTAGAGTCTTTGGATGTGAGGCTTTTACTCTCATTAAGAAAGAGGATAGCACCAAGTTAGCGGAAAAATCCAAAAAATGCACATTTGTTGGTTATGATGAGGATGACTTTGGTTTTTATTTATGGAGCATTAAAGATAAGAAAATATTTTGGTCTAGAGATGCAGTCTTTAATGAAAAAGTCATGTATAAGAATCAGTTGCAAGAACATGAATAGGAACAGAAAGAGTACATAGTATTAGATGAAATTGTGAATGGTAAAGTATCCAATGAATTATTTCATAAACCTTTTATACAAGGACCCCAAACTCCTATGGTGCGAAGGTCTTATAGGGTAAGAAGAGCACCTAAACTTTTTTTTCCTTCTTTGAATTATTTATTACTCACTAATAATGGAGAATCAGAGTGTTATAAGGAAGTAATGCAAGTATATGCCAAGAAGAAGTGGGAGCAAGCCATGGATGAGGAGCATATATCTCTCATGTATAACCAACATGGGATTTTTTAAGGCTGCCCAATGGCAAGAGTGCATTTCCAAACAAGTGGTTATTCAGAATAAAATTATTACACCCTTAACCATTGGCATGTATAGAGATATGTGTAGTCAATGTGTGGCTTGTATAACCCTTTTGCATATTATTTTACATTTATTTATACATTAATATACTTATTAGGTCAGCCTATGGGTGGCACATGGCCTTGTTATACTATATATAAGAGGTAGGGCTAGTTATTCATCATCATATTTGAGTATTCATTCTTATTGAAAACATTTGGGAGGTTGTGCCCTCGAAGTGGCTTATGTATTATTCATATTTTCTACTATATTTACATATCATTGTGATATAATGTTTTATATCTACTTATTTGGTGAATTAATATCATTCCAAATGGTATCAGAGCATTGATTTGGGCCATAATCAGGTCAAAAACTCTAGATATTGAAATTTGGATATATCTTACAATGAGATGTGAATTTCTATGAATTTGTTTTACTAGAGTTAAAAAATAATTCAATTAAGTTACCATTAAAATTTTAGCTTATTTTGATTTGTTTTTCAAAATTTATCATCATTTTATGGTTTTTCATAAATTTGCTCCATATCTTGTAATTTGTTGAATTTTTCCAATTTTTTTATACTTTTGGAAACCTTAGAAAAAATTATTTTGTGTCTATTCTTTGATATTTATGATTTGAGGCCTAAATATTTGAAAATTTTAGTGGTCAAAGTTGGGTCAATGGGGCAAATTAAGGTTCACCATCAAGCCTTGGTATGGCTAGTCTTAACACCTGTGGATAGGGGAAAGGGCAAGACACCCCTAAAACTCCTTTAAGGGATGACATGGAGTCTGAATCATATGATATGATTTTTCAAATCCATTCAAATCTACATGGCCTAATGTAAAAGGATGTGCAATTCTAAACTTGAATATCAGTAATGCAAGGGGAGCTTAATGGCATGAATAATTAGTTACATCAAATCATGACACAATTAGCTACCATTTCATCTCATTTACCAGTAAATAACCCTCCACTTTTTCCTTTTAGTCCTCCTCATCTTAATACTAACACCACCAATACGAGGATAAAACTAATGTTACCAAAAGTATACTTGTGCAAGTTTGATGGTAAGGATCCACTCACTTGGATCACTAAAATTGAAAATCTATTTGATTTACACCAAAATCCTAGCTCTCAAAAGGTGGTTTTGGCATCTCTATATCTATAACCTGAACCATTCATTTGGTATCATTGGTTTTGTGCTCAAAAGAATAAGGTTGGTGCTCCTATTACATGGTCAATATTCTCTAATGAATTGATGTCTCATTATCAAGATAATGTTTTTGAAAACTTTTTTAACCAATTAGCCAAACTATGACAAATAGGAATAGTGAAAGATTATATTCATCAATTTCAAAATCTATCCTTACGTGTGGAGGATATCACTAAGGCAAATCTAACTGACCTTTTTCTAGGTGGACTAAAAGATAGTATTCAATTGAAGGTTTGTATGTTTAACCCCACAATTGTATCTGAAGTTATACCAAGGGCACGCTTGGTAGAAGAAAAAGAGATGATCAAACATCATCCTTTCACTACTAGTTAGGAATGCACCTTCCCAACTCCATCACGGCCTCAACCTACCAAATTGACATCATAACAAATTGAGGAGAATCATGCCAAAGGGTTGTGTTATGGTTGTGATAGTAAATGGAGTAAAGGTCATCAATGTGTTGAAAAGAAGTTATTTTACATTGAAGGGGCTGATGAGGATGAAGAAGATGAAGAGGCATTTGTTGAGGGTTTTGAAGGACCTAAAGATGAAGCTGTAGATTCTCAACCTACTATCTCCTACCATGCCCTTCTAGGTATTTCTACTCCTCAGACTTTTAAGGTGGTGGGTTTCATTAAGAAATAGGAGGTCACAATTTTGATTGACTTAGGTAGTACACATAATTTCATCAATAGTAATTTGGTTGCTCATTTGAATTTTTTCATCTACCTAACCCCAGAATTTCAAGTCATGATTGTAGATGGTGGTATAGTTAATTTTTCTAAAATATTCCATAATATTAAGTTATCAATGGGGGAATATTTGTTATATTCTCCTATGTTTTCTATTCTTATGGGCGAGACTAACATTATTTTGGGAGTACAATGGCTCACCACATTAGGTACTATTGAGATGAATTTTCTTGAATTATTCATGCATTTTTATTCTAAAGGAAAGCTAATGGAACTATAGGGATTAATATTTAAATCTCCACAAATGGTTAGTTCAAATTAGATGACCAAGATGCTAAAAAAAGGTGATAAAATATTTGTGGCACGCTTGTTTTTCATTGATGTTCAACAAACTAAGGAATCTACCCATCCTGAGTTACAACAAATATTAGATGAGCATTTAGTTTTTTTGGACCCATGCCAAAAATTCTTCCTCCTAGTCATACTCATGATCAAGCCATCAGACTCATTCTTGGAAGTACACCAACCAACATCAAACCATACAAATATATTTATGCCTAAAAGAGTGACATTGAAAAAATGGTATAAGAGTTGTTGGAGGTAGGTACTATTCACCATAGCCAAAGTGAATATTCTTCTCCAGTAGTCATGGAAGGATGAACTTGGAGGATGTGCTCATATTATAGAGCGATCAATAAGTTCACTATCAAAGATAATTTTCATATTCATATAATTGATGATTTGTTAGATGAATTACATGGTGTTGTTTATTTTACCAAATTAGATATTCACTCTAAGTATCATCAAATCTAGATCTATGAGGAGGACATTCCTAAAATAGCCTTTTGTTCTCATGAAGGCCATTATGAATTTTTGGTCATGCCTTTTGGTCTCACTAATGCACCATCTACCTTCCAGAGTTTGATGAATATAGTTTTTAGGCCATTTTTGAGAAAGTTTATACTTGTGTTTTTCAATGAGATGCTTATTTATAGAAAAAAATAGGAATGCCACTTACATCATGTGAAATAGGTACTCTTAGTTATTGAGAAACATCAGTGGAATATTTGGGTCATATTGTATCACATGGAGTAAAATTTGATCCTAAAAAAATCCAAGCCATCATGGAGTGGAAAATTCCCAAGACACTTAAGAAACTAAGGGGATTACTAGTGCTAACTAGTTATTATCATAGGTTTGTCAAACACTATGGTAGTATTGTAGCACCACTCACTTCCTTATTGAAGAAAGACTTCTTTTAGTGGACTGATATAGATACCAAGGCATTTGAACAACTAAAAATGGCTCTGTGCACTACCTCGATATTGGCCAATCCAATTTTTTCTAAAACATTTGTGGTTGAATGCGATGCATCTAGCTATGATATGGGTGCGGTACTCATGCAATATGGTAGGCCCATTGCCTTTTAAAGTCATCAAGCGAAGGGTAAAAATCAGCTCAAACCCATCTATGAGAAATAGATGATGGATATTCTATATGCATTCAAACAATAGAGACCTTATCTATTAGGTCATCACTTTTAGGTAAAGACTAATCATGATAGCCTTAAATATTTCTTGGAATAGTGGCTATCTTCTAAAGAACAACAAAAATGGGTGATGAAAATGTTAGGTTTTGATTTTGAAATATTTTACAAGAAAGGAAATAAAATGTGACGGCCAATGCACTATCTAGGTGAGATGAACCAATTGAGCAATTGTTATGTGCCATGACCATTTGGTAGGCAGACTAATTCAAGGAAGTAAGGGCAGAATGGGAGAATGATAATATTACCCATGCATTGATTTAGAATCTACTGCAAGGGTCTGATGGGATTGAAAATTTTACATGGAAGGGGAATGCATTATGGTATAAAGATAGTTATATCTGTGTCAAAATTCTCTTCTCAAATAGAAAATCCTTTAAGAACTTTATGCATCTCCACTTGGCAGTCACTCAGGGTTTTTAAAAACCTATCCTGGAGTCAAGAAGGATTTTTTTTGGAAAGGAATCAAGGGGGATGTACAAAAATATGTGGTTGAATATATGGTCTGTTAGTAAAATAAAGGTGAAACCATTAAAACTTTGGGTCTTTTATAGCCCTTATTTATCCCTAGTCAATGATGGGAAGAGGTATTTGTGGATTTCATTACTGGGTTACCATGATCTAAAGCTATAAATTTTATCATCGTTGTTGTGGATAGACTCACAAAATATGCTCTTTTTTGTTATTTATCTCAACCATTGGTGGCAAGTATAGTAGCTTCTACCTTCCTCAATATAGTTTAGAAATTACATGGTCCTCGCAAGATTATTATTAGTGATCAAGATCCCATATTCACTACTAATTTTTGGAATAGAATTATTCACATGTTTAGGAACCCAATTGGCTCATAGCTCATCCTATCATCCTCAATCTTATGGACAAACTGAGGTAGTCAATAAGTGTCTGCAAGGGTACTTTCATTATTTTGTGTTAGATAAACAAGATAAATGGGTTTAATGGCTACCCTTGGCTAAATGGTGGTATAACACTTTAGTGCATAATTCATCTAAAATGTCTCCTTTTATGGCATTGTATGGATACCATCCTACATCCCTCACATCACCCTTAAAGACCCACCCAAAGGTACGTTTAATGGAGGAACACCTTCAACAATAATAGGAAACCCTTGCTAGTTTGCATGAAAATTTAGCTTTGGCCTAGATTCGCATGAAGTAACAAGCAGATCAACATAGGAGTGAGAGGCATTTTGAAATTGGTGATTGGGTGTTTTTTTGCTTGCAACTATATAATTAGATGTCCTTAAAACAATAGAAAAAGGATAATAAGCTATGTCCCAAGTATTATGGCCCTTATAAGATCTTACATAAAATTGGTAGTGTGGCCTATTAGCTAGAATTTCCTCTATCTACTCGCATTCATCTAGTATTTCATGTATCTTTCCTTAAAAATTTCACTGGATAGAGATTTACCACTCAAATCAAGTTACCAAAATTAGATGAGGAAGGGAGGGTTATTCTTGATTATGAAGTGGTCCTTCAAACATGCACTAAGCAGCTATGATCTAGACTGATTATTAAGTATTTGATTAAATGGAAGAATCTACCTTCTAAATATGCTTCCTAAGAGGATGAATCATTCATGCAACAACATCTGATATTGCTTCAATATTGAGTATAACATTGTTTTGAAGGGGAGGGGCATGTTATGCCCTTAACCATTAGCGTGTCTAGGGATATGTGTAATCAACTTGTGACTTGCATAACCCATTTGCATCTTATTTTACATTTATTTATGAATTTATATACTTATTAAGTCAGCCTATGTGTGGCACATGGCCTTGTTAGATTATATATAGGAGGTAGGGTTAGTTATTCATCGTCATATTTGAGCATTGATTCTTATTGAAAGCATTTAGGAGGTTGCCCCCTTGAAGTGGTTTATCTATTATTCATATTTTTTGCTATATTTCCATATCATTGTGATATATTGTTACATATCTGCTTATTTGGTGAATTATTATCATTCCAAAAATAAGAATATCAAGGGAGAAACATTTATAAGGCTGGGATGGTGGTAAAGGGGTTTGCACAAAAATCAGATATTGATTTTGATGAGATTTTTTTTCTGGTTATAAAAATGACTTCCATTAGGACTATTCTTAGTTTAGTTACAATTGAGCATTTGCATTTAGAACAGTTAGATGTGAAAACTAATTTTCTTCATGGTGATTGGATGAAGAGTTGTATATGAAGTAGCCACAAGGATATGAGGTCAAAGGGAAGGAGAACTATGTGTATAGATTAATGAAGAGCTTGTATGGCCTGAAACAAGCTCCACATCAATGGTATAATAAATTTGATTATTTTATGTTAGAATAAAGTTATAAAAGGTGTAATTCTGACCATTGCATCTATATCAAACATTTTTATGATGGTTCTTTTATTATATTATGTTTTTATGTGGATGACATGTTAGTTGCAAGAAAGAACATATAGCATATTCATATGCTCATGAAACATCTTAGTGACTCATTTTCTATGAAGGATTTGAGTGTTGAAAATAAAATCCATGGTATGAGGATTACTCATGACAAAAAGGAGAGGAAGTTGATCTTATCCCAATCAAAGTATGTGAAGAAAGTTATGGAAAGGTTTAGCATGTTGGATGCTAAATCTATTGGTACTCCTTTGGAAGGCCACTTTAGATTATCAAAGGAGCAGTATTCCAAGATGGAGGTTGAAGAGATAAGATGTCCAAGGTACTTTACTCATCAAAAAATGGTAGCTTGATATATTCCATGGTTTGTACTAGGCCAGATATTGCCAGAGTAATGGGAGTTATGATTAGGTATATGAGTGATCCTAGTTATGAGCATTGGCAAGCAGTGAAATGGAATTTTCAGTATTTTAGAGGAGCCATTGATGTTGAAATATGTTTTGGTGGATCAGATACTACTTTTTATGGTTATGTGGATTTGATATGGTAGGGGATATTGATAGCAGGAGGAGTATGATAGGTTATATACTTAGTATTGGAAATACAGTATTTAGTTGGATTTTTAGGATACAAAAGGTTGTGGCTTTGTCAACCATAAAGGTAGAATATGTTACTACCATAGTGGTTAATAATGATATGATTTGGTTATAGCAGTTGTTTTGAGATTTGGGGCATGAGTAGGAAGTTATGAGACTACATAGTGATAGTCAGAGTGTTATTCATTTGGCAAAGAACTCTGCTTTCTACTCAAGGACAAAACAAATTCAGTTATGTTATCACTTCATTAAGATAGCTTTGGAGGAGAACTTGATGAAGCTCGATAAGATTCATACTAGCCAAAATCCTATAGATATGATGAACAAGGTGGTCAAATTGGACAAGTTAAGAATATGTTTAGATTTGGTTGGCCTTAGTGGTCATAGAGTAGTGATAGATTCTGTTTAAGAGAAATGGTCTCCAAGTGGGAAATTGTTGAGTGTAGATCCCTTTGAGGATATCACATGACCATGGTGGTATATTTTAGGGGCCTAGAGAGCTCCAAAAATGTGGGGAGCACATTTTTCCCCTCTCCACCTTTTATGGAACCTTACTTCCATGTGAGTGGAATAATCTTAGATATTTATAATTTTTATGTCTTCCTTATTTTATGGAGTGAGTTGTTAGATATCTATTTTCCATGTTGACTTCCATGTTTTGTGGAAGTGGGATTGACTTCCATGTTTTGTAGAGTTTGTTATCTCCTTGAAAATTGTGAGAGCCTTTTATGGAGGAGAGATGAGGATGGTGAGTTCCTCCTTAGGTGGGCTTTTGGATAAGCATGATTAGGTGGAGGATGGGTGTCTTTTTTAGGATAATGCTTATCTTAGATAAGTATTACACAATTTTCCTTTGGTGGGTGTTATCCTCATTTTGTATATATACATTTATGGTGTTACTTTGGAGAGTGATGTGTTTATTTGTAGGGTGTGGTATAGTAGCTTGTGGTATGTTATTATATAGGTATAAGTGTGGTAGATCATGTGTGAAAAATTGTTGACAGATTTTAGATTTGGATAAATAATTTAGAGAATTCTTGTGTGAATTATGGAGGAGATTTTTAATCTCTATAAGAAGTTCTTTGTCATTAATTTTATTGAAGACCTTCTTAGTGGATGTAGCCCACATTGGGTGAACCATGGTATATCTGTGTTACTGTCTCTATTGCTATTTTTATTTTCTCCATTAATGTTTTTAATCCTATGATTTAAGGAATTGATTCCATGATGCAATAGTGCAGAATTAAATCTGATTTTACACATTTAAATTTTGATTTTATGTGGATTAAATATCGTTTGAATTCGTCTAATTCATAAAAAATTCAACCCATGTTTACAATGGGTAACCTGATCTCATTGGTAACATTCCTCCTAATCTTTTAGATTTTGATGATGATGAGCCCGATGAGATTAATTTAAATATCAAAGCTTTTGATCTCTCACCTCATCTCATCTTACAGCTTTGTGCATCCTTATAGCATCATTCTCACAAACCTCCTTGTGATGACATTCTCATAGTCTTGACTAAGACTAGGCATTCTATTCACCATGTTTCATCTAATGACAAGGTCATTCCTACCTATTTCATTGATCTTCATACCCTAGATTATGATGATGGCTATTCCTTAGATGATCCATTGTTAGGTATTCTTGTCCAAGCCTATGATGACAAGATTGTCCATTATCGTTCTTCTTTACTTGAGTCTTTTCATGCATCTCATAATTTTCCTTCACTTAAAATTCCTAATTTTTGCATTTTTCCCCTTTAACATAGGGTAGATATGGCATCGACACCTCCAATTTCTAAGGAGCCACATAGGACTATTCTCATGGATTGTGTTATAACTAAGCCTTACCACCTTTTTAGGTTTCCTGACTCCTATCATTAGTTCACCCCTAAGGTTTGTGCAATGCTCCTTAGACCTTTTGTAGATCCCACCCCTCCCTCAATAGAGCCTGCTATAATTGAGCCTCTTCCCAAGCCTATTATAATTGATCTTGTTCCTACTCCTACTATTGTTTAACCTACTCCTACTTCTAATGCTATCACTCATTTTGTTGAGCTTAGTTTCATTCCTTCCTCATCATCAACTCCCCTTGGTGATGGTTTGCTTCCCTTGCCTAAGATGGCTTCTCTACCCACTAAATGGTATAATGAGTGTTCTTTAGCTTCTTCCACTCCTATTTTACCTCCTTCTATGAGTGCTTATACTAAATCCACTCAAAAACATATATGTTTCTTTCATGGGATAGATAACCATTATTCCACCCATTGTTGCAAGTTGTGACAATATCTTGATACCTTACATCCTTCTTCTCCATCATCAGACAAATCCATACCCCCTTAAAAGTAATTCTTGAATATTTTCCCAAGTATGGTGAGGTATATTGTCTATGGTATCTCTGTGGTACCCATCACACTAATCATTGTCACATCTTGTAATAAAATCTCAAAGACCACCTTATAGACATTCCTAGACCTTCTACCACTCCTCCCATAGGTCATTCCCATAAGAAGTCTCCTCTTTATTCTCCCATGGATCCACCTCCAGTGGTTCCATCACTTCTTTTGGTTCCATCACTTCTTTTGGTCCCTTCACCACCTTATGTGCCTCCACTTGTGATTCCTTCACCTGTAGACCTTCCCTCACTTGTGGATTCTTCTCCACCTGTGAGTCCTTCACTCATGGATCCTTTTCCACCTATGATTCCTTCTTCTCCCATAGATCCTATTTCCATGAATTCTCCTGACCAACCCTTGCTTAATTTTCCTCCTTAACATGACCTTTTTATAATTCCTACTTTTTTAGTTGAGGAGATAAAAAAAGAAGTATTTTCCTAATATTCATTGAAGATTGATCAGAACTTAACAGTAGTTTGATTACAACTTCATAAAGACTAATCTGATGTATTGGATAATGTGTGTGTAGAGATTTACCAATATTTATGAGCATATACATGGTAGTTTCACATTTATATTTGGATTGGTCATGTGAACCAATGTCATTTCTATCTATTTTATCATTTGACATTATGTCAAATTTTTGCTTATCTTATATCATGATTTCTTAATTATTATACTATATCTTGCTTTGTTATCATATATTTTTGTATATGATTGTCTTTGCTTTATCATTGCTTTTCCTTCCCTTTTTCTTAGAGTTTTTCTCAAAACTCTCTCTTTCTTGTATCTTCATAATTATTTTGCTTTCTTATCCTTATTTTTCATAGATAATTTTTCAAGGTGATTTGGTTATACAAACCCTTTTCCCCTTGGTTTTTTTTTGTCCTTTTACCATGTGATCAATTATCAAACAATCTATCTCATTGTTATCTCCTCTTACTGGTGCATTTTTGATCTCCTTTTTCCCTCTTCCTTTTTCCACAAACTAAGCATATACAAAGTTAAGACTTGAGATCACATGCTAGTTCATTGTTAAGCTTAAGTGTCCTTGTCAATCTTTGTCTTTGGTTACTTAGATTCCATTAGCCTTAGCCTACAACTCATTCATGTGTATCATTATCTCTCTCATTATTGGTCATTCCAAATCTGTATGGAGGAGGAATCTTAAAAAGCCTTCAAAATAAAGTTAAAATCCAAATCATTTAAACAAAAGGCAATGATATCAAAAGGCAAAAATATTCTTAAAAGTTTAATCAAATAAAAATACATGATTCAAAGCACATCTCCTTATTCTAGTTGAATCTCAAACTCCACAATTGGCCTCATGGTAGATTCAAGGTCCTTTGTTGTGTGGTAGGCTAGTAGATTAGAAGAGGAGAATAAAAAAAAAATAGTGCTACCTACTTTCTCACGTAAGTACCCAATCTTTGTAATAGATCGACGGCTCTGTAAAGGGTCCTAAAGAGCATGGAACATGTCATGGGAAGGTAAGTCATTTTTATTTTCTTGTACCAATCTACCTTCATGAGTTAATCTTAGTAGCACACCTATTTGCCTACAAATCTTTGTGTCTATAGCGATCAAGTTTCCTTTGTACATAGACGACCACTAGTCACATAGTGTCTTTTCATGTTCTTAGTATGCCTCTTTCCTCCTAAGGTCATATCATAAGATGCTTATGTCTTGATTTTTACACTCTTTTTTTTCACTCCTTATTTCCCTTATATTTCCTCTTGAGATTTTTTGTTTGGTGTAATGATCACTCCCCTTGGTATTTCATTTATGAGTTTTTTTGTAAGACTGTGGATAGGACCTGGCCATCTTCACAAATTACCATATTTTCCTTCCTATTACTCTCATTCTAGATTACTTAATTTCCCTATTTATTCCACCCCAGTGGTGTTTTCTTTATCGATTTTTAATGTAAGATCATGGATAGGACACCGACCTCCTCACAAAAAATTTCAATACCCAAATCACCATCCAAATTGCATATGTCAAATTTGAGACAAGATTCAATTGATTATGAAGTTACACATCATTTTACATGCTTCCCATCTTGATATTTAGTATGTTCTATGTTTACTTTATTTTCCCTTTGCCTTTTTATCTTCTTATTTTCTGAGTACATGTAAGATTTCAACCATTTTCATGAATTTTTCATACTTCTTAGCTTGAATTAGTATGACCAGTTTAAGACCAGTCTTTTGAAATTTTATTTTTCTTTCATACTTCCCAACATGATTTAGTATGATTGATTACTTAATTAATTTTTTTTTATTACCATTTTTGCCCTTTTACATACATTCCATTTTATTACTTTGTTGTCATATTTCTCAATGTGATAATTAGTATGATTTTACTTGTTAAAATTTGGTGCAAAAATATTTCACTTTGGTTTAAAAATAAATTTCTCTTTACCATCCTATTTTGCCCTTTTATTAGTTCTTTATACTTAGTCATTTATTGTTATTACACATTTCCCAACTTGAAATAATGTGTAGTACATTTTCTTGATTGATTATATTTTTCCAAGTATTTTTGCTTGTTTCTTTCTAACCATGCATGTGTCTTTCATGATGATAGAAAAGAAACCACATCTTATATATTTCCTATAGCATATAAAAAAAATTTAAATACATGTGTTATAAATAAATATATCCTAAGCATCCATAGCCTCAACCATAATAAAATAACTAGAATTAACCATAATTATGACAACATACACATCCAACAATAATATGCCAAAATGATTTATATATATCTCAAGAGTTTTATACAATAGATACAATCATATACAATGCCCTAGATTTATGGTTAGGTCCCATCATGTCTATCTTATGGCCTAGCCATGTTGCTTACTGAGGCTTTGATTTGACTCCTTCAAATGGTACACTATAAGGAGGTCATCTGAGATCTAAATCCCTCTACTTTCCCCTGTAGGTATGCTACCTATATCTGTGACTCCATCAGTTGAGTCTAAATCTTTGTCATCTAAACTACTATACCTAGATGTGTAGCTCTCTCATCTTTTAGGGCCTGCCATGCTTGTAGCTCCCTAGCACCCATCAGTGTTGGTGGCTACATCCTCTCCCTCTATGTCTGTATCTGCCTTACTACCTCTCTAGCTAATCTTAACTAGCTCACCTGAGTTGGAGCAGATGGTACACTTAGATCCTCTAGTGTCATGGGGTCATATGGCTGCAGAGTCTCATCTAGGATGTCATGAAGTGTTCCCCTCACTAAGGACCCCCATATCTCCTCATCATCATCACCTACACCTTTAAAAGCATGCAAGATGGATATTAGATCACTGTCATATCTCATAATATCTATTTATCTATCTAAATAAAACTTAAGCGACAAATTAATCATATTTTTACCTATCTATATCTCTATTACAATGGTCTCACCATTTGCATGACCACATAGCATAGTTTCCCTATCTATGCAACCTCCTATCACCTCCTTTGTAGGCCACCTCCTCAACTCAAACCCAACTATCATGGCTCGTGTCAGTCTCAACCTATGTCTGATTGGTCTCTCTATCATCTCCTCTAGCTCACCTATGGGGTTATTTAGGATGGTAATAGTCTCCACTCTCTCCTTTATCTCTTACCTTTATTGATGTCATGTCCTTGGTAGCCATTATTCATCTCAATATGGAACTAGTAGTGGTACATATGGTATCTCTACCTATGCATCCCTATCCTCTTACTCAGCTCCTCATCATGCCCAAAGAGTCCATGGTTACTTACAATGTGGCCTCAATGTTAGCCTCACTACTAATGGCCTCAGTCCTCTCCTCTACCATGGTTCCCTCACATACTAAGCCCACTATTCAAACATCAATATCAGTGTCACTAGATGAGGTGGACCCATATTCTCTAGCACTTGTGCAATTAGATGTGGCTCTCTTCACTAGAAGTAGTGTCCAATCACCTATATCATTTCTATCATTAGTGAAACTATATGTCAGCTCACCTATGTAGTTGTTATGTGCTCATATAGATACCACATGATGTCTGCACATCTCATAAACTATAGAATTAGCACATGGGGTATGACCTATGCTACTTGGTCCTCCCTCCATATTTTCACCTAAGGTAACCTATCATCAATTACATAGGGCAACCCAACTTACCAATTTATAGGAAAAATTTCTCATCAATATAAGTTATCAATAATATGATCAGTCCCATGGTCCTCTACCCTCTAACTAGTATCTCATACATATCATGTACTAGTTGGACATAGATGATTGAGCCTAGGTCATATAGCACTCACTCCTCTAATATCATCCTACTTAAGGCTACCATAAATAGTGGTACGTTGCTATTTGACTTGTGACATAGCACTTGATGTGTCACAAGGCCTATCATAACCTTTCAAATGTCCATAATCTATGATGTATAAACATCAAACATACTCACCTTCCTGCCTGGTAATATCTTCTCTAAACCTATAACCCACATGGCTAAGGCTCTCCTCTCCTCTAGACCATATGGTATCCCTACGGTCAGTTGTGCTCCTACTATAGGCAGCCCTAACATGGTATGGACATCTTCCAGTGTGATAGACACCTCTACTACATCCCCATCCACCTCTCATCTAAAGATGTTTGTCAATCATTCCCAACAATTGAGGAACATGACTAATAGGTCAACATTGAGGGGGATGCAGCACATCTTTGTTATCCTACCTAGACCTATGGATCTTAGTCTAGCCCTATCTCCATCTGATAGCCTATCTAATAAATCTAGTAACCATGACACATCCACAAGTCACCAAAATCTTCATTGACCTTGCACCAAAGAAACAATAAAGGATTTATTACTTCCTCCATGTCATGTATAGTCATTATACATTCTTTCTACATTAGAAACATGCTTAAATTACCTTATTTTATTCATTTTTATCGTTCATGGTCCTTTTTGACCTTGTTCATTTCATGCTATTTTAACCCTCTTTTGACCTTTTACATACTTTTTCATATCTTTCTATCTCTTTGGTCAAACTAGTTTGACCAAAAAAAATCCATCTTTTTGCCCAGTTGACTTAAAATCTGAGTTAACCCCCTTATTTTTCCCTCCCTAGTTCTGAGTTTCCATTCTAGACCTTTTGAACCACCTAGAAACTCCAAACTAGGTCTTCATCCTTTAAAATGTACATGGTCAACCCATACCTACTAGGTTAGCAATGTGCATTCTACCTATTTTCTAGCCTACTAGGTCGACTAGGTTGAACCAGTGCTTTTTGACTACTAACCCCTTGCATTTTCCAAAAAAAGTGTAAAATTCTTGTTTTCCACCTAAATCCTTCAAACCCATTTCTTGAATTCCTACTTATTACTCCTAGAATCTAATTTTGCTTCATTTTGACATCTAGAAATGCATAAAATTCAAAATTAATAAAAATTCACTTAATTCAATACAAAATTCAAAAACTTGTTTAAGATTCTCAATTGCATACCTATAGTGCACCTGTTGCCACCTCTGGAGCCTCTCCCTATCTATCATGTCATCTCCTCACCATCATAGCTTATTTTTTCTCTAGAGCTCTCTTTCCTCTCCTTTCCAAGTAAAAATGATAAATGACTTCTCTTTTCCCCTCTTTTAAAACACCTTTAGCAATTCAAATCTTTCAATTATTGTCCTACAGATTTCTTGTTTTACTTATATATTTGTTTCTACTCAATCAATTTTTAAACCATAAAATACATTAGATTCATGATGATGGATATATTCTTTTCCACTATCATATCCTAACTTCCAAAAAAATTGATTTTTGGCTATTTTTGCACTAACTTCTACAAGTTCATCTATTGTTCTCTACATTGGACACCATCATACTTCTTACAATCTAATTATTTATCTACGGCACTAAGGTAAGTTAAAGGTAAGTGTTTCTTAATTTAGTCCTTTCATTTATCTTATTTGTTGCTTATTGTACTTTAATTATCATTAGTGTTGTGTTTTATCATGTTTTATCTTGAAGCACCATCTTGTGTTGTACTTACATGATACATGATGAACTTCGAGTGGGGCATATGTATACACATAATATTTTCAAACTTTTATTGATTACTAATACTTTGTATCTTGTAGGAACCAATTGAGTCTCAATCTCTCTGAGTGCATGCCTTAAGGGGTGCATCGGGAAAGGGGTGGGCAAACCATCAGTGCTTCATAAGACTATTGTCCCTTTTGCCACTTTCCATCTACACACTTATCTCCTAAAACCATTTACCTTAAGCTTGTTCTTCTCAATCCTACCTCTTCCAATCTTTTCCTCCTTTCATTCTTCCTTTTCTTGACTTAACATCCTTTTTTACTGTCAATTGTACTAGGTTGACCCAGTATAGTTTAGGGGTATTCTTTACTTTCTTGGCTTGTTAGCCCTTTGGATGACCTAGCTCATATTTGGGAAATTTTCCCTAAAAACACACTAGGTTGACTAGGTAGACCCTGTATAGTCGATATTCTCAAAAATATTTAGGGTAAGATTTGCCTATATATGCAAGGTCATTTCCTACCATTTCATAAGAGAAGAATTATTAGCAAAGAAGTGTGAGCGAACATCTACATATTGACCATTCTACTTGAGGAATAAAGCTTATGGTTCCATACTCTCTTTAGAGATATGGATCTTATCTTATGGAGAAGTCTTTTGGATGCTTAGATAGGTTATGTAGCCTAGAGTTGATTTATCTTGGTTATCCTTACATACCACAACAATCTCTTATGAAGCATCTTGGCTAAGGGAGAGATTGAGGCTCAACGGGTTCATCTTCAAAGGTAAGTATTCATAGCATTATTTCTCCTTTGTAAGAGTAAATAGATAATGCATTTGTATTATTCTCTTCATGTATTTAGTATTCCATATACATTAACATGAGTATATTTCTTCTAATACATGTTTAGTTTAGTTGTTTGTTTTATTGCTTCTAACCCCCACTTTGTGCCACAAGCTTTGGTGTGCACTAGATTAGGTTTTACATTCTTGTTATTATAATAGAGTGAACATTCAAAACCTTAGGACTCCATTAGAGTGGTTGTGCAATTGTGTTAGACTGTAGGCTTTGAAACCCTTCCTAGCATGATGTGTTATGAAAAGTGATATAAGTGATCCCCTAATCAAGTCTAGTGAATCCCCATATTGGTCATGCTCCCACTTAACAAGTGTATCCCCAATCATAAGTGTAGATGTGATCTATCTTCTCTGATATAGGATTAATTCATAGACATGATGCATTGGTTTATTGCATACACATTGGTCTTATTTTAATTGTAAAACTCACTAAAATTTAAAGTGCCAAAACTAGGAGGGTCAAGCATAATTTCAAGGGGGTGTATATATTAGTGTGATTCCTTCTATCTATATTTATTTAATTTGTTGAAAACAAACCCACATTATATGTAATGAATCCTAATTTATTTAATTTTCTCACACCCTTCAACTATCATGAAAGTAAGTATTTTATGTCACTCATTTTTTTAAACAATAAATTCTACAGGGTAACTATGTGTATACAAACTGAACTAGATATAGATAAGGAAAAATGGTTTGAAAAGTGTGATGAAGCTTTTGGTTTTCTTTATCTTTTTGTATCACTAGATTTTTAGTTTCACATTGAATCATCCACAACACCCAAGGAAGTATGGGATACCCTAGGAAAACTTTTTTAGAAATTGGATGAAATGAGAGGGCATGAACTAGAAAATGAGCTAATTAGCCTTAGCCCTATCAGTTTTGACACACTTCAAGACTATTTCACCAACTTCAAATCATTGAGATTACAACTAAAAAAATGTGGAATTTATAAAAAAAATCACATCCAATTCTTTCTATCCTTGTAAAACTTGGTCCTGGCTATTTTATTTTCATCTCCACCTTTAATGCAACCAAGAGATCACTTATTACTTCATGGACTATGCCCTCATTTGATGAGTTTGTTTTTGACTTAACTTAAAAACATGATAAACTAATTCATATGGGTGTACTAAAATCCACTAAACCACATGCTCTACTTGTAAGACATGACACCCAAAAGGCTTCAAAAGAGAAGAAACAGAACAAGGATCATGAGAGCAAGAAGGAACAACCCACCACCAAATCAACCCATGAGACATCTTCTTCCAATGTTAAGCCTAAGAAAGAGAGTATCAAGTGTGGGTATTTCACTAATAAGCATAATCAAATCAAATGTTTGAATAAGTAGATTAACCACCTAATAATACTTCTTAATAAGAATAAGATACATGTTCTTGAGTCTATCAAACCATATTCATCAACCCCTGAATCCTCTAAGCAAAATTAAAATAGTAAAGAGAATGCAAAAGAAAAAGGTGAGTAAAACGTGAAACATTGGGCCTTAGTTGTATTTATACCTCTAACTCCTACATGGGTCATTGATTTTAGAGCATCACATCACATGACTTCTTCATAGAATGATTTCACATCCTGAGGACCATGTGACATGTACACTATTCACTTGGGTGATGACACTTCTACATAGGTTTTTGGGAGAGGATTTATTAAAGTGAGTGGAGGAAGATTCAATAATGTTCTCAATATTCTCTTACTTTCAGCTAATCTCCTATCAATTTACTAGATTACTCACCTTGGTCTGAGCATGCGAGTTGAGTTCACTCCAAATTTAGTTTATGTTAGAGAGTTGTGTTGGGTGAATATTTTTTCATCAACTAACTAAAGGCAAAATTGGTATATCAACCATAGCGTAATGAGATAAATCTCTCCTATCAGCAAAGGGAGGCTCCCTATAAACTATAATATACCAATATAAACTAAAAATAGACTTAGAGGTGAGATCATACCATCCATCTCTCTTTTTTCAAAGATGATGTTCACAAGGTAAAGGAAAATTCCTATCTAATAACTAAAAGCAATTCTCTTCTTTCAGAAATGATGTTCATTAAATAGCAAGAAAACTTCCTGGGTAGTAACTGGATCCACAAGAAACCCATGAAAGCACAGTCTTTCATTGCTTCTATTACTGATTTAGGACTAATATCATAGTATAATGAAGTGCAGCCCAAAGTCTCTACCAAAAATTACAACAAAGTATATGATCACAAAGGATAAAACTAGTTCAAAGCCTTTCCAATATCCTTTGTGCTAAAACACAAAACACACAAGCTAAAGATAATTATGGTAGCACAAAGTCTCCACCATCAGCTTTAGGACATCTTCTAGATTATTTTCACTTGCTCTACTTATTTTATCAAATAGATAAGACTGTATTTAGGAAAGAGACATAAGAACAATTTCCTACATAACACAAGTTATTTCAACACAAAGTTTGAAAGGTCACTTGCTATCTCATTCACTTGATAAAATATGATTAACAATCTGAACTCAAAGTCTCAAAAATGAATTTTAATTTGGATAAAGTTTTTGCTCCTAATAACTGAGAGATCTCCTTTATCTAAAATGAGAGATTACAATATATAGCATCCAAAGAAAGACTTTGGTGCTTATTTTCACAAAATGACCCATGATGCATTGAATGCATTGGAAAGAGGAAGTTTTATGTAGGGGCCATGCTAGAGCAGGTTACCAGTCCTGACTTTAGCATTTAACTCATATCAAATGTCTTCTCTAAAGCATGGGTTGATTGATCCTCTAAAAGGCAAGGCCACTCCTATTTATGATATTTACATGACTATCCACTTGTCTTTACTCAAACAAAGAAAAATAGGTCGCGCCATTGAATGCTTGTGCTCTCTGATATCCACTTGGTGGACTATTCCACCCACTAGAATAACTCTTCTGCCAATGCTTCTAGATTCTCAATTTGATTCCCTCTTTCCTTTCTATATTTTGTCTCTTCCTGGTGATCCGAGCTCTTGGGGATATCTTCTCACCTTTTACTGGCTTCTTTGGCTCCTTTCCCAGTGGATCACTGAGTTTGTCCTCAGGTCTATGTTATTTAAAAATCAATGATTATTTCATTATCCTAAATTTGATGTCTGTAAGGATGTCACCAATCACTTGAACCATTTTGAACCTTAAACCATCTTTTTAGATTTCACTAGTTCAATGGTTCAATGGTTCAAAAATTTAATATTTTATGTTTTGTAAAGAGTCACGTTCGCTCAGTCTCCTTATGAATTCAATTTGTATCATTGAACCAACTGTTTGAACCTTTCACTCAAACCTTTTTGAGCCTTTAAACCATTTTGAAGTGAAGTTTAATGGTTCAATGGTTCAGTGGCATTCATTTCAAATCATAAAACCCTGTCGTTGAACCATATATCATTGAACCTCAGCATTGAACCATCCTTATCAATTTTAGGAAATGCCTTAAAGTGTTTTGTAATTTATTCTTGCAAAAATCCACCTTTTGAACCTATGATTTCTTTAGCTAAATAAGATTGTGCAATTGAATAAATTGACTAATCAGAACATTTTTAAGAAATAAGGAGACCATTCTTGGCCTACAGGACCAAATGGTCAACAGGTTGTCCAAAAAAACAAGTGACTAGTTTTGGGAACAACAGATGGCTCCAGTCGGGGAACTTCCATCGATTATATTTTGAAACGATCAAGGGGAGTAGAATCTAGACTCTAAGTGCCTTCATCCATGCCATTGGGCCATAGATTCAAGCTACCCAAAAAGAGAAAGATGCCAAAAAACCAAACAAACAACACAAAACAAACAAAGACTATACAAATGTACAACTGGACTTATCTGATACTTTAAAGATTGAAGTGCTTCAGATGCTGCCCACTATGAGGCAATAAAAATGGTGTTCCATCTTGATATTATAGCAAGAAGCTACTTTCACCATAGATCTAATGAATAGTAAATGGACTTCTCCACAAAGAATCAAATTTTCCATGTATTCCTTTTGGTTCTCTCCTCTTATCCCACAACAAGAATTGATCTCCAATCTGAAAATCACGAATCCTTGCTCTCTTGTCAAAAAGTTTCTTTACTTGATTTTGATGTGTAGTGATATAGTCCACTACCATAGTTCATTTCTCATCTAGTTTGGTTAGGCACATGATCCTTTTATTAATAGAATTTTCAAAAGTTTGATCTTCGACTGCCTTTGCCAACTTCAATGTTGGTAGTTCTAGGGTGATTGGTATCTCTGCATTCAAACCATATAGAAGCTAAAATGGTGACATATCTATTTCCCTCTTGGGTGTAATCATGTCTACCCACAAAGCATTGAATAATGCTTTATACCAAGTTCTCTGATTATCATCTACCATTTTCCTGATAATAGTAACCAGATTCTTGTTACTTGATTCTGCTTGACCATTTCCTTGCAGATAATAGTTGGAGGAGTGGGAAAGAATAATCCCATAATTTTAGAAAAACTTAGTAACCTCATGAGAACAGAAACAAGCAGGATTATCTATTACAATCTTAGTTGGGACCCCAAATCAGAAAATAATATTTTCTTTAAGAAAATTGCATACCACTTCTGAAGTACATTGCTTAGTTGGAATGGCTTCCACCCACTTGGTAAAATAGTCTATCATGGTGAGAACATTGTCATATCCAAAACTTGAGGATGGGTTCATGGTGCCAATGAAGTCAATACTTAATTATTGAAAAGGTTCTTCAATTACCACTAGTTTGAGAGGTAATGCGGTCAATTTAGGTTTTCTAACAAACTATTGACACAACTCACATCTACGTACCCAAATGTACGCATCTTGAAATAGTGTAGGCCAATAGTATCTAGCTTTTACAATCTTGTGAGTTGTTATTGGTGCAAAAAAATGTCCTCCACAAGCCAAATTATGGAAGGACTTCAAAAGTTTACTTTGTTGCACCTTATCGATGCAATGAAGAAATACCCCATCAAGACTTATTTTGTACAAACCATTGTCCCACAAGACATAGTTATCATCCTTCAACTTAACATTCCTTTTTTCTTTATAGGATAGATGGGTGGGACATTCACCATAGGTAAGAAAAGGAGTGATATTGGAATACCACTCATCAGTAGTAGTGACAAAGAGAACTGTAGGCATGTCTCCAACCTCTGTTTCTTCATGTTATATTTCTTTTGGTATCTTATCAGCAATTAATTCATAGAGACCTTTTACCCACACAAGCTTAGTAAGCTTGATATCAAGATCAAACTCTTGAATTTTAGCAATCTAATTTCCCCTTTTAGTACCAAACACCTGTTGAGTTAGAATGGACTTCACTGTTATATCAGGCACCAGAATAATATTATGTGAATCTAGGATATAGAATCTAAAATGTTTTACTCCCTTAACCATGGCATAAGCATGATTCTCCATGTTTGAATATTTCAATTTGTGAGCTTTGAAAGGACAACTCATAAATGATATGGGAGATTCCACACCTTTATTTTTTTGGACCAAAATGGCTGAAAGTGTATATTTAGAAGCGTAGCTATATACTATAAACTCTTTGGTATAATCTAAACAAACTAGGATTGGGGCATGGGCAATTGCTTTCTTGATATCTTCAAATGTTGACTTGCCTTCTATAGTCCAATGGAAAGTAGCTTTACCCTTTATCATGTCAATAATGTGTCGAGTCTTCTCTGTGAATTTTGGAATGAATCTTCACAAAAAATTCACCTTTCCAAAGAAAGAGTGAACTACAGTCTTAATAGCAAGAAGAGTAAGATTTTGGATAGATTTGACTCTTTTTGAGTCAATTTTTATGCCTTCTCAGGATACAGTATGACCAAGAAGTTTACCTTCTGTAACCCCAAAAATTGACTTCTTGAGATTAAGAGAAATACCATTTTGTCGATAGCATTCTAGCACTTGTTGTAAATGATGCACATGATTAGGATGATGTTTGGAAAAAATAGTCAAGTCATCAAGATATATCATAATAAACTTTCCTATTTCATCCCTGAAAGTAAGATCCATTGCTCTCTAAAAGGTGGCACTAGCATTGATCAGACCAAAAGGCATTCTATGATATGCAAAAGTGTTCCACATTGTAGTAAAAGTAGTTTTATGTTAGTCAGCTTCATTGAATTTCACTTGATTATACCCAAAAAAACTATTTAACATTGATAACATTTCTGAACCAGTCACTGTTTGCAACACTTGATCCATGATGGGTAAGGGGTAGTTATCCTTTAGAGAAGATTGATTTAAGTTTATAAAATAAACACATATACAAATTTATCCATTCTTTTTCTCACCAGAACTATATTCACAATCTAGGTGGAATGATGAATTAGAAAAATAATTCTTGCATTCAGCATCTTTTGGATCTCATAAAGGATAATACCTGATATTTTGGGGTTGTATTGTCGTTACTTCTGCTTGTGAGGCAATGACCCAACTTTAAGAGGAATTTCATGCCAAATTTATTTAGGCCTAAGAGATTTCAAATCATCATAAGAATACACTAAAACATCAATGTAATGGTGAAGAAGAGCAATGAATTTGAGCTTTTCATTAGAAGTGCAGCAATTCCCAATGTTGACCATTTTGGGATTTTCTTCTGTACTCAGATTTATTTGATCAAACTCCTTGGAGGAACTTGAATCCATTTGTTGCTACTTGACATACCTATCATGCTTATCAAATAACTTTTTAAAAGAAACCAAACCTTTTGGAATTTTATTCCTCTTGAGTTGAAGAAACTCTTCACTAGTTTTTGAATCTATTTTGGGAACTGATTTTCATGGTGGAGATTCACTACCTTCAAAATAAAGCTCCTCAAAATTTTCTAGATTTTCTAAAAAAGTAATGAATTGATTGTCATCATTAAACACCTACCAATGATTGGAATTATCAGGTACACTTGGTTGAAATACCAGCTCAATAGCGTACTTGTTCCTTTTAAAATCCTTATGGGGAACCATGAAGGTTGCGAAGACAGCCAATGAATTTGCACAATCATTGAATTCTCTCAGCATAGTAGAAATATTGAAAGCATCAAAATTTTCAATGTAATCCCATACAATATTGTGATAATATCACAATCTTTCAGTTTTAGTTTGGTACAAATTCCTTACCTGACAAACCACCAGTTTAGTATTTCTCTGAGCATGAAGAATCTTAATACCTTTAGCATGAGCAGCTTTCAATCCAAGCAACAAAGATTCATACTCGATGGTGTTGTTGGTATTGTTGAACTATAACTTATATGAATAAGTAAAAATTTCTCCCTGAGGGAATATCAAAACAATTCGAGCTGCAGAACCAGTAGAAGAGCAACTGTCATCAAATTCTAAAATCCAAACATTATTAGAATTTGATCTTTTCAAAGATTTCTCTTCATTAGTGAGGGAAGATTGTTTTTTGCCTAAACTTTGCCTTAACAATTCTTATGATTTTCTACCTAAATTTTCTAATTTGTCACCTAATGAACCTTCATCTGATCAGCTAAAAACATCTTCAGTGGTCAGGAAATAGTTACCCATTCCTGATGATTCAAATAAAATTTGAGCTTCGAGATCTGATGTTTGGGTGATAATATATTTTGACTCTTTTTTAGGAAGCAATTTTTTCATGACACCTTTAACAAGTATTCTTTCTTTAGACAGATCCATATTCAACTCTCCACCTATGTCCTTACAAAAATTACATCTGAGCAGAATGTCATAAGAAGCTAGAACATCAGCCACCAAGACTGTCATTTTTAATCATTTTATCTGAAAAAACTATGAATGCAAATTGGGCATCTTTGATTTAACCCAGGAGTGGTACTTGTTTGTTTTCTATGGAGAAGCATCTCCTAAAATTCTTAGTTAAGGTAAGACCAAGAGAATCTGCTACCTTGGCAGGCATAACATTATCAAAATCTCCATAGTCTATTATACAATTGCTCAATTTATGACCATTTATTAACAGAGAAATATAGAAAGGTTCTATTTTTTTGGGGGCAAAAAGAGGAGTAGCAATAAGATTATTTTGAGTGGATTTGTCCTTTGAGGAATTATGAGTCATCTTTGGAAAGTCTTGTCTTGTAGGGACAGTTTATTTATGTATTCAGCCAACCTATCAAACTGTTTAGGATTGGCTCGCAAGTACTCAACTTCAGTCATTTGAATCTTGGTCTTTTTATCATGATCAATTATATCAAATAATTGAAATGAACTAGAAATAGAGGAAGGGAGTACATCATCCTGATCTTTATTAGGTGTGGCACTAATTTGAGGAATAGAAGCAGAAGGTACAGGATGGTTTAAGGTACTTACTTTCTTACTGATCACTGGGTCTTTTGATTGGAAAAGAAGTGAAGTCCCCTATTTAGTAATTAAAATTACTAGCTAAAGTTCTTATCCTAATTTTCCCTTATCATCTGGTTGAGTTGACTGGTTTTAGGACCTAATAAAAATAGCATATGATCCATCAAACACTTCTCCCTTTCTTCTAGCTTCATCTTGGTAATTCATAAAACCAATGTTAGAGTCACCATCTAATTTTTCTTCTCCTTCAAAGAGATGAGTGTCATCTTCTTAGTCTAACTCAAGTTGTAAAGAGAAATCATGTTCAGCTTCATGATAACTAACTACTGAGTTAGTCGATGCTACTTCAATGGCAAGCTTCCCCTGTGTGAGAGAAAGGCGATTGGGTTGCCCTTAGTTCCTCGCAACATTTCTTTGATATGAATGATTAGGGAATGTATTCCTTGGTATATCTTGATAAGAAGGATAAATAGACATTCCTTGGGCCATTTGCCTTTTCAGAGCCAACAACTCATTTGCTAACTTTTGCACCATAGGATATGTGGTAGTCGTGGAAAAACTTTCAACAGATAAAGAAAATTTATTTTTATTAGAATTTTTTCTAATCTTACTTGCTAGGATAAGATCATATTATGCCTCAATAGCCAAAATTCAAGCTATAGAAAGATCTATAGGACCAGCCTACCTCAACAGAAAACTTACTTCAGAAAGTTGAGAATTGATGAAAAAGCACTTAAGATTCTCTGGTGTTGGCTAAGCAATTATAGGAATTCTATTCCTTAGCTTATTGAATTTAGCAATGAAGTATCGCATAGGCTCATGGGGTTCCTTCTTAATTTTCATAAGCTAAGCCAACACTGCATGTGCATCTTCAGTGGGTTTAAACCTAGCCTCAAACTTGGCCTTGAGAGTGTTCCAGTCAATTATAGTTTGAGCTTGAAGGTGATAAAACCAATCTACGACGGCGCTTTGCAAAGTTTCTACAAACAATATCACCACTATATCTTCATATTCCATGCCTATCATGCCACATGCTATGCAAAAAGCAACAATATGCTCATCTAAATGAACCTTCCCATCACCATATAATTTAGGAAAAAAAATTCTTGAACTACAAGGTAGTTCATGTAAAGGTGGGGTTAGATTGAGAAGGTCAAAAGTGTTACCCCAAGGGCCTTGGCCTGCCATGAGATGATGATTAAATAGAGGAATTGTGGGGTAAGTATGGATAAAACTTTACTAGCACTGAAACTAGAAGCTTCATCAGGTATTAGAGATCTGACGTTGGTAAGAGGAAAACTCCTAGTATGCTAGAAGCGAGATGGTAGAGAAAAAATTACAAAATTATTTCATTGCACCAACTCAAATACAAGATCAATAATACTTTGAGCTCTCTGGCTTTGCATGTACGATAGAACTGCCAGAGTGTAAAATTAAAAAAGACTAGAAATACTTCAATTTGAAGCTTGAGGCTTCAAAGTGCACGTTCGTGTCCCTAGCAGAGTCACCAAAAAATTGTTAGGTGAATATTTTGTCATCAAATAATTAAAGGAAAAATGGGTATATCAACCACAGTGTAATGAGATAAATCTCTCCTCTCAGCAAGGGGATGCTCCCTATAAACTATAATATACCAATATAAACTAAAAATAGACTCAGAGGTGAGATCATACCATCCATCTCTCTTTTTTCAGAGATGATGTTCACAAGGTAAAGGAAAATTCCTATGTAATAACTAAAAACAATTCTTTTCTTTCAAAAATGATGTTCAGTAAATAGCAGGAAAACTTTCCAAGTAGTAACTGGATCCACAAGAAACCCACGAAAGCACAAAGTTTTTCGTTTCTTCTCTTACTAATTTAGGACAAATATCATATTAGAATGAAGTGCAGCCCAAAGTCTCCACCAAAAACTACAACAGAGTATATGATCACAAAAGATAAAATTAGTTCAAATCCTTTCCAATATCTTTTGTGCTAAAATTCAAAACACACAAGCTAAAGACAATTATGGTAGCACAAAGTCTCCACCATCAGCTTCAGGACACCTTCTAGATTATTTTTACTTGCTTTATTTATTTGATCAAACGGATAAGACTATATTTAGGAAAGAGACATAAGAACAATTTCCTACATAACACAAGTTATTTAAACACAAAGTTTGAAAGGTCACTTGCTATCTCATTCACTTGATAAAATATGATTAACAATCTGAGCTCAAAGTCTCAAAAATGCCTTTTAATTTGGGCAGAGTTTTTGCTTCTAATAACTAAGAGATCTCCTTTATCTAAAATGAGAGATTACAATATATAGCATCCAAAGAAAGACTTTGGCACTTGTTTTCACAAAATGGCCCATGTTGCATTCAATGCATTGAAAAGAGGAAGTTATGTGCAGGGGCCATGCTGGAGCAGGTTACCAGTCCTAACTTTGGCATTTAACTCATATCAAATGTCTTCTCCAAAGAATGGGTTACCTGATCCTCTAAAAGGCAAGGCCACTCCTGTTTATGATATTTACATGACTATCCACTCATCTTTACTCAAATGAACAAAAAAAGGCCACACCATTGAATGTTTGCACTCTCTGATATCCACTTGGTGGACTATTTCACCCACTGAAATAACTCTTTCACCAATGCTCCTAGATTCTCTATTTGATTCCCTTTTTTCTTGTTATATTTTGTCTCTTCTTGGTGATCCAATCTCTCAGGGTTATCTTCTCACCTTCTGATGGCTTCTTTGGCTCCTTTCTCAATGGATTGTTGAGTTTGTCCTTGGGTCTGCATTATTTGAAAATCAACAGTTATTCCATTATCCTAAATTTGACATCTATAGGTACATTACTAGTCACTTGAACCATTTTGAACCTTGAACTATCTTTTTAGAGTTTACCAGTTCAATGGTTCAATTGTTTAATATTTTATGTTTTGCAAAGAGTCACATTCTCTCAGTCTTCTTTTTCAGTTGTATCGTTGAATCAACTATTTCAACCTTTCACTGGAACCTTTCACTTGAACCTTTTTGAACCTTTGAACCATTTTGAAGCAGAGTTCAATGGTTCAATGGTTCGATAGCGTTCATTTCAAATCATTGAACCCCACCATTGAACCATTTATCATTGAACCTTAGTGTTGAACCATCCTTATCAATTTTATGAAATGCCTTTAAGTGTTTTGTGATTTCTTCTTGCAAAAATCCACTTTTTGAACCTGTGATTTCCTTAGCCAAAAAGGCTTGTGCAATTGAATAACTTGACTGCTCAAAACATTTTTGAGAAAGAAGGAGACCATTCTTGGCCTACAGGACCAAAATGGTCAACAGGTTGTCCACAAAAACAAGTGACTAGTTTTGGGAACAACAAGTTGCACATTGATACTATATCAATAGTGGGATTGGTCAATCATCAGACTTGACTATATACCTTCTCATACTTTATCCCTAATTCTCCTTCAAATTCTTCTTCTTCAGAATCACCAAGAATTGATGATATTTCTAAGCCTAAATTTATATCTAATATTAAATACTCTTCATCTATCATAGATGACTATGGTAGTGATGGGGACACACATCCACCATCTTCTTATCACTGTATAGATATTTAAGAGTTATTTCTTGAGTCACCCACTTTTGTTCCACTTCATAAATTATAGGGAGTAGTTACTTTGATTCAAAATCCATCTAACATTAGGCAATCTTCTACTCAATTATAGGGCATTCCACATTCTCCCTTTACCTCTACTTCAAATACTCCATAATTTCATGGATAAGTTGGCCCATCTACTATACATGAGGAGCATAGTTCCTTGTATAGGGACCACACATTGGTTGTATATCCATTAGGACCTTTTTTATCATTCATGGAAGAGTTAAACATTGTTATCCTATTTGTACACCTCTTTATGAGCTATTCTATCAATTTGAGCATGTTGAGTGCTTCCTCTAGATTTTTTCACTATTCTTTCTTATTTTTATTTAACATCATTTTTATATGCAATATCTTATTCTTGCTTACAAAATTTATGCATCTGATAAACTTGAAGATCCTGGCCAATGCTCTGGTAATAGGATTAATTCAAAATATCTTAGAGGAATACACATAATTCCACCTTTCCTAGATCTGATCTTGACTCTTTGGTCTCAACTTGTAAATGCTTTGTTTTGTCCTTAAGATTCAAACTTCAATAATAGCCTTTCAACTTTCCCTAGGCTTGTTAGCATCATCTACCATTACCTTGTTCAATAAGATCCTTTGAATATTTTCGCATTATCATTAGACCTTTCATAAAGCTCTCATTATTCCCCTCAACTCATTCCATTCATTAATTCATCTCCTTTCACTTAACTCACTCACCAGTTTCACATAAGTTCACAAGTCAAGGCTCAAAACATCAAATCTTGTTATTAACATCATGAATTCAATACTTCTACCATGGATTACTGTCAGGGACCTAGAACAATAAACATGCTTTGATCCCACTGTGTCAGGATCTTGCTCCACCAATTAGAGCACAAATGATTACTTCTTGTATTAGCAACTAAACATAGAATTTAACCAGAATCAATAAGTAACTAGAAATATGTAACAACACAGGAATTGAGAGACAATACACAATTGTATTAATAATCACTCAGAAGAATATACAATAAAGAAGATGCCACTTCTTCTTCCACCTCAAAGGTTCACCACACCTCAAGACCTTCTTCCCTCTCTCTCTTGGTCACAACAATCAACTCCAATACAGAATTGATGTTCACCTCTCCAACCAGTCAGTAACACACTGCAGTTCACCAAGTACACAACCATACTCCAAGTAGATCTCTTGCTCTCTGCTGCTATCTGCAAATAACTAGACCTTACTCACCATTGTATATCTCCTATAGAAAGTCATGCACACATGCTGACCAAGATCATACACATACGAAGAACCCTGCTGATTCTCCAAACCAGTACCCACCTTGGTAATGTGGCACTAAGAGGAACGCACCATTGCTCTCTTCTCTCTGAAGGAGCTTATTGCTCTCTTACTCACTAGCTACACTTTACAATACAGCCTATGAGTCTATTATATAGATCTCATACTTACAATAATTAGACTATCCTAATTACAATAATTAGACACGCAACTCGACCAAAAATAGCCTTTGCATGCAAACACTCAGTTCAACAAACTAACTGTCTGTGGAACAAGCAGTTCTAGAACTGCCACAGGTGACCGATGTCAATCCCTGTCTGCCTAGAGGTGACCGACATCGGCTGACATCCTGCCGATGTCAGTTGTCTTCCTATCCACCCTATCGTCATTGGTTGCCTTGTGCACTGCACTCTGCCGATGCCGATCTCCTTGGAACTCAGCAACCTCCTCTCTATTTGCACCGGTTGAAGCTTTTAGCTCCACATCCTAACAATCTCCCACTTGGAGATAAACAGCTGTAACTGTACCTATATCTGTACACTATCTAATTTATACCCTGGCTTGTATCCCTCTTCAAGATCAATCCTGAAGACTAACCACCACAACCTGTGATGCTCTAACCTTTGTGCCTTTGTCATCCAAGTAACCTGTCGCATTTGCATCTACAACCCTATGTAGAAAATAACTTTACCCTGCATAACATGTCGACCTACTGCTGATCCCTGTAAGAATCCACTGAACTGCCCTTCAGTACCTCTTCTTTGAATTGGCTCCATACTTTTTGACAACTCCCACTGCTTGGGAAAACTTAGGGCTACACTAGACCTCATGTGATTTTGAACCCTATTTCAAGCTAAGCTTGAACTGTCCAGCCCTTGGTGTGCTTTCTGATTCTGCATCCTGCATCATGAACCCCACCAACACCGTCTTCACATCAGCTCCCACTGGAGATAAAATCTCCATGTCTCTTATAACAAAGAATTTCGCTACTCTAAATTCTTCCTGACACACCTCTGAACTAACCTTACCCTTAGCTCAGCAAATCCCTGTATGTACAAAACCTGCTAGCAAATTACCCACATACAGTAACTGGATAATGTTGTGACTCATCATCCACCTAGTAAGACAAAACCACAATAGTTACACTGACATTGACTGAAGCCATGCTTAGTCATCCACCTGTCAAACCTGTACCACTATCTTATAGCTTCTTCAAGACCATATGCCTTGGCCTTCTGTCTCACGTATCCATCCACTCTCTTCTTTAACTTGGGAATCCATTCTATCTCTCAGTGCTTACTTCCAGCTGACAACTCTACCAACAAATACCTATTTGGTTCTTCTCCAAAGACTCACACTCCTCATCCATGTCAAGCTCCCACTATATTTAGACTCTACCTGCATTGCCTCTTCGCATCTTCCTGGTTCTTGACCATTAATAAGCAATATAAAGAAGGTGAACAATGAATATGAGGTTCACTTACCCTTTCTGACCTCGATATGAGCATTTAAGACTTGTTGACAGCTTGTTGTCCACCCACCATCCATACCAGTGACCGATCTCAGCCATCTCCCAGTCTGTTCCCGACCGATGTCGGCTCCCTGTACTGACCCTGACTGCCGACGTCATTTCCTTGGCCGATGTTGATGTCCTTTCTGCTGACATCAGTTCCTTCATGACCGACATCGGTCTACCTTTTGTCGATGTCAGTTATTGTCTGACCGATGCCGGTACCTATGTTCATTTGTGAGTGATAACTTTTTACCCACGAGCTCTCCATGGATCAAAACCCTGTTCAAATCAACCTAGCCCTACTCAGAATAATTCAATTTCCTCACCTGATCTCTATCCATCATCTCCTCCATGAACACCAAGGCTTTCCAGTTCTTTAGCTTGTCAAAGACATCTGACTTTCACTTCAAAACTTGCATTCTCCTCCTACATATGTGACCAAGCCTACAAAGCCACATCTCTACAACAGAAGGTGAATCAGTAATATAAGTAGATAGATAAAGGATACCTAATTTCCTACCACCATCTAATTCAAGTGTATCCACTGTGAGAGTTACAGTGCATCTCTCAACACCCAAATTTCTTGAAGAAACTAGACTCATCTCCAAGACTGGTACCTGCATGACTTCCTTCAACCACTATGTGTCATTCGTCTACAATTTTAGCTTCACTTCCCCTTCGTCAATAATCTGACAAGGCTCTCCAGCCCCTAAATAAATCTCTCCAAAGTCTCCAAAGACATACCCATGAAAAGATGCTCTATTTCGGGCTGCATGGAAAGAGGCAAAAGAATTTGTAAATAAAGATTCCACTTTATCTAGAACATCCTGTACAACATCACCTGCAACATATGCTTCTACGTGTTGATCTCCTATCGACCAACAATCTCTTTTTACCTACTCTTTCTTTCCATCAATCAGACCATTCGTGCTATTCAATTTCTCCATTCATAGCTTACTTTCTTCTGCCATTGCTATACTCCCACTCAATCTAAAACCTCTGCGAGTGACCTGTAATCAAAAAACACTACCAGATCTGAAACCCCTTGTTAGTCAACCCAACCAAAAGCTCTGATACCACTAGATGGTATCAGCTTTTGAACCTACAACCAAGGCTCTGATACCACTTATCAGGGACCTAGAACAATAAACATGCTCTAATCCCACTGTGTCAGGATCTTGCTCCACCAATTAGAGCACATATGATTACTTCTTGTATTAGCAACTAAACACGAAATTTAATCAGAATCAATAAGTAACTATAAATATGAAACAACACAGGAATTGAGAGATAATACACAATTGTATTAATAATCACTCAAAAAAATATACAATAAAGAAGATGCCACTTCTTCTTCCACCTCAAAGGTTTGCCACACCTCAAGACCTTCTTCCCTCTCTCTCTTGGTCACAACAATCAACTCCAATATAGAATTGATGTTCACCTCTCCAACCAGTCAGTAACACGTTGCCAGTTCACCAAGTACACAACCGTACTCCAAGTAGATCTCCTGCTCTCTGCTGCTACCTGTAAATAACTAGACCTTACTCACCATTGTAGATCTCCTATAGAAAGTCATGCACACATGCTGACCAAGATCATACACATATGAAGAACCCTGCTGATTCTCCAAACCAGTACCCACCTTGGTACTGTGGCACTAGGAGGAACGCACCATTGCTCTCTTCTCTCTAAAGGAGCTTATTGCTCTCTTACTCACTAGCTACACTTTACAATATAGCCTATGAGTCTATTATATAGATCTCATACTTACAATAATTATACTATAATAATTACAATAATTAGACACGCAACTCAAGACCAAAAATAGCCTTTGCATGCAAACACTCAGTTCAAAAAACTAACTGTCCATGGAACAAGTAGTTCTGAAACTACCACAGGCGACCGACATCGGTCCCTATCTACCTAGAGGTGACCGATGTCGGCCGACATCATATCGATGTCAGTTGTCTTCCTGTCCACCCTGTCGTCGTCAGTTGCCTTGTGCACTGCACTTTGCCAACACCGGTCTCCCTGGAACTCAGCAACCTCCTCCCTGTTTGCACCGGTTTAAGCTTTTAGCTCCACATCCTAACAATTACCTTTCTTGATCATAAAACACTTGTCTCAACCCTTTTTAACCTCTCAATCATTCTCCAATATTTACTTACACACGTCAAGCTCAATAGTGAGGTTATTTCCTTGTAGCCTTTTTTTCACTAATATCCTTAGTTTGAACGTTATGAAAGTCATATAACATATGTAATCCCAAATTTTGGAACCATATATCTTCTTACTACTTCCCATGAAGTTTCATCTCCTAACTCTTTGTGTAGATACTCTTTCCCTTGTAACCTCCTTGTCAATTAGGCCTTCTAGCCCTTTTCACACTTGCTCAAACTTTAAAACCATACCAGACCATATTCTACCCAATCAGAACCTCTTTAATTCTCTTTCTCATGTCAAAATACATATTATTACATTTTTTTATGATTTTCCCATAGTTAAAACCAAAGTTATAGGGGTTTTTGTTTTAAACCCTACCTTGGCAAATGTGCAGCCCTATACAAGCTGAGAGAGGTCAAAATGCAATATATTTAGGTTGAGATAATTTCAAACAAATTTGAGACCTTCCCAAGGTTTTTCTTAATAATTTTCACCTCTCCAAATAGTTTAAAATCCTTAATAAACCCTTTTATGCTTATGACACCACAAAATATAAAACAGTGAGTCATCCTATAGGAATGTGTAAAAGGGTTTTATTAATATTTTACACTTCAAAATGTTTACAATATCCAAATGGAATATTTTTAATACTTTTCCTCCTTCCACTCATGATAATATTCAAACAACTTAGTACCATTCATATTATCAAACATATACTCTTTCATTGCATTCTGACTGAGAAAATAAGGTTCTAACTGTGCAAATAGGGTTCCATTTAGTTATGGATTGTGCATTGGAGATTTATAATGATACTTGAATTCAAACCATATAAATTACCACTCAACCAAGTATACTCTTACCTACTAATCATATCAATCATAACCATATTTTATACTTTAAGAAACATCAACTTATATAACATTCTTGACTGTCTCAAGTGTGTAACAGGGTTTGAGGATAGAGATAGATTTACCTAAGTTTATCTCACTATAAAACACCATGTTTAGTCAAAATAATGTCTACATTATTTAAATATCTTCAATACTAATGTACCATAGAATTTCTTTCCTTTTTAATCTTGAGAAACCAACCAAATCATCCTCTACTTAACTGTAACCCTGCATTTCATGTCTCAGACCTAAAACACAAACAAGAGTGATATTTTCATAGCCTTTGGGGCTTTCAAAATTAACCTATAATCAAAAACAATTCATATACTTTCATGGAATATTGAACATATAAAACATAATTCTTTTTTATTGATCTGCAACATCAACATTTACAAAATACCATCCATTTTTGGACTCTACCATTCTTGGAGAGTGTCACATTCTACTTTCTTACTCCCCCTTCTCATACAGACCTCTCTCTCTCTCCTCCTACTCTCCTAACTACATTATAACTTTTCTTTATTTCATACATCTTTCTTACTATCTTGACAACTTTTATTCAAGACTCTCTTCTAGTGGCCAACTCAACTGATGAGTGGTAGTTACACTTTTAACATGACTCTTGAATTTGTAAGACATTAAGGACTTAAACATAAAATGTCTTCAAACACTCTTTTCATGACTCTTTTTACCCTTTTACAAACATTCTCTCACCTACTCACTTCCTACTATGCCCATGGTCCTTTTATGCTTAGGTCTAGATTTGAATTTTTAAATTTACACTTTTGGATGGAAAACTCAAATACATTCAAAATATTGGAATTCATAACAAATTCATAACCAAAAGTATCTCTCCTAAAAACAATTACCACAAAAATAGCAATGCCATCAGACAATATTATGCACAAGTAGTCTCCATTATTTTCTTAAGTGAATAATACAATCCATAGCTATTCGCTCTTCCACAGGGCTCAACAAAGTAATAAGAGTGCCTATTTAATAAGCATAAAGGTTGGTACTCAAAACAAATAATTTGTTGTGTGAAAAAAATATTAGTTGATACAGAGGATTTTCATGCACAAAATAGGTGTGCAAATATTCAACACATAACTAATTAATTGACTCCTAATTAAGCTTAATTCCATGAGTGAGTTTTAATGCTCACTCCAACACCCTCCCTTGGTATCAGAGCATTGATAAAAAAATGTTATGGCTTATTTAGTATTGAACAATATTTAGAGAAATTAATTTGGATGTGAAATGTGAGCTATGAAATGGCAAGGCATCGAGTTCAGTAGGAATATCCAATTCAAATATTTGAAATGATTTAGTGATCAATCCTCCACTCATTAAATTGTTAACCATATGAAGGTCAAAATTTCTTGGTATGTCAATCCAACCATATATCAAAGTATACCAAAATAAATACAATATCTCCACATCATAATTTATCTCAAGATTAAATCTATAGACTATTCAGTGAAGGTAAGAAACAAGACTGAGTTATAGAGAGCTCAGGGGTACGATCCAACTGTAAGAGCTAAGGGCCTAATGCCAATAATTCATTTTCAAAAATTGAATATAGAAGAATTTCTACATAACTTATATTAAGTTGAATACTATGATAGGGAATCAAAACAAAATAGACCAATCCTATCCCTGTTGAGAGAAAATTAGATCAATGTTCTTGATCAACAACTTAGGAAAATAAATATAGAACATAGAACCAGACTCAATATACTTTGCCAATATTTTCAATTAAAATGGTTAGGGATAATATTTAATCCAAGCCACAAATTGAATGTCAATTTATAACTATAAAATTCAAATGTATAGCCAACACTGTCAAGAAAATAAGTATGTACAGCTAGGTAGGAGACCAAGATTTTTACAAAAAAACACTAAAAACAATGCCAAAAACAAATCTTGATTGAGGATTGAAAAGGAAATAATAACACCTAAAAATGAAAAGAGACATAAAATATTGAGTAATGGTTGTTAGAGTTGATCTAATACCATATTGGAGTTCATAAATAAATCTTAATGAGCAGGATCTCTCCTCTAAACCATTACCATAGAAAACATTTAGACAATTATGCACACATAAGAATTATGCACAAGTCTCTTCATTATTTCCTCAAAGTCAATAATATAGTCATCGATATGTTTCACTCTCTCCACTAGTCTAGGCTAAGCAATAGGAGTGCCTATTAAATAGGCATAATAAGTTGGTTTCACAACAACCACTTGGTTGTTGTGATCCCCTCAAAATAGTGTGGATTGCATAATTTGGTGCACACAAAATATTGTATATGCACACAACAATCTAATAAATAAAACAAACTCCTAATTTAAGCTTAACTCCTAAGTGAGTTTTAATGTTCACTCCAACATAAAACACACTCCTTATGACTCTTAATGATTCTAAAGACAACAAATAGACCCTAAAGGATCCCTGATAGACACATATACCCAAATATGGATCATCTATGACCCCTAACTAGATTATGAGTCTTCAACAACTAAAAATGGTGTTTGCTTATTAGATGATCCTACATCAGACTACCTAAGAGGGAGAAAAATGGATTGGTAATAGAATATTCTTATTTCATTCCTTCTAATTCATTCTTTGAGGATATTTCATGCTCACCATACTATTGTTCCTCCTTTCTTGCTCCTTTATCCTCATTAGACTCTTGTATTTATGCTTCTTTGCCTTGTCTATTTTCTTTGACAACTCATCTTCTACCTCTATGAGGTGTACCACCTGATGCAACTCTTTTTTCTCTACACTTTATACCTTTTCCAACTTAGTTTGTCCTTCATCATACTCTATTTCTAAAAGATGGTTCTCATTATGCATTCTTGTTCTTACTCCATGACTTCCTTCTTCATTAATCTCACTTGGTTCTTGCTTCCTTAGTTGTCTTTTATCCTTGGCATTATTAGTTCCTTCTTCTTTGTGCTCTAATGACCTCTTAGGCATCTCAACCTTTGTCATTTGTTCAAGAAGGCTCTCTATGGTTTCCTCTTCATTACATTTCTCCATCTTTTGATGTGTCTTCACATAACCTTGCTCATCTTGCAAGAAAAACTTCTCAACAAATTCACCTTGATCATGGTATAATTCTATTTGGCATCTTTTTATCTTACCATCATCATGCATATCAACAAACAACTCAGTTGTAACTTCACCCATTGAATAGATTACTTTTTTAACTTATTCATGCTTTAATTACTTACTTGCTAGTTTACTCACTTATAGCGTTGCTTCCATAAATCCTTGTGCTTCACTATTTTGTTCCCTTATCTTCTTGAGTTCATCATGATGTCTGCATATCCTCTATTCTTTATGATTCATTATTTTTTGGAATAATGGAGTTTTATTCCTATTAAATAAATAGGTTTGAGTAGGAGAAATCAATAAATAATATTCCTAATTAAAGCTACTGATTTGTGAAATTAAATTGCAATTAGACCTTTTTAAAAAATAGCAGTGAGAGAGAAAAAATTAAACTTAGCTTATTATAGACTATTCTGACTGAGATAGGGTCTAGAAATTTGTGTGCAGGACTAGGACATTTACATAAATAGGATCTTAGACTTCATTTTTTGATTAGATAGGAGCATTATAACTAGACACCCTAGGCTCTAACACTATTATCCTAAAGATTTAAGCTTTTTAGGTTTTGTTTGTCTACTCAATGTGATCCTATGTACCAATTTTTAGGTACTTATTATCAATAGAGCTCCTTGTAGAGATAATTATTCATGTACTTGTATATTCTAAGCAATTAAAAAAACTTTGGTAAATGGGGAAAAGGGGTTAGTGTGTGTAATATGCACTAGATGTACTTCACACCCCATGTGTGCGCATGCTACCTACATACCAATACTCTGAGGAGGGATCAATCCATATTTAGTTCTCCCTTTGAGAATGCTTTGTGCAATAGTGAATTGAAATGCAAGAAATGCTAAATTTGGGTAAGCTTGAGATGACAAGGGACTGGTGTAAAGTCTTGAATTGGCTTAAAAGTGTATAGGCTAGTTGTATAAAGAGAATAGGGAAGATTTCTTGAGTGGTTTTACTTGTATTCTTTCTTGATTGAATGATATTTACTAACCCTTTCTAAATGATCTTTGAATGGGATTTTATAGGCATCTATTGGTCATGGGTTAGATGAAATTAGACTAGGCTAACATAATGAACAAGAGGAATCAGTGAAAAATGATAATATGGGCTCAAATTGTCATTAGATAGGAGCATTGAAAAGGGGACACCCTAGGGTCCAGCACTATAGTCCAACTTTAGTAGTATTGTCCTAAGCAGACAAGACCTAAGGGGATGGATTAGTCATGAAGAGAGGGTCCTGGCTCAGTTGGGGTTAATTCTAGAAGGCCAGGGATGATTGAGAATCAGTGAAACTAAGCTTAAGAGGGTCCTGAGAGAAAGCAAGAGGAACCTAAGGATTGGGTGTCATTATCCATGCTCAAGTTACCAATTTTTGAATTTTATATGACTACATTTCCCCCCCTTTATTCTAGTGATGTAGGAAAGTAAAATACTAAGATAAAGGAAAATAGAAAGTGTACCTAAACTTACCTACAAAGGTGAAGCCCATAGATCTTGTGATGCTTGTGATGCTGAGTAATGTTAGATAGTGCATAGAGAGCACATTGTATAAGTGTGAATCTATGAAAGGAAAACAAAGAGTATATCAATTCTTATTATATGTAATATAAAACAAGAACTTACAAAGCTAGGTAAGAGAGAGGGAGAGAAAGGAATGAACACACCTCACCATGTACAGGAACCAATACAAAATGTGTTGTGATATTGAGTAAGGTTGAGTAATGTTGGGTATGCATTGAATGATGTTATACTAAAAGCTATATCATGAATGGATTTGAGTGTTCAATTCATTGAAAAGTGGCTTAAGAATGCAAAGGCTCACCCTTTGGCTCCATTATCACCTACTGAGTGAAGTTATATGATCTTGTGTGTGTTATTCAATGTTTGGACTATGTGTTCAATCCCTCTAAATAGGTGGTTCAAGAATACAAAGGCTGGCCCTTTGGTTCCATCATTGCCCCATGAAGTAAAGCTAAGAACTGATACTGGTATGTATGAATGTGTATGTCATATGAAATGGATTCTGAAGCCCCTAAATGTTTTGGAAATCTAACAATGTGGCATGGATAGCCAAATGTGTGAAATCCACTCCAAAACTAAAAATTTGGATTATATGGAAGCCACTCAAGAACTTGGGTACTCAGGAATGTGGAGGTTAGGCTTGTATGAAAACCACTTTAAAATTATGCCAACCACCTATAGATGGAATAAGGTAGAAACTATTGTGAATGCCTAGGTAATGTTAAAAACTAAAAGAAAAGAAGCAAAAGTATTGTATAATCTACCCCCAATCATTGGTGTTTAAAACATGTATTCTGATTTGGAAGTTATACCAACTATCATATCTAAAACTAGAAGTGAGAACCAATCATGTCGTGCATGATGTCCCCTATGTCTAGATTCTCTGAGAAAACTATACTAAAAACTACTGATCTAAACTTATTTGATTATGAAAAATTGTAGCTAAACCTACCTTTCTACCTGCTTTTAGAAAACCTAGTTTTTATACTATTTGGATAGAAGCACCAAAAATGGACACCCTAGTGTCTAACAATATTGTCCTAGGCTAAAACTAGTCATTGTTCTAGAATATTGACTATTTTTTTGGTTTGTTTTAAGTGGTTTGATGACTGGTTATTATTCTAGTTATTTTGAAACTAGATTTTTTGATTGATTAGGAGCTCTGATCTTTATAGCAAAACCCATATTTGTTTACCCCTCTTCTAAGGGTTGAAATAGGTACCCTGCAATGACTTCCCTTAGAAGAAGAATCTCTACAAGTGTGTTAAGATGGAAATATACATGATATATCAATGATAATCAATAATATATCTCAAGATATAACATGGCTTGATTTGAGATATTTTTAGATCAACAAGGGTATGCCTAGATAGATGTAGCAATGTAATAGCATGTGCAATGTACTAAATTATAACTAAAAGTGTTAGTTGTCAATTTTTTAATTGTTAGTTGGAGCGATGGAGCATGATGTCCATCATGGCATCTAAAAAAATAGGAAAATACATGATATGGATCATGGCATTACAATAATCAAGAAGAAATCAAAAAAAAACCATACAAAGCAAGAAGCAAGAAGCATACAAAGGTGGCCAAGGGGCCATGGAAACAAGGGAAATCAGCACATATCACTCAAATTGGAACCCAAGCATACAAGGCCTGTTCAAATTCCATATACACATACAAGTGAAAATAAGCAATGTTGGCATAAGGGCCACATGCTCATAGAAGAGTACAAGTAAAGGACATTAGCAAATATCCTAAGGCACACACATTAATAGAAGCAAAGGACATTGGCAAATGTCCTAAGGCACATACTGGAGACAAGCAAGAACTGAGAAATGCAATCACATCTAGCTATGCTAAGCAAGGAAGAAAAGTATGTAAAGACTAAAAATACAAGCACATATAATTAATCAAAGCAAGAGTAAAAGTATGCAAGGCATGTGAGTACAAGACTAGGTATATGCTAAGAGATACACAAGTGCTAGATACTAGTGAAATGTTGATTTAGTAATCTATGTAATCTAGTAAGTATGTACATCAACATGATAACTTGGAGTGTGTAGTGTAGGAATGACATAACTTGGATGGTGTAGTCATGTATAAGATGCCCCCAGTGAGTATGTATATAAGAGTGTGTCTTGAATGTAGAAGTAGGATGTCCCCTTAATGGGTAGAGTGAAGCAATCAAGTAGCTGGATGTCACTACACACACTCAAAGAAGATCAAGTGAAGAATGGTAATGTATATAAATCAACACACAATATCATGAAATAGAAAATGTAATTCCTAGCATGATATTAGCAATGTAAAACATAAATGATGTATACAATTGAAATGTTTTTTTTTGGTGTTTTGTTATATTTGAATGTTTCTGGATTTTCAAAATGTTATATTGTTTTTATATTTTTAGAATATTTAAACTATGTAAAATCAATAAGAAGAGATTATGTACAAGGAAAGATAGAAAGAGATGATACTAACCGATAAGTCTCATGTGAGACTCCCTATCATGGTTTCCTATATCAAGGACTGGAATTATGCATGATCATTGTTGACACAAGAAAATTGCACCTGGGGCAAGGAGGTTGAACTCCTGCCTTTTCTCCGCAACATGGAAACTCCTCTCTCACATGTGGGATGGTGAAGCAGGAGAGGAGAGTCTCTAGTTAAGGGCTAGCTCCCTTTGGTGTATCATGTTTGTTTCAGGCAGTGCAAAATATAGACAAGTATATATATATATATATATATATATATATAAACTGGGGATGAAAAAGGAGAAGAATATATAGGAAAACAAACCTACTCTAAAGAGGTGATACACCAAAACTAGATGACCTTCCCACATTCACACTCAGAATCAGACAAAACAACATACATACACTCAAGCTTGGCAGAAGGACCAGGGTGCCAGAGAATGACAAGGATATTCTTATTGGAAAAACACAGGAACAGGGACTCACCAAGATGCTGTGGAATACATACTAAAAATGATTTCCTCTGTTTTTGCACCCCAAATGGAAAAATTCACCTGTAAGCTACAAACCGACACTTTGTAGATAGCTGGTGCATTGGTATTTAAACCTGTGAGAGCATTTAAAAGAAAATGACTGAACACAAATTAAACACACAGGACATACATAGGGTATCCATCCAAGAAAGAGGTTAAATTGTCTTTATTTGATCCAGGCAAAAATTTTAGCAGGGTTACGCCTCACTAAACTGTGAAAAATATGTTACAAAATGAACAAGTCCCGGTCTTATATGGAAAAGCCAAGAGGAGTCTCATTGGCGCTTTGCTTGTAAGTGGCTGCTCGAGTCTTCATTGGGAAAGGGAAAAAACACTGTAGTTGATGTCAAAAATTCTGATGGGACCATGCTTGTTGCCTTGTCTTTTCTCCATTTTGTCTTATCTAGTCTACAGCTTGCCTTAATGTTTTATCAGGCTTTGAAAGTCTCACATACTTGTTCAAGCTTAGCTTGGTCTCGTGGGCTATTTAAAGTTCTGCGATCTTTCTTTTTTCCCCACGAGCTATTGTTCACAGTCATTTTACTGCTAACTGTTGTTCACGGTCATTTTACCGCTCAATGTTGTTTGCGGTCATTTTAATGCTCAATGCTATTTACGGTCATTTTACTGCTCAATTCTATTCACGATAATTTTCTTGCTCAATGCTATTCATGGTAATTTTCCTACAGACTTTCATGGTTTCTTTGGTGACTGTCGTGGATTGCCTTAACCTTACCACGGCCTGCTTGATATCCTTCGGTGGTCTGCAAACTGTTGGCGAGCTTTAGAAATCCCACGGGCTTTTAATGTTCGTGAACAATTTCCCCACGGACTTTTGTCCATGGATGTTTTCCCACAGACAAAAAGTCTACGAAAATTCCATCTACGCATTTTGTTTTGTTCTAAGCCGCGGGCTCCTGCCTTTGCATTAAGTGACACAGACTTTCCTTTTGTTTTTTTTGTGAACATTTGAAAACTATGCCTTATGCTACCATGCATGCCAATGAACTAGACCAATGAGCCAATGAACCAGGCTTGTCTGGAGTTGAGGAAGAACGAACCGAGTGTCGATAAAATAAGGGGTTGAACCAATGAACCAGGACGATGAACCAAAGTGCCAGTTTGATGAATCAAAGTGCTGGACCTCTACTAGGGCATTTTGAATTTTGAAGACAAAACAAGTGGCAAAGAAATGAAAGGCTAAACAAATGACTGAACCAAACGACGAATCACTAGCATTTGAAATGAGCAACTCGAAAAGACTGGATTTGAAAGCAAAGGGAGAAGGTGAACGATTTTGGCCTGTGACCAAAAATTGGTCAACAGATTGGTGACTCACAAGGGAAGCATGCCTGTTATGCTTAGAATCTAGTTGCCTTAAAATCCATTTGGTGCGGAGTCAAATGATAACTTTGAAGAGAGTTCACAACAGCTCTCGAGATCCCAAAATCACACCTGAAACTTTCACCCCCATACGTAAAAGGAAACACACAAGGCTAAAAAAAACTAACTGTGCAAACTGCACTTAGGGAAAATAGGAAAGAAAACAAGGGAAACTATGTACAGCCAAACCAAAAATTTAGTGGCAATGCTTTAGATGTATCCCATTAACTAGGATACACAGTTTTTTGCCATCCAACCTGGAAAGTTGGAACGCATTATGCTGCTTGCATTGAGTGATTATGTAAGGACCACTCCATAGGGCGTCAAATTTTGCATGCTTTCCAAGTTTAGCTCTGTCTTCATCCCATTTCAAAACAATGTCTCCTTTAGAGAAATCTTTTGATGAAGATTTCTTATCAAAGTGTCTTTTTATTTGTTGTTGGTGACTAGACATAATAGCCATGACACGGTCCCTTATCTCTTAGAGCTCCATTAGCTCACACAATCTGACTTCCATGGTGGTTCCTTCTTCTAATTGTAGGTGATGGGTGAGATCTAATGCTGGCAGTTCAAGTGAGATGGGAAGCCTAGCTTCCCTTCCATAATGAGCATATATGGGGAATTTCTGATTGATCTCTTTGGAGTGATTCAATCAACCCATAGAGTTGTCTTCAGCTTGGCATGCCAAGTTCTCTAATTTTCTTCCATGGTCCTCTTTATAATTTTGATCAAATTCTTGTTGGTGGACTCAGCCAGCCCATTCCCCTGCGAGTAGTAATTTGATGAAGTGTTGAGGTATATATCATAACTTAGTGCCCATTCACTAGTTTTGGTTCCCAAAAAAGCCAAGGCATTATCTGAGATTATGGTGGCTGGGACCCCAAACCTTGTCACTAGGTCTTCATAGAACTCCAGGACTGCACTTTCATTTGCCTCTTTCAGAGAAATAGCCTCCACCCACCTGGTGAAATAATCCATAATAGTCAGGACCCATTTGTGTCCAGCACTGGAGGGAGGATTGATCATCCCTATGAAATCCAGGCCCCACTGCATGAATGGTTGTTCAACTTGAATGGGCTATAGGGGCATGGCTGCCAATAGCTATTTTCCATCAAAAAGTGCACACTTTTGGCACTTTCTTATCTAGGCATGAGTGTCCTTGAAAAGAGTAGGCCAAAAATAGCCAGCTCTCATTATCCTTGCTGCCATGGCTCTAGGGGTGAAGTGACCACCCGTTGGTCCATCATGGAACTCAGCCAATACTTTAGCAGCCTGGTTCGGGTCAATGCACCTTAGGAGGACCCCAGAGAAGTCCCTCCTAAACAATACTTCATCAACCAGGACATAAGGGAGACACTGGAGCTTAAGATACCTTATTTTGGTCTTATCAAAACCTTATGGGCACTCACCGATAGTAAGGAAACGTCTCATGTCTAGCATCCAATCCTTTATGACCGCTGGTTCCTCTGCAGTGTCTGCATTGTGAATCAACAAGATGTCTTTCCTCTCTTGCTTTAAATTTATAGCCAGTTGTTTGCATAGGCCTCTTCCTCTCACCAGCTTGGTGATCTTGATGTCTACATCATACTCCATCACTTTGGTTATCCACCCTACTCTCTTCTCATTTAGGTCCTGATTGGTCAAGAAAACCTTGACACCAGGATGTGGGACCCTAAGGTGAATCTTGCTGTTAGACAACATATGCCTAAATTTCTTCAAGCTCCTCACTACTGCCAGGACTTACTTCTCTACATACGTGTACCTAACTTCAAAATCCTCTAACCCTTGGCTGAAGAAAGCAAGTGGCTACTCGAGATCATCACTGTTAGCTTGGGTAAGCATGGTGGATATCACCTCCTCATTGCTGAAAGTATAGAGGTTGAAGTCCTTGCTGAAGTCTGGGCTAATCAAAGTGGGAGCCCGTGTTATGGCCTGCTTGATGGCCTCAAAGCTATCTTTCCTCTTAGCTAACCATTTGAATTCCTCACCCTTCTTCAGCATAGGGGTGAGTGGCTTGACAATCTCTACAAAATTTGGAATGAACCTCTGAATGAAGTTTATCTTGCCAAAGAAACTCTACAGGCCTTTCTTGTGCTTTGGGAGGGACATCTCTAGGATAGAGCGAACTCTCTCAGGGTCAATAGATAAACCCTCCTTGGACACAATGTGGCCAAGGAGCTTCCCTTCATGAACAGCAAACACGCACTTCTTTGGATTAAGAGAGATGCCAAACTCCCTACACCTTTCAAAAATTTGCCTGAGGTGCTCTATGTGTTGGCTCACTTCCTTGGAAAATACTATCACGTCATCAAGGTAGACCAGCACATTGTTGTTTATCAAGCCTCCAAAAGCCATGTCCATGGCCTATTGAAAGGTGGCACCAGCATTGGATAGCCCGAATGGCATTTTCTTGTAGGTGAACGTTCCCCATTTAGTGGTGAAGGCTATTTTGTGCTAGTCGCAGCCTTACACTAGAATCTGATTATACCCTGAATAACCATCTAGAAGGGAGAAACGCTCACTACCAATTACCTTCTGGAGGATCCGCTCCATGTTTGGAAGGGGGTAATGATCCTTTAGAGAGACTTTATTAAGGTCTTTGAATTTGACACACAATCTAATCTCCCCATTCTTCTTTCTAACAAGAACGAGGTTGGCCAGCCATGAGGAATGTTTGATTGGAAATATAATTCTAGACTCAATCAATTTGGCCAATTCCATTTGCATGAGGGGCTCAATTGTAGGATTGACAGGTCTTTACTTTTGAGTGACTGGTCTGGAGCCTTCCTCTAATTCAATGGTGTGCTGGGCAAGCCTTGGGTCAAAACCCTTCAAGTCACTGTAATCCCATGTAAAGACATCTACAAATTCTTGACACAGCAAAATGAAAGCTTGCCTTTCTTGAACCATGCAGACTTTTCCAAGCGCAAGCAGCTTGCCCTTGAAGATCTCAAATCTCTCATAATTCTCCTCTTTGGTAGTGATGTAGGCCTTATCGTTCCTCAGTCGGTCATCTCCATTGAAAATGTTCTCAAGTGTGACCAGACCCTTAGGGAGTTTATTATTTTTTAACTAAATAATCTGATTTCCATATTGCTGCTGCAATTTCGCCTGGTTGTGTGCTGCAAACTTGGCTTCTTCTTGTAAGAAGAAAGCTATCTGCTGGTCACTTTTGAAGACTTGCCAATTTGCAACATTGTTCAGGATTGAATGCCGAACCACCACTTTCAAGTGGCGTGAACCACAGTCTCTACTTATTTCTTTTGGAACATCAAACTGGATGCCAATTGTTGCTAGCCTATCAGCCTGTTTGTTGCACTCCCTGGGAATAGAGGAAATGTTAAAGGCAAGAAAATCTTCCACCAAGTCCCAAACTCTATGTTTGTATGACTTCAGCAAGGAGTTCTTGGTCAAATTCAGGCCTCTTACTTGATTCACAATTAGTTCACTATCTCCAAAGACCTGCAACTCTCTAATCCCCTTTTTCCTTGCCCATTCCAGCCCGTGGATGAAAGACTCATATTCTGTGACATTGCTGGTGCAAGAGAACTGGAAATGAAAGGCTGAAAATTACCTTTCCTTGGAAGGAGAAACCAGCATTGCTCCACCACCAATGCCTATTTTACTTCTAGAGCTGTCAAAATATAGTTGCCACAGGCCAAGATCTTCCTTGCTCTCCTTCATTAAATTTGGCATGAAGGCGCCCTCTTCGTGCATACAATAGACTCCAAGGTCTGCCTCTTCGATGAATTTATATGGATCATGTTCAAAGTTATCATTTCCCCACTCATCTAAGAGTAAGTCTGCAACTCCTTCAAGAGTAGAGGATGAAGATTGGTCTGTCTGAGGCTCTTCTGGGTCAATAATGGTGTAACTGACATTTGTTGCCTTGGGCACATACAGTTCTAGGTGGTCCTTATAGAGTGGCTCAGACTCGATTTTCACTTTGGTCCCATACTTGGTTTTGAAAACTAGATATGACCAATTCACTACTAGATAACCACCTATCTTGGACGTGAAGTCCTTGGACAAGCAAATTGCAAAGTACGAAGGAATGTCCGCTACCACTATATCATGGGGAATTGAGAAGGTTGGGCAAGCATGCAATGTTAAGCCTAAACCCTTCACAATCCCAACTATTTTTGCAAGCATCCCATCTAGCTGCAGGACTCTTTTATTCATTTCTTCATACCTCAGTCCCATCTTGTCAGCAATACACTTGGGCATTACTGAGGTGTTGGCCCCACTGTCAATTATGTAGTTGTGTACCAAGAAATCTCCAATAACCAAGGATACATAGAAAGGGGGAGTTTTCATTTCTTTCTTTACCTGCCCTGAAGTGGGAGGTTGTCCATTGGTCATCAAGATGTTACCCATGTTTGCTGAGATAGCTTGTTGATCCAGCTCATGTATTTCCTTCTTTAATACGTCCTTCTGGCCCGAAAGAGACAATGAATCCCATAAGGAGATATTCATATGCAGCTTCTTCATCTAGTCCACTATATTGATTTGAGGGTTGTTTCCCTTCATGCTTTCTTTTGCGTTGATCCCGATCGGCGCTGTAGGCTGAGGCACTGAAGGTATAGGCAGCTGCCTGAAGTTTGGGGGCCTTGAATTAGAGTGTAATGAAGGAGGCATTACTGCTACCTGAGTGGTAGCCTGGGCTTCTATCACTGCTCTTCTTTTGAACCTTGTGTTAGCTGCAACACAATCAGCCTGATTGTCTGCAGTGCCCACATAATTAATTAAGTAAAATTCCCCTTCCATATGATTCATGAGAGTGGAATCAGGCTGACCCTAATTGCTACTTGTGCTAGGTTGCATTGAAGGCTCGAAGGTTTGAGATTGAGCCGCTGTTTGGTTGTCTGCATTCTAAAAATAGTTCATCATCTCATTTGTGTAAATAGCCTATTCTTGACCATATCCCATGGTCGAACAACCTGGCTGCTCCTGCACTAGATTGTTCTGAGTAGGCACCATGGCTTTAGATGATGAAGAGGAGCCTGAGTTATAATTTTGGAAAGGCCTAGTCTGAGTAAGTTGACCCTGTCCTTGATTATAGCCTTGAAAAGGGTTTTTAGGTGCTTGACCATAATGTTGATATCCCATATTCAGCTTGTTATTTTGAGTTTGTTGCCTTTTAAGAGCTACAAGTTCATTTGACATGTTTTGCAATAGGCTTTTAACCTCATGTAGTTCATTTGATGGAACAGTAGCTGGCTTCTCAATGCTAGGCATAGGGGCTAATGTGGGCGCAACGGTTTGTATAAGGGGCAGCATCTCTGGGAAAAGTGGCATGTGGGGCCTAGGGGTGATTTTCCCAGCTTGAACTAAGCAATTTTCGGCTACTATGGCAATGTCATAAGCAACTGGCAGTATATGTCCTCCCATAGATTGGATCATCACAACAATATCACTGTTTAATGCCTTTAAATAGTACAAGAAAGCATAGCTGGGAGTCGGTCTTACCAGGATGGGAATTCCATCCCAAGTCTTTTGAAAATGCATGTTGAAGTCCTGCATATACTCGTGCGGAGCTCTCTTTATAGTCGTCAGTTGCTCAGCAAGTGAGAACCATCACTCTTTTCCCCAAAATGATCTGTCAACTGAGTGCCCAATTCGTTCCAAGAATGTATTGAATTCATAGGCAAGGTGCCATACCAGTCAAGATCTTTGCCTTTCAGAGACAAGGCTAGCAGTCTGATGGCAATGTTTTCTTCTGTTATATTGTGAATATTGCAAAGGTTGGCAATATTTCTAATATGATCAATGGCTATAATAGGTCCCACTCCATCAAAAGAAGGTACATTCTTGAGAGTTATTCCTGGGATTGGATCGTAGCGTGGGAGATTCAAGGGACTCTCACCACGAAAAGCCACAAAAGGCAATGCCATGATTGCGATTGGCTGTAACTGAGGTTCTACTGTGACTATGTTTCTTATAACAGGTCTGGGAGGATTCGTTGTTGGATAAGGATGAGTCCTCTCAAATCATAGTCTTTTAGCAGAGTTTAAAGGTAATTCAATGAAATCGAAAGGAACCCCTTTTAAAGCAGACCTTGTAGTGACCTTAGGCATAGAAAAAATTTAAGCAATTGGTCTTAATTTGAAAACTAAAACTCTTACCAGGGGAGTTGCCAGATGCTAAAAAACTCTAATTCATTGTATCAGGACCAGCATCAATCTTGAACTTTACTTCATTAAAAAAGTGAGTGTCCCACCGGGCGTCCCAGAACTGTTGATGCAAGAAAATTGCACCCGGGGCAAGGAGGTCAAACTCTTGCCTTTTCTCCACAACATGGAAACTCCTCTCTCACCTGTGGGATGGTGAAGTAGGAGAGGAGAGTCTCTAGTTAAGGGTTAGCTCCCTTTGGTGTATCATGTTTGTTTCAGGTAGTGCAAAATACAGACAGGTATATATATATATATAACTATAAACTGGGGATGAAAAGGGAGAAGAAAATATAGGAAAATAAACCTACTCTAAAGAGGTGATACACCAAAACCAGATGACCTTCCCACATTCACACTCAGGATCAGACAAAACAACATACATACACTCAAGCTTGGCAGAAGGACCAGGGTGCCAAAGAATGACAGGGATATTCTTATTGAAAAAACATAGGAACAGGGACTCACCAAGATGTTGTGGAATACATACTAAAAATGATTTCCTCTGTTTCTGCACCCCAAATGGAAAAATTCACCTGTAAGCTACAAACTGACACTTTGTAGATAGCTGGTGCATTGGTATTTAAACCTGTGAGAGCATTTAAAAGAAAATGACTGAACACAAATTAAACACATATGACATACACAGGGTATCCATCCAAGAAAGAGGTAAAATTGTCTTTATTTGATCCAGGCAGAAATTTTAGCAGGGCTGCGCCTCACTAAACTGTGAAAAAGATGTTACAAAATGAACAAGTCCTGATCTTATATGGAAAAGCCAAGAGGAGACTCATTGGCACTTTGCTTGCAAGTGGCTGCTCGAGTCTTCATTGGGAAAGGTAAAAAACACTGTAGTTGACGTCAAAAATTTTGCTGGGACCATGCTTGTTGCCTTGTCTTTTCTCCATTTTGTCTTATCTAGTCTACAGCTTGCCTTAATGTTTTGTTGGGCTTTGAAAGTCCCGTAGACTTGTTCGGGCTTGGCTTGGTCTCACAGGCTATTTAAAGTTCTACAGTCTTTCTTTTTTCCCCACAAGCTGTTGTTCACAGTCATTTTACCACTGACTATTGTTCATGGTCATTTTACCGCTCAATGTTATTCGCGGTCATTTTATCGCTCAATGCTATTTGCGGTCATTTTACCACTCAATGCTATTCGCGGTAATTTTCCCACTCAATGCTATTCATGATAATTTTCCCACAGACTGTTGTGGTTTGTTTGGTGACTGTCGTGGACTGCCTTAACCTTACTGCGGCCTGCTTGATATCCTTCGGCGGTCTGTAGACTATTGGCGAGCTTTAGAAATCCCATGGGTTTTTAATGTTCACAGATAATTTCCCCATGGACTTTTGTCCGCAGATGTTTTCCTACAGATAAAAAGTCCACAGAAATTCTATCCACACATTTTATTTTGTTCTAAGCTGCGGGCTTCTACCTTTGCATTAAGTGACATGGACATTCCTTTTGTTTTTTTTTGTGAATGTTTGAAAACTCTGCCTTATGCTACCATGCATGCCAACGAACTAGACCAATGAGCCAATGAACCAGGCTCATCTGGAGTTGAGGAAGAATGAACTAAGCATTGATAAAATAAGGGGCTGAACCAATGAACTAGGATAATGAACCAAAGTGCCAGTTTGATGAATCGAAGTGTCGGCCCTCTACTAGGGCATTTTGAATTTTGAAGATAAAACAAGTGGCGAAGAAATGAAAGGCTAAACAAATGACTGAACCAAATGAAGAATCACTAGCATTTGAAATGAGCAACTCGAAAAGACTGGCTTTGAAAGCAAAGGGAGAAGGTGAACGATTTTGGCCTGTGAGCAAAAATTGGTCAATAATCATGAAGCACGATGGAAATGTTGGGGTTATGGCTCTGAAAGTTGTATATGCTATAAATGTTTTGAAATATCTGAAATAAAAAATGACTATGGGGTTTCTCTATAAATATGAGATTGGATGCAATTTAGGCCTCTTAAGGACCCATATGGAAGTAAGAGAAACTCTCTGAACATGTGCTCTATGTGTAGATGCATGAGATCTCAATGAAACTACTTTGGTTGTGAATATTGTAGCTAGAAGTTGTCTAAAATCCTAAAGCTATGGGGGTGTATGAACCCTTTGTACTAGTGATGGATGCCTTAACTATGTCTAATTTTGAAGTGGAATAGGAACTAAAACTAGAGGAGAAGCTAAAATTGGTGGTAAAATTGAAACTAGTAGTGAAACTAAAACTAGTGACTGCAAACTGGTAGATAGATTTGAAGTGGGGAGTGGTAACTCATATATAACTCCACCAACTATAGAAACCTAATTATCATGAATGAATTTCATGCATCTGTGAACTATAGAATGTATTGCTCTCAATTTTTGAATTCATAATCAACCAAGTAACATATCAAAAACTCTTACATTGGGAACTATAGTGAAAGGTGTGGTCACATGTGTAGGACCAACCTATAGTAGAAGTACTATCTCACCCAATTAACTCTATATATGCCCATTGAAACCACTAATAACTATGTTTGTCAAAGTGATATCCTATTGTGAATAACCCAAATATTGTAGTAGCATCAAGGTGCACATGTTAAGACTAGAACCATTGTCAATAAGCAAAATGTGAATAGGTTGATTATGAATTTGAGATTTGATAAAGAGTGCATGATAATCTAAATCATCCTCAAATATCTCCTACTCTGAGAAGGAGATAGAAGGTCTATCTAGAACTTTGAAATTATATACACTGATCATGTTGTTCCAAAGATGTAACTCAACTGAAGGTGCCCTGTATGTATCTGGTGGTGGATATGCATGATATGCATGATGAACCCATGATGTGTCCCTTGTATCCTATTTTGAATGTTGTGGAAATGGATCTGAGAAGATTTTCAATACTTTATCATGTGTTTGCTTTGCTAGTGGAGGCTCAATTGAAGTGCCAAGATTAATAACATTTGAATTTATTAAGTCCTATATCTTGTGCTTTAAACTGATGCATCTATTTTTTGTATGTCCTAGTGCCCTATGTTAGTCACAAAATGCATGTTGATCATATCCCTTTAGAAGAGGCTTTGTTGGATAAACTTCCTGAATAGGAGGGAGAGATATGATATTAAAATCCAAAAGCTGCTATAAAGCCTTGGCTAAAAGAATTGGAAGATGTGAAAAGTACATTGAGGGGGTGTTAATAAAACTATTTGCTAAAGAGGCTCTAAAGTCACATTGACTGTAGGTTAATTTTTCCCTTTAGTATCATTGAACATGACCTTATTGATGGGGAATCTAGAACAACAAACTATGATTCCACTTGTCATGATCTTTCTCCTCAATAAGAGCATAATATGATTACCTTGTATAAGCAACTAAACACGGAATTATACCAGAATTAACAAGTAACTATAATTCACAAATAGCACAGAATATGAGAGACAATACACAATCTTGTATTAATACTCATCCAAAAAGAAAATACAATAAAAAATATGCCACTTCTTCTTCCACCTCTGTGAGGCTTCCCACACACCTCAAGGGCTCCCAGTAATTCTCAATCAAGAGTTCACTCTCCTACCAAAAATGGTCCCAACACACAACTCAAACACAGAATTGGTGTTCACCTCCAACCAGTCAGTAATAACCCTACCAGTACACAAGTACTCAAAGTACTTCAAGTAGATCTCCCATGAACTTGCAACAACCTACAACTCAAATGATCTTACACATGTAGAACTTCTCCCTGATCTTGCAACAACCTGCAGATCACCCTGTTCTTACAATTAGAAGGATCTACCTTGCCTTCCTCTATTTTCTCATCATTACAATACATGCCAATGGGTCTATAAATAGATCCCATACTAAACAATAACTTAGACTTTTAATTTACAATAATTAGACATGCAGCTCAAGACTCAAAATAGCCTTTACATGCAAACAATCAGTTCAACAAACTAACTATTCGTGCAACAAACAGTTTTGGAACCGCATAGGCGACCGACATCGGTCCCTATTTGACTGGAGATGACCGACGTCAGCCGACTCCTGCCGATGTCGATTGCCCTTCTGTTCACCCCTGACCGACATTGGTTGGCTTGACCGACGCCGGTGACTGTGACACTTAGCAACTCCTCCATGTCTGCAAACAGTCGAAGCTTTTAGCTCCACAACCTAACACTTATACAAGACTTTGTTGTTGCTCTTATTAGTTGTGTTTGATGTATTAGTGTACTTTAGTTTTCCCATTGAAATTAGTTTGACTTCTCTTTCCTTTAATGTGTGACACAATTTAGTGAAGGAAGAGAATATTTTGAACATGATTGATTCATGAAGTGTCGGTAGAAGACTTTGTTTGAAAATTTCCTATAACTAATGATCTACCATGGGGCTAGTCATCTTAGCCAAGATGGTCTTATATCCAAGAACATAATATGTGAGATGCTCATTTGATCATTATTTTTGTTGAGAAATTTGAGCATATGAAACCTTATCACCAACTTTGATACTAAAGTGTGCTAGGAACATGTCAGCTAAAGAATTGAATATACTAAACGATTGATTTGGTAGACTATAAAACCATTATAAAGCATAATCCTTTGGGCTCCATGAAAATAGCTTGGTAAGTAGCCAGTCGTTTGGGACATAATCCAAGCATGCTGCATGAAAATCTCTCAAATGTGTCTCTAAATCACCCTTGCCATCATATAAAGTAATCTTAGGTTGAATAAAACCTTGGGGCAAGGGTGTAGAGGCAATGTGACATGCCAATGGTGTATGTAGTAAAGAAAAAGAATCCAAAGCCTGTGTAGGTCTAGTGGCACCTTGCTCAAGATGTAGAACCTTGGATTAAAGAGATATTATATTTTGTACAGGGGCTACCACATCAAGAAATAGGGATTTACTAGCTATAACTGGTGGCATAGAGGTAGGTCGAGATGCTATAGGGGGTTTTTAAGACATAGTTTCCCCTGTAGTGTCATTTACAATTAGTTTCTTTGAAGGAATGGAAGACTCAAATTTCTTAGCCTTTTTAATTTCCATGATAGATTACAAGGTAAGAGTATGATCTTGAGGTTATTCCTTGAGTCTTTCTTTAAAAAAATTTAAAATCAAATCTTTGTTGAGGATAATTTCATTATCAACAATAGGTGGAAGTGGATTAGTAGCATGTGGTGGAGCATGGGCATCAATGTATACATCATCATTATTATTTTCATACTACTCATTATCAGAGTTATCTTCATGAAAATTTGTGTAATTTGGATGTGTAGGATTTATAATAGGAACCTAAGCTTATTATTTGTCCATGGTGTATAGTCAGATTGAAGGAATTTTACTGAATTCAGGAGGATTTCCACTAAGTCTTGTACTTCATCTTGAAGGAAGAGATGCAAGGAACTTAGATGGCATAAGGAAAATAACTTGAATAATACTAGAAAAGATTAAACTGATATAATATAAACAAAGAACTAGAATATGCATAGAAAGGATGCAAAGCTCCCAAACATGTAAGGTGATACCTCAAGAAGTAAAATAGGAGATAGTACATGCAACTAGGGATTTTTCAAAAATAGTTTTGCAAAATATGATGAATTTTTGAAATTGAAAATGAGTTTCTTAGTTAAGTATTTAAGAAAAAAATTAAAAATTTAAGGGGAAGTACTTGATTTAATGGGGCCTAGTTGATGCAACTAGTATTTTGAGAAAATTAAATTTTTTGAAATTATTATGAATTTTTAAAATTTGAAGTGATTTTCTTATTTTAATATGCAACTAAAAATTTAGAAAATGATTGGAAAATTACTGGGAACTAGTTGATGCAAATAGGGTTTGAAATAAATTTATTTTAAAATTTACTACAAAATTTTAAAATTTGAGAGGAATTTCTAATTTTGATATTCAAGAAAAAAATCAAAAATTAATGGGAAAAATCAGCTAGGAATTTACCCTAGGGTTTCTAGGGTTTTTATGCAAAATTTGAAGTCAGGTTCACTAAATGATTTATTATTTTTGGGAATAATGGATTTTTATTCCTATTAAATAAATAGGTCTAAATAGGAGAAATTAGTAAATAATATTCCTAACTAAATCTACTAATTTGTGAAATTAAATTGCAATTAGACCTTTTCTAAAAATAGCAGTGAGAGAGAGAAAATTAAACTTAGCTTATTTTGGACTATTTTGATTGAGATAGGGTCTAAAAATTTGTGTGTAGGACTAGGACACTATCATAAATAGGATCCTCGACTTCATTGTCTAATTGGATAGGAGCACCAAAATTGGACACCCTAGGATTTGATGTTGTATTCCTTATTTGATGTTGTTGTCCTAAGGATTTAAGCTTTTTAGGTTTTATTTGCCTACTTGGTGCGAGCCTGTGTACCAATTTTTAGGTCCTCATTGTCAACATAGCTCCTAATAGAGTTGATTATTCATGTACTTGTATCTTCTATGTAATTGAAATAAACTCTGGTAAATGGGGAAAATGGGTTAGTGTGTGTAAGATGCACTAAATGTACTTCACACCCCATATGTGTGCATATTTCCTACATACCAATACTCTGAGGATGGATCAAGCCATATGTAGTTCTCCCTTGAAGATTTATTTGTGCAATAGTAAATTTAAATGTAAGAAATGCTAAAACTAGGTAAGCTTGAGATGACTAGGGATTGGTGTAAGGTCTATAATTGGCTTTAAAGTGTATAGGCTAGTTATATGCAAAGAATAGGGAAGATTATTTGAGTCATCTTGCTTATATTCTTGATTTTTTTAATGATATTTACCAAACCTATCCAAATAATCTTTGAATGGCCTTTTATAAGGATCTATTGGTCATGGGTTAGATGAAACTAGACTAGGCTAACTTAATGAATAAGAGGAATTAGGTAAAAATGGTAAGCTGGGCTTGAATTGTGATTGTATAGGAGTGTTGGAAAAGGGACACCCTAATGTCTAGTGGTATAGTCCAACTTTGGCACTATTGTCCTAAATAGATGAGACTTGGGGGGATGGATTAGTCATGAAGAGAGGGTCTTGGCTCAGTGGGGGAGAATTTGGAAGGCCATATATGATTGGGAATCGGTGAAAGTAAGCCTAAGAGGGTCATGAGAGCAAGCAAGAGGGACCTAAGGATTGGGTGTCATTAGCCATGCTCAAATTACCAATTTTTGCATTTTATACGACTACACTTTACTTGTTGCCTTTTCTACCCATACTTGTGCTATAACCAACTCATTATACTCCATAATCAGTTTTCCTTGATTTGTCATCTTCCTTACAACATCTTATACCAATTTTTACCCATCTCTAGGGATATAACTCATCACTTGATTCTAATTTTATACTCTCATATGACCTACAAGTTCATCTTCATCTCCTTGGGCATCTTGATCCATAACCTATCCTTGGACTCCCTCTTTCATGAGAGTCAAATCAATCACCTTCTTCTATTGTATTTTATGTTTTTTAAGCACTCTATGAGGTGTTTCATCTTCACTATTTGAAATATCTTCATATCCATCATCAAAAATATCAATAGAAATCAAATCTTGAGACCACCTATCCTCTTTGCACTCATCATCTTATTTCCTCATTTGGCTACTCAGCTACATCTTCATATCTTTGTCTTGGTTTGCTTTCACCATGTATTCTTGCCTCTTGAGTTTACAACTTTCCTCTTTCTTTATGTTCTCTTAGAGCATACCTACAATACTATCTTCTTGTATCCTTTCTATGATTTTCATTACCCATTTTATGCCTTGCTCATTAATGGACTAAAATTTGCTTCTTATCTCATCTTCTGCATGCTTCTTTGCTTAATAACCTATCATTTTAACTTGATGTAACCTGACCTTTATTTATTTACTCCTTGTTTGATCTTATCTTTCATCTAAATTCATGGCTTTAATGGCCTCGTGCTTGAGGTTTTAATTTTCCATCTCATCAACTGATGTCTTGAGCCACTTAGGCACTACATATCCATATTCTTGTACTCTCCTTTAGGGATGTACTTTACTCTTCACTTTTCCAATCTTCATATTAGTTTCTTCCTTCTCATATGTATAATCAAATTCAAGTCCTAAGCATTCATTTTCCTCATTGAAGGACTGTTGCATGGTTATCTTCTCTCTCATGTCTTCATGGTTTGTATTAATGTCTTCCTTGTGAGCTTCCTCTCTTACTTTAGTTTCAATTCTTGTCACATTATCATGAAACTCTTCTTCTATCTCATCCTTAACATGTTGAGATTTTTCAATGTTCACCATGTCAACTTCTACAACATGTCCTCTTCCTTTGTCATATTCATCTTTCTTCATGGGTGATGTACTTGACCCATTTCTCAAAAAAATTAAGGTATCATTATTGACCTTCATCCATATTTTCTTTACACCTGCATACACACACTTAAATATAATATTAGAATATAAAACAAGAGACCAATAAGTTTTTATGAATGCCTCTTTCTTGGACATTCTCCTCTTTTTCTTGTATTCTCTCTCAAGTGCTTCTCTTGGAAATTCTCTCTCCATGTTTACCTCAATGAAAACTCTTTTCTCCACTTCTCTTCCATATTTATCTCTTAGCAACTCTTCATCCTTCATACCTCTATGGGATATGCTCTCTTTGTTATTTATTTTCCTCAAGGCATTCATCTTATGCCTTTTCTCTCTCATAATTAGCTGTAGTGACTTCATTCTCTTTCTCACATTACATCTAAACCATGGGATTTATTGATCCTTCATGAGTTTCACCATGATCTCTATCTTCTTAAAATGTTTCCCTAATTATCTTCTCATCTCTTTCACTTCTTATTCTACATCCATCTTCTCTCTTTATCTTCACTTTCTAGGCCTACTTAAACCTATCTCTTAGAAATATTACCTACTTTCCTCTTAGACATCTCTTGGATCTTATTCTCTTTCTATATTCCTTTATCTAGGACTTATCTAATCTCTCTTGACTCTCACTTGGAGTCTTCCTCTTCACCTTCTTGAGTTTCAATACTCTTTCCACTCTATCTTCTCTAGATCACTCTTGACTAGTTTCAAGTCCTTCACATGGCAATTAGGGGATTTAGTTTCTCTCTTCACCAATATATTATTTATTTGTGCTGACCTCAATAGGTCATACCTACACCATACTCTTTTCCCACAATACCTCTATAATTTCATCTCATGCACTTTTCATAACATTGTTTTGCCCATCTCAAATTAACAATCTATAAGAACTCAAAACAAAATTAAACCAAGAGCTTACATTGATATGATACCAAATTATGTATATACTTATGAGAATATCCTCAAACTCACCATCCCTATCTCTGATCTTGAATTAAACTAAAAACTTACAAATGCATTACTTTATTCTTTAGCTTCAATCTACAACAAAAGTCTTATAACCTCTCACTATCTTGATAGTATCCTCTTATTCTATGACATTATTTAATAGGAATATTTGAGTCATGTATCTCTATTATTAAAACCTCCATCATTATCCCACTCATCCACTTATCTAGTTCCATTCACTTACCCATGTCCTTTCACTTTACTCACTCACTAGTTTCACACTAGTTAATCTCCTCAAAGCCTAAAACATCAAATCTTATTATTGATATCATGTACACATCCTCCCACCACGGATGACCTTAAATTATCACAACACACTTGTATCAACCCTTTTTAACCTCTCAATCATTATCCAATATTCACTTACACACTTCAAGCTCAATAGTGAGGTTATTTTCTTATAGCCTCTTTCTCAAAAATATCCTTAGTTAGAACATTATGAAAGTCCTCTTGAAGATATAATCCCAAATTTGGTCACCATATGTATTATTATTTATTCCCATGAATTTTCATAGTCTAACTCTTTATTTAGATACTCTTTCCCTTGTAGTTTTAGGTCTGTCATAATAATTTACACCTCTATAAATAGTTTATAATCCATAATTAACCCTGTTATGCTTATAACAACACAAAATATAGAACCTTACATCCTTTATATAGGACTGTGTCAACTGATTTGTAGAGTACTTGAGTTTGAATACTCTTAAATAAATTTATAAACATTATACACATTTTTTTCACCTATGTAGACAATATTAAACCTATAGTAGTCAATGAGATTCATTTATTGGGAACACAAAGGATTTTACCTCTCTTTTCACCATAATTTTCTATCTTAAGATAGGGTATAGACAAGGTAATGAAGTTTTATTGATTGTAACTAATTATTAATCTTTCACATTAAGTTTAGGAATTAAAAGGACCTATATCAACTCAAGGACAATGTTTAATTCCAATATAAGATCTAAAATTTATTGAGAAGAGTTAAACCACCTTGCTTCCTTAATATGTCAACTATGACATACACACACAGAAATCCAAAAGATTGAGTTCTCTTTATTGTTGATTCCTCACTTTATAATTAAATTAATTACACCATAATGAATGCTCTGATTCATATATAACTTCAAGTCAATCCTACCTTATTTATACTTGCATTGATCATCCTTTAAGCTATCAAAACCAGTCATTTACTTGACTGTCTCAGACATATAATGAGGTTTTAGGGTTGAGAGAGTTATTTCTTGAGTTCTCTTATTTATAAAACCAAAAATGACCATCATAAGGATTTATCCAGTGTAGATACCTCTTTAAATTGAATACACACTATTTTCATATATCAACAAATCCCATACAAATCAAGTTTTCTTCTTTATGACTACAATCTCATTCTCTTTTTGGACTATCACCCTATATTCTTTGATCAATACCTGAAACAACACAAAGAATTTTCTATCTACAACCTCAAGGGTTTTTCAAGACAATATATAATAAATAACAAATTATTTACCTATCATGAGAGAGTAAACATTTATAAATAACTCTTCTTTAGTAGCATGTACCATCAACTATTACATATATAGTCCATTCTTGGACTCTGTTATCTTCTTGGAGAGTATATCTTAGTCTTATCTTTATTTCTTCTCTCCTCACCTTCAGATCTCTCTCCTACACTCATGATATAAATCCTATTTTCCTCCACATCTACCTTGGCTTTGGGTGGTTATAATCAAGACTCTTATACCATTGTTTTCTCATGACTTGACATTTACATTTAGTTACTACATATCACAGTTTTAGGCTAATTCATAAGTTATCTATCTCTTTGACATCCCATTATAATTTATATGACCCTTAGGACCTTACTTATTCATTTGACCTCATTACACTACTTGAAACACCAATTATAACCCTCACTAGGTCCTTTATAATTTCAAATATTCAAATTATCACTTTTGGTGGGAAACACCAATAGGACCTCAAACACTCAAAACATTGACTCCTAAATACTCCAAATCACTTCAAAGGAACAAGCAATACCCCTAACAAATATATATCACTTTGACACTAAAATGGTCTTTATTTTCTATATGCTCCTGCATCATACTCCCCAAGAGGGACAAAATTGAATGCCAACACAACATTCTTCTTTCTCTTCTTCCAATTATCCTTCATTTATCTTTATTTTATGCCTTCCTCTTTTATTTTATCAGGTCCATCTTTATCAATCCTATCTTGCTTAGTCTTCATTATTCTATTCCTTGCTTTCTTCTTCCACTTTCTTCTCCTCAATTACTTCTCAGCTACAAGTATCCATGCTTCCATTTCATTTTAATTCAAGTCATGGTTTTCACACACATATTCATCCTTCTCTTTAGATATACTTGTATAAATAGCATCCTCCATATGCATTTTGTGAGTTTCATGAGGCCAAATTGCCTCTTCAATTACTCCTTGAGTTTGTATGCTTGCATTGAGGTTCTTTGCAGTTTTATATGTCTTCATATCATTTTGTTTATCCTCTTCAATCATCTTGAATTTTGGACATGCTTCTTGGAAACTTGTTCCACTACCTTCCTCATTCCTTGGTTCATCCAACTCTACTGCAATATCATCATGCAAGCTAGTAATACTCTTGCCTTGTCTTGGATTCACTTATTGATATTTGTCATGCTTGATCATGAGCTCTTGTGGCTCATCCCCTCTATTTCTCATTTACTTATAAGGTTAAACCTCTTATTATTGCTCTATACCTACACTATCCATATCATCCATGCTTAATATTCCTTGTTTAAGCATTTTGTTAGAATCTTCATGGTTGTTAGCACTTATGCCATTAAACTTTTCCTTATTTGTCTTTTCTTTGAGCTCATTTATGAGCTTCTTTTATTGCTCTTCACTTTTATACAAAAAATGTAATGGACTAAAAATATTTTCTAGCATATCTAATTCCTCTTTCAATGTGATAGCATCTATCTCTCCATGATCTTCACCAAATTTAGGACCCTAATATCCTTCATTTTATTCAAAACTATATGCTATATCAATATGTGTAGTCATTATGTCTTCATTTTTCATCAATGTTTTACCTCTATTTGCGTTTGACCTCTCACCTTGTTGCCCACTTGTTCTTATTGGCATTATTTTCCATGTTTTGTAGTCTCTTTCCATGACCTCATTCATTGATTCAAAGAGATCATCATCAAACTCATCATAAATTACTTTCTTACATTTCCCTTAGCTTATGCACTCTTCACATTATTCTTCTTGCTTCCTCATTTGGATACTCAGTTGCATCTTCATTCCTTTGTCTTTATTTTCTTCCACCATATCTTCTTGAGTTTATAATTTTCCTCTTTCTTTATGATTTCTTGGAGTGTACCTGTAATACTTTATTTTTGTACCCTTTCTATGCTCTTCATAACCCATTTTCTAACTTGCACATACTTGGACTGTGATGGATTTCTTGTCTCACCTTATTCATGCTTATTTGCTTGATATCCTATCATGTTAACTTGATGTAACCTACCCTTTATTTCTTTCCTCTATGTTTTCTCTTGTCTTTCACCTAAATTCTTTGCTTGAGTGGCCTCTTTCTTGAGGTTTACCTTTTCCATCTCATCAATTGATGCCTTGAGCCACTTAGGTAATACATATAGATGCTCTTGTACTCTCCTTGAGTGTTGTACTTTGATCTTCACTTTTCCAACCTATATATTAGCTTCTTCCTTCTCATATGCACAATCAAATTCATGTCCTAAACATTCATTACCTCATTGTAGGATTTTTGCATGGTTATCTCCTCTCTAATGTCTTCATGGTTTGCATTCTTGTCTTCCTTGTGATTTTTATCTCTTTCTTCAGCTATAATTCTTGTTAAATCATTTTTTCTATCTCATCTTTGGCATTCTGAGAATCTTCAATATTTACCATGTCGACTTCTACAACTTGTCCTCTTCTTTTGTCATATTCATATTTATTTATGGGTGATGTACTTAACCAATTTATTAGAAAATTTAAGGTCTTATTCTTAACCTTAATTCATCTTTGATTTACACCTACTTACACACACTTAAAGACAATATTATAATATAAAACAAGAGATGAACAAGTCTCTATGAATTCCTCTTTCTTGGGCATTCTCCTCTTTTTCTTGTCTTCTCCTTCAAGTGATTCTCTTATCACTTCTCTCTCCATGTTCTCCTCAATGATATCTCTTTTCTCCACTTATCTACCATCTTTCTCTCTTGGAAACTCTTCATCCTTCATACCTCTATGGGCTATGCTCTCTTTGTTATTTTCTTTCCTCAAGGCATCCATCTTATGCCTTTTCTCTCACATAAGTAGCTCTAGTGGCCACTTCACTTTCTTACATTACAGCCAAGCCATTGGCTTTCTTTATCCTTCATGAGATTCACCATGAATTCTATCTTCTTAAAACTTTTCCCCAACCCTCTTCTCATCTCTTTCACTTCTTATTCTACATCCATATTTTCTTTTTGTCTTCACTTTCTAAGCATTATTTAGACCTATATCTTAGCAAGCTTACCTACTTGCCTCTTATACCTCTCTTGGATATTATTATATTTATGTATTCCTTTATCTATGACTTATCTAATCTCTCTTGACTCTCACTTGGAGTCTTCCTCTTCACTTTCTTGAGCTTCAATGCTCTTTCCACTCTATCGTCTTTAGATTTCTCTTGACTAGTTTTAAGTCCTTCACATGGGACTTAGGGATTTAGTTTATCTCTTCACCAATCTATTATTTATTTGAGGAATATGAAAATTCACCAAGATAAGGACAAAAAAGGGAAGGACGTTTTCGGTCATGAAGGGTCACCACATGACTTTTCAAAGGCAAGGATATGAAAGGTCATACAAGTTTGGTGCCATTTTCCATGAGAATTGAAGGGTCACAAAGGGGGAAGGCCAAAGGTCATTTGGAAAGCTATAAATAAAGGCTTGAGAAGCCATTTATAATAAGTGTGAGATAGGTTGATTTGATATTGTAATATCTAGCTTAGAAGATCAATTGTGAGAGATGAAAATGATTTGTATTTGTTATATCTAACTCAGAAGAGCAAAAGTGTGAGAGAGGTTGATTTGATATTGTAATATCTAGCTAAGAAGAGCAATTGTGAGAGATGAATATGATTTGTATTTGTTATATCTAGCTTAGAAGATCAAAGGTGAGAGAGAGGAAAGAGATGTTGTAATAAACTATCATTTGTTGAGAGAGCAACATTGAGAGATAGTTGTGTGGTATACATAAAGGTGTTGGTGCTATTGTGGGTTGATGCTCACAAATTGTTGCTGGGTTGGTGCTCGGCAAAGGGTTTGGTGCTCCTGTGGGTTGGTGCTCATGAATTGTTGTTGGGTTGGTGCTCAGCAAAGGGGTTAGTGCTCCTACAAGTTGGTGCTTGCGAATATTATTTGGGTTGGTGCTCATTCATATACTTGAGATTTTTCTCTATGGTTTTTCCCACATTGGGTTTCCACATTATATCTAGTGTCTCTCTCTATTTTGTGTGGTGTTTATTGTTTGAGTTTTATTATATATATTTAATGTTTGATTAAGTGGAATTTGATTAAGGGAAAATTTTATAAAATATATGATATATTGATTCACCCCCCCTCTCAGTATACTCCATGCTTCACAATTGGTATCAGAGCAGGTTCCTTTTTGAAAAGTTTTACAACTTGAAGGTAGATCGGGAAAGCATGATGGCTGGGTCATAGGAAGGATTTTCTACAAATAAGGCACCTTTGTTTGATGGGATGAATTATGCTTTTTGGAGCATGAGAATGAAGGTTTATTTGATGGTCTTTGGATTCTACATATGGAAAGCAGTGGTGGAGGAATATGAAGAGCCACAGACATCTACAATTACTCCAGTAGAAAAGAAGGCAAGTGAATGTAATGCTAAAGCTTTAAATGCTATTTTATGTGGTTTATGTGAATCTAAATTTGTTAAAGTTATGCAATGTAAATATGCTCATGAAACTTGGGTAAAACTTGAGAATATTTACAAAGGTGATGGAAAGGTTCAACAATCTAAGCTTCAGACTTTTAGAAGGTAGTTTAAAAGTTTGAAGATGGAAGAAGAAGAAGATATAGCAAGTTATCTCTTGTGAGTTGATCAGATTCAAGGTCTTAGAGAAATGATGGAAGAGTCAATGGTGGTACAAAAGGTTTTGATATCTATACCAATGAGATATGATGCAAAGGTTTCAGCAATCGAGGAGATGAAGAATTTAGCCAAGCTAAAGATAAATGAGCTTCATGGTATTCTCACGACATATGAGATGTGGATAGAACAAGATAAACCCTCAAAGAGAGAAGCAGCTTTCAAGACATCAAAGAAAGAGAAAGCTAAGATTCAAGAATCAAGTGATAGTTTCAGTGATGATGAAGATGACAATGGAGCACTTTTCATTCGCAAGCTGAAAAAGGGAACAGGGAAATATCAAGGAAAATTACCTTTTAAATGTTTTAATTGTGGAAAGATTGGACATTTTTCAGCTAGATGCCCAAATAAGGGTAATGATGATGAAGAAGAAAAGCCTACATACAAGAAGAATTTCAAAGGCAAATATAAGAAGGGATTTGAGAAGAAGAGCCTATATTCTAAGAATCCTAGCTCAGTCGAAGATAGTGGAGTTAGAGATTCAGAAGAAGAAGATATTCTATTCATGGCCATACATGAAGATGATCAAGAAGAAGAAGAGGAGGAAACTTAAGTGAATATGGAAGGAGAACTCATTTGTGCCCTTGAAGAGTTAAAAGTTTTTGAGAAGAAAAATCGAAGATTAAAGCACCAGATCGAGAAAAATGAAAAGGAGTCAAATGAAATTATTGATGATCTAACAACACACTTGGAAGAAGCCAAGAAGAATGAAGAAGATATCACAGTACAGTTGGAAATAGCAAGATAAGAATGTCAAAGGTATGTTATTGAAATTGCCTTTTTAAAAGAAGATATTGAGAAAGTAGTCAATGATAAAGTAGTTAGTGCTTCAAAATTTGAGAATAGCACTAACATGCTGAATAAGATATTGGAAAGTCAAAAAGCAAATTTAGATAAGACAAGGATCAGTTTTGAAAAAAAAAGAGCTATGTTGAAGCTCTTACAAAAGAGGAAACAAAAAAGGGAGAAGTGAAAAATATACAAGACATTTCAAATAGAGAAGGCTGGAGAGAACAAAGCTACAAAAGACAATCAGGTCAGAGATATACAGACAGGTCTTATTTTTATGGCTACTATTTTTATTGTAATAGATATGGTCACAAGAAATTATAATGTAGAAAAAGAGCTAACAATTTCATAAATAAGGAGAAGGAAAGTCAAGTAGAGTCAAGCAGAAGCCACAACTCTTTTGTTCCTCTATCAAGCTTTGATGAAGAGACCATAGTATGCTACAAGTGCAACAACTTTGGACACATAGCTTGGTATTGTAGAAGTGTGTTCGAGTTAGTCAAGAAGGATTAGAGTTTCAATGCTCCATTCATCAAGAAGAAGGTTCAGACATGTTCGTGGTAGAAGAAATAACCTGAAGATTCTATGATGGTTCGGATAGCCCTGCATGTAAGAGGTAAAGATCAGCCATGGTTAATTGATAGTGGATGTTCGAGGCATATGATAGGAGATAAAAGTAAGTTCATTACTCTAAAGAATATCAATGGTGGTACAGTGAGATTTGGAGATAAAACCACTGCCAGGATAGCCGAAAAAGGTACTTTGAGTTTGGATTATGGTAGAACTAAGACTAAGAATGTTTTGTATGTAAAATGTCTTAAGCATAATCTATTGAGTGTTAGTCAAATATGTGATCAAGGATACACATTAAAGTTTCATGTTGAAGGTTTTGAGATTAGAATAAAAGATTCAAATGAGTTGATTGAAGATGCTCAAAGGACAGGGAACAATGTTTATGCATTTTCAGATATCTTCTCAAAGGCACGATCAAAGGATACATACAAAGATCTGCAAGAGGAGTTGGGAGTAATTTCTATTACTTCATATCATTGATGTTCAGCATCAATTAAGGGGGAGCTAAGTGTTATCTCTAGGTAGGCCCTATGTCATTTATGTCAAAGGGGGAGAATAACAAGTATAGGTACAGGTGCAGAAATAGGTACAGGGAACAGGTACAAGATGCTACAATAAGGGGGAGTTACTGTATGTTTTCAAATGATAGTATGTGTAGGTGACAGGATGTGGCAGTTTCAGGATTGAGGTTGCCATCAATGACAAAGGGGGAGATTGTTGGAAATATTGTCATTGATGTCAAAGGTCTAGCATTATTGGTGATAAAAGGCCCCATTGCATTTAATGTTGTTTGTAATAAATATATCTTGGCTAATTTGAGTTAATATTTATTTAATATTAACAAATATATTTTTGGTTGCATATGAGACAAAAGAAGGGCCCATGGAGAAGTCAAAGAGCCATGGGGTAAAGACAAAAGAAGGATGGGATGCATTTTCCCATGAAGATTCATCTTGGGGAATTCCAAGAGTCACCAAGTGAAGACAAAAGAAGAAGGGCACAATTTCTCATGAAGGGACACTTTGAGGAATACAAAAAGTCACCAAGATAAGGACAAAAGTGGGAAGGACGTTTTTGGTCATGAAGGGTCACCACATGACTTTTCAAAGGAAAGGATATGAAAGGTCATACAAGTTTGGCACCATTTTCCATGAGGATTGAAGGGTCACAAAGGGGGAAGGCCAAAGCTCATTTGGAAAGATATAAATAAAGGCTTGAGAAGCCATTTGTAATAAGTGTGAGAGAGGTTGATTTGATATTGTAATATCTAGCTTAGAAGAGAAATTGTGAGAGATGAATATGATTTGTATTTGCTATATCTAGCTTAGAAGAGTAATTGTGATAGATGAATATGATTTGTATTTGTTATATCTAGCTTAGAAGAGCAAAAGTGTGAGAGAGGTTGATTTGATATTGTAATATCTAGCTTAGAAAAGCAATTGTGAGAGATGAATATGATTTGTATTTGTTATATCTAGCTTAGAAGAGAAAGGTGAGAGAGAGGAAAGAGATGTTGTAATAAACTATCATTTGTTGAGATAGTAACATTGAAAGATAGTTGTGTGGTATACATAAAGGTGTTGGTGCTCTTGTGGGTTGGTGCTCATGAATTGTTGTTGGGTTGGTGCTTGGCAAAGGGGTTGGTGCTTGAAAAAGGGGTTGGTGCACATGAATTGTTGTTGGGTTGGTGCTCAAAAAAGGGGTTGGTGCTCACGAATTGTTTTTGGGTTGGTGCTCGGCAAAGGGGTTGGTGTTCCTATGGGTTGGTGCTCATGAATAGTTGTTGGGTCGGTGCTCAACAAAGGGGTTGGTGCTCCTGTAAGTTGGTGCTTGCGAATATTGTTTGGGTTGGTGCTCATTCATATACTTGAGATTGTTCTCCATTGTTTTTCCCACATTGGGTTTCCACGTTATATTTGGTGTCTATCTCTATCTTGTGTGGTGTTTATTGTTTGAGTTTTATTGCATATCTTGAATGTTTGATTAAGTGGAATTTGATTAAGGGAAAGTTTTATAAGATATATGATATACTGATTTACCACCCCCTCTTAGTATATTTTGTGCTTAACACCTTTCCTAATCATAAAACACTTTTCTCATCCCATTTTAACCTCTCAATAATTTTCCAATATTCACTTACACACATCAAGCTCAATAGTGAGGTTATTTCCTTATAGCCTTTTTTTCACAAATCTCCTTAGTTATAATTTTATTCAAGCCCTCATAAATATATAAGCCTATATTTGGCCACCCTCTATATTATTACTATTTCCCATGAAGTTTCATATTTTAACTCTCTTTGTAGATACTCTTTCCCTTGTAACCTCCTTGCTAATTAGGCCTTCTAGCCCTTCTTTCACTTGGTTAGTATTCAAATCCATACTATACCATACTTTACCTAGTTAAAACCTCTTTATTTCTCTTCCTCATGTCAAAATATGTAGGATTACAATTTTTTACCATTTTCCCATGGTTAAAACCAAAGTTATAAGGGGTTTTGTTTTAAGACCCGACCTAGGCAAATGTGCAAGCCTGTAGAAGTTGAGAGAGGTCAAAATGCAATATGTTTCGATTGAGATCATTTAGAATAAATATAAGACTTACAAAGGTCTTTACTAATAATTTACACCTTGATAAATAGTTTAGAAACCTTAATCAACCATGTTATGCTTATAACAATGCAAAATACAGAACTCTATGTTCTTTATATAGGGTTGTGTCAACCCATTTGAATAGTACTTGAGTTTAAAGACTATTAAATAATTCATAAACCTTATACACATTTATTTCACCTATTTATACCATATTAAACCTATAGTAGGCAATGAGATTAATTTCTTGTTAACACAAAAGATTTCACCTCTTTTTTCACCATGACTATCTATCTCAAGATAGGGTATAGATAGGGTAATATTTAACATTAGTTTTGGGAATTAAAATAAAATATATTAACTCAAGGACAATTTTAAATTCTAATTTAATATCTAAAATATATTGAAAATATCTAAACCACCTTGCTTCCCTAATATGTCAATTGTGACATACACACACAGAAATCCAAAAGACTGAGTTCTCCATCTATTTCATTCCTCACTTTATAATGCAATGAATAATACAATAATGAATGGTTTGATGCATATATAACTTCAATATAATTATACCCATTTCTACTTGCATGGATCATCCTCTAAGCTATCAAAACCAGTCATTTACTTGACTATCTCAAACATATAATGAGGTTTTAGGGCTGAGAGAGTTATTTCTTGAGCTATGTTATTTATAAATCCACAAATGACCATCTTGAGGATTTACCCAGTGTATATACCTCTTTAAATTGAATACACATTTTTGTCATATATCAATAACTCCCATACAAAACAAGTTTTCTTCTTTCTGATTGCAATCTCATTCTCCTTTTATACTGTCACCCTTTATTCTTTTATCCATACCTAAAACAACACAAAGAATGCTCTATTTACCACCTTAAGGGATTTTCAAGACAATATACAATCAAGAACAATTCATTTACCTAGCATGAGAGATTAAACATTCAAAAACAACTCTTCTTTATTAGCATGTTCCATCAACTATTACATATACAGTTCATTCTTGGACTCTGCTATCTTCTTGGAGAATATATCTTCTTCTTGTCTTTGTTTCTTCTCTCCTCACCTTCAAATCTCTCTCCTCTCTTATACATTCATGTTAAAACTCTTATTTTCCTCCACATATATGTTTTTTTTGGGTGATTATAATCAAGACTCTTCCACCACCTTTTTCTCATGACTTGACATTTACATGTAGTTATTACATATCACATTCTTAGACAACCTCACAACTTATCCATCTTTTTGACATCCCATTAGACTTTATATGACCCCTAGGACCTTACTTATTAATTTTACCTCCTTATACTACTTGAAACACTAATTAAAACTCTCACTAGGTCTTTTACAATTTCAAATATTCAATTTATCGTTCTTGGTGGGAAATACCAATAGGGCCTCAAACACTCAAAACATTGACTCCTAAAGACTTAAAAGTACTTAAAAGGACCAAAAAAGACCCCTAACAAACATATACCACTTCAACACTAAAATGGTCTTTGTTTTCTAGATGTTCCTATGTCAATATGACTTATCAAATTACATGAACAACTAAATAAAGAATGATTAGTTGTGTTAGTTATTGAAAATCAAAGCTCAATTTTATAAATAAAAGTAAAAATGATGTAAAATATTTCAACATTTTGATCAAATTTTGACCTTTTATAAATCAACCAAACACTCAAACATGATGATAAATTAACCTCAAAACTTATGAAATGCATAATGTATTAGGTCCTAAGGTTATTAATGTCATTAGACTTTGTTATGGAGGATGTTTTATACAAGTTGGATCCCTATTTGTAACTTTTCAAATAGGGCATGTTGGGGCATAAAAAATGGTGACTCAATGGAGGAAATACTCCAAAGTATTCAAGAACCTAGAAACTCGGTTTAACATACAATGATAAAATCAAAGATTTTATAATAAGGAAATAAATAGATCAGATCAATGAAAGAGACTTAAAACATATTCACACAACATATTAACCCTTTCACTTTTAAAATTGTGTGTGTGATCCTGTGAAATTTCATTTACCCTTGACATGATATTTTTAATAAGTATTTATACACAAATGAAGGTTCATTTGATCTTTTAATTTAATAAACAAAAGGTAAGGGAAGTTGGGCATTACTTCGATGCCAGCTAGGCATCCATAGCCTTGACAAAGATGATTTTTATTCCATTCTAAGTATTTATCTACTACCAGTCAGACATCCCTGATAGAGATACTTGAATCACCTTTCCTCCATAAGTTTGGATTATATTTTTATTAGTATTATATAGATGGAAGAAGGTCTAGAAACCACCATTGCTTAGGTGTATGTATAATAAAACTTATTTTGATTAAATAATTCTTGTCAGAATATATCCATCTCAATGATAATTATCTCTCATTCAATTTTTAGCATGTATAAGTGTGGTTGATCTTTCAAAAATAAAAGATGTTTTATAAAATTATGAACTGGGGTTGAAGATCTCATTTCTAAAACCATTATCATCCAATCATGCTTGGGAATATAAATGTATATTAGTGACAAAGTTTAGAAACTATTTTTTTGAGAATAAGGGTAGAAGTTAGGAATGACAATACAACCTCCATTTTTGAAAGTGTAGTGTATTCTCTTTGCAACTCTAATAAACAAAAATTATTATAATATTTCATATACATACACACACACACACACACACGCATATATAATGTCCAATTATAACCTTATTTTTTTTCAAAATTTATATTAATATGTGAACTAACTCTAATTAAGATAAATTGAATATAGTGTAAAGTGACTTGAGACAAGCAAAATGAAAGTGAAAAATTGAATTCAAAAGTTGAAATCAATTGAAATAATATTAACTATGAAATGAAATTAAAAACTTAGTTATTTTTATCTTAGATCTGACTATGTTGACTAACAAATGACTAAATAATAAAATGGGATAATACTCTATAAATTCTCAAAAGTTTTGACTAAAAGTGAAGAAGTTTTGGACTATCTCATTTGGGACAAGACCAAATTCTACTTTTGACTTGAACTGGTCAATCTTGACCCCTATTAAAAAAACTAAAATTTAGGTTACAATCATCTATGACAACTTGAATTAGGTATATATATATATATCAAGAGTGTACAAATGACCTATAAATAGTTTCCCCTAGGTTGAAACCCTGATAGGGCTTACAATGATAAAAAAATATGTAAATATAAAAAGATTGGAGTGTAATGGGTTAAGCTAACCCCAATCACCCCCATAATGACTAAACTTTACCTACATAAATTCCAATACTCTAAAGATGGAATTCAAGCCTACAAATTTCTCCCACTTTGAGTCTTTTTGTGTAATTGTGCTCTTTTTAATATACGAATGCATTTAAGTATGGCTTGAATACTCGACCATGTTTTTTTTGGGATCTAGTAAAGAAGGATTCAGACACAGTTGATGATTGTTTCAATTGATTATAACTAAAACTAGGAATAATAAGAAATCTTTGCTTAATGGGAAACAGTGTAAGTATGTTTATGTATTAAAATTTTCAAGTGATAGAAAAAGTGACTTAAGTGTGCCTTTATAACAATCCAATAGGGGAAACCACATGATAGGAATCCAAAAAACACATATCACAAAGTAAGGCATGGTTTAATTTTAAAATCTGATTGTTTGAGGACCAATGATCCAGGCATCAATTCAGGCGACAATTCGGGTGACAGTTCCACCCCAATTGATGACGGAACTTCCGGGAGCCATAACTTTTGCACCGTAGCTCCAATTGACTCGCCGTTTGAACCGTTGGAAAGCTAGGAACGAGGGGAACATCGTGAAATAGCATTGAGCTCTGCTCAATGAAGTTTGACCCCCGAAAACCCAACGGAAGTGCCTCAAATTTCAATTTTAATAGTGCTGTCTAAAAATAGTAAGTTTCTAAAAATAGTAATTTCTTGAATTATGTATTGTTTTAAATATTGGAAGTCGTACCACTTCATCTCCCTTGAGATTGGTGACCTTCCACATCCTTCCCATGCTTTCAAATTGTGTATAAAAGAATAGGTAACCCGAAATGTGAAGACAGACATCTCTTCCCAGAGATAAGCATATTTCTGTATTGCGATTTTGAGTAATACTACATCTCTTCTCAGAGAATTCATTGTTATTGTGTTATTTCTATGTTATTGTGATATTTATCAACCAGAACTCCTGAGTTTTGGATCAACCAAGGATAGAAACATACCATAGGGACAAGAATTCCTACCATGATTTTCCCCTATTGGACTTTTTTGTCCTTTAGCAAACATGTGGCTTTGGGTCTAGATCTATCTAAACAAATGCTTAGGGGTGTTTTTAGTTGTTATAATATTTATTTAAGTATCAAATATCAATTTAGGATATAAATAAGTCCATGCAAGTGTTTAAGATAGTGTGAAATAGAAAAATAGGTCCAAATTAGTTACAAAAATTAAATAAAGTGAAATAGGGCTAAAATTAACATAATCAAGTATTCATGACTACATTTAGGTGTCTACATTTGCTTTCCATTTAGTCTAGAAATTAAATTACTAGAGTAAAGTAAATATATACCTTAGTGTGTAGGACACACTTTTTATTTTTGTTGGCACTCCAATAGTGCAAGGAAATGTCATTTAAAAAACCCTACAAAACACAAAAAGTAGTTACTTTCTTCTTTTGAAAATGGAAAATTAAAAAAGCTTAAATTTGAAATTTAAAAATTGATTGAACTTGAAATTTTAAATTTAAAAGAGAGAAAGGGAGTAATAAACTTGTATGTGTGAAACCAATGTTATTTTTGTGATTTTTTTAGATATGGTTCTTCCCTAAAGCATTGGAGAATTGGTGCTTCCTATGAAGCACTTGGAGAGGTTAGCTCATTAGCTAAACCATTGGATAATTTGAGGGTGATTAGGCCCTAAATTAAATGTTTACTTATATAAAATAAATAACACTTGTTGAGGGAGGTAAATACCTCAATTCAACTCAGTTGGTCTTTATAATCCCAAGACTTGAAAAGGGTTAAAATCCATTAATGGACTTATTGACATAATGCAATAGGGCCCTGAACCTCTAAGTTATGCATTATAAACTTAACTGAATAAAACATTGTATATGTATTGAATATTTAATTTCCACTTTGTTATTTAATTAATGATCATAATATAATAGATAACATCGATGCCCCTACCATGTCTATAGATAGAAAATAGTATTGAAATTTTTAAAAATAACATAGTATGCATGAATCTGTATCATGCCCCCATTGATAAATGTAGAACCTATAACTACACATAGATACAAATCATAATTTTTTTTTAAACTTGTACTTGAACCTATATCATGCACTCAAAATTATATGAATTTATAGTTTTTCCTATATTTTGAGTGCATATGCATGACCTATGTCCCCATAATTTGTGTCAATGATTGCATTTGAACCATTTTGAATCTTTGAAACTATATTTTGTCCCCAAAACTTATTTTTATTTTGAAGAGGTTTATCTCATGTATGAAAATCCTATTCAAATACCCCACTTTTTATGTGAGGGAAAATCCTAAAAGTGACTCATCTCAAAATAAAATTTAACTAAAACACATGTAGTAAGATGTAATCATTGAATAATGTAGTATATGTGAAACTTATGTTTTCATTGTAAGATATGTATCATTTGAAGAATGTATGTAACATATGAGTCAAGGCCTATAAAATTCACCAATTAAGCTCATAGAAATAAAATGTAGATATAGTACTATATACATTAGTTAGTGCATGTTATGGATCATGGAACTCTTCAAACTTCAGAAGCTCAATAAACACACAACATAAAAAATCACCATGCCATAATGTTAGGCCAATGGTTGCATACAAGGGACGTGTTCAGATGTCACATAATGTAAACACATAATTCCAAGGGCCACATGCAAAGGACACACATAATGCCACAAATAAGAGACATGTTCATATGTCACACAAAACATAGGGCCAAGGGCCAATAGTAGAGGAAATGTTCAAATGCCACACATACCAAATAGTATCACATAGAGATGCATAAGAAATTTTAGACACAAGGGCCAAGGGATACACACAATAGACAATCAAGATCCAATCTACTATTTATAAGTAATAATATAAATGGAACATAGAACTAGAAATGTAGTCTAAACCATGTATATGTAATTTGATCATATCTTAGCAAATAGTATATCCATGCACACAATGTAAGATAGATATTTTAACAAGACATTTGTAAAGATTTTATAGCTCCACACTATAGGAATTATGGAATGAAAACACTTGAAAATAATGTAACATGTGGATAATATGCCTCTAATTTAGCAAGGCTACTAGTTGTCTTCATTGGAATGTTAATTAAAAAAATGTTTTCCTTTATCTATTCTTGATCTATGGATTTTCCCTCTCTTGAAATTGTAACCATTTCACTTTCATGATTAAATGTGACATAATAATGATCTTTAGCCAATGTTTTCTTCCATTTATCTCATCCATTATCTTCCTAGTTTTTGAATTGCATTCATCCAAGATAGGGTCAATGTGAAATATAACAGAACATGTTTTTGATTCAAGTGTGACTGGTAGTTCAATGGATCTAATGTAGCTTTGAGACCATGTAATATTACCCAATTATTATTTTTGATACCCAAATATTAGATAAGTATCATGATACATAGATTAGCTTCATAAAAGGATGAAAACTCAACATTATTTTTTTTTTAACCATCTATGAGGGGATTAATAATCAAAGGCTTTATTAGGGTGAACATTTTTTGGTCAATTACTTTAAAACTAAACTTGTAGCCTTATATTTTATGCGTATATCTTAATTTGAACCTATTTTGTTAGGAACTCTTTATTTAAGATACTTTCTTGCTTAGCTTGAACTTATTTTTGCAACTTCCCTTTTAATAATTTCTCTTTTTTAACTTCTATTGATGTAACTTTTGTAACCTTTATTGTTCTAAATTTTATTTTTGCACTCATTCCTTCTTAATTTGTTCTCTTAATAACTCATCCTTTTCTAATTGTTTCCTTTGTAATATTTTCCTTTTGAATTTTCTTTTTGTAATCTTGACATTTCATATTGTTCTTTTTTGCTCTAATTTTGCTTTTGTGATCATTTCTTGCTCTATTTTTGCCATTTGAACATTTTATTTCTATATTTATTCTTTTTACATTGTTTATTTAGGAGATGCCTTCATAATATGGGTAGGTTTCTTGATTTTTACATTGTTTTTTAAGGATAGTCCTTAATAATATGGATAGACTTCTTCATTAATGTATTTATTATAGGATAACCACTATCAATTATCTTTTATATTTTATCTTATAAAGCCAAATAACTATCTGTATGATGCCCATTTATTTTATGATATGTACAAAGTATTTTGATTTCCTTAGAATATGCATTGAAGGTAATGTGATTAGCTTGTGTCAAAACATTTATCTTATAATCTCACTTGAAGTCTTATTAACCTTTTGTGTACTTTTTAAATCAATAGTTGTATATGTATGTTTATTTTGAGGTACGAATAGCTATATGAAAGGTAGATATATGATTAAGATTAGAATACTCTATATTTTTTATGTATGTGATATGTTTTTCCAATTATGTTATACTTGAACTAAAATATTGATTTTAATTTTGAAACTCATTTATAAAATTTCTCATAGTTATTACGTTCTCTTGAAGGGCTTCACAAACATAAGCCTTAAGTACTTATGATTGAATATGCATACAAACACCAACAAGAGGATATGTGTAGGGTGGAGGGGATTGATGAAGGATGTGTTGGGAACCTTTATTTAGCACTATATTTTGATAGTGACAACATGGATTTAGTTGGATGGAAATTGGCTATCACATCTTGAGGTTTAGAAGGAGAAACAACGAGAGGAGATAAAGTTGTGATTGAATATTGCAATAATGAAGATTGAGTGATATTGTAGGTTGTATAGTAGTTTTTATATTATATTGAATGTATAATTTATCTTGTTCATATGTCATGCTTGATTTGAAAAAAAATCATTAATGGTACTTGTATCTTAGCATGTGATTTAGTTCTTTTTCAAAAAAATGAAGCAAAAAATGTTCATCCAATATAGTTATTTTATCCAATTTGGGTAAATATAAATTATTTACCTAATTAGATTATTTTTTGTGTAAAATAAAAATGCTATAGATATGCAATAAATGAGATAAATTGATTTTAAACTCACTAAATTTGAAAATATGCTAAAATGGGAAATAACAAGAAATACAACTTAGTTGTAAATTTGATAATGTATGATTGAGATAGAAATTATAAAATTAGCTGAGAGGCTATGTAATGATGTTATGAATCACGAGTTTTTTTTTTTTTTTTGTGATAAATCCATTAGAATTGAACTAGGGTGTCTTGTGTTATTGTCCATAGGTAATGCCTACGTCCAATGAGTATTTATGCCCTATGACTGATATGACAGGTTCGATTCACCTGTGTGGTCTCTTAGACTATGTGAGTGATCTTGATTTATCATGGAAACCATTATGTGCCTTCCTCTTAATTTTTAACCCTGGTTTAATTGATCATAAAATTAAAAATATATAAAATTTAAAAAAGGGTTAGTGGTTGAATTTGTGATATACCTAAACACCCCCATTATTGAGCACTTCCTTCATACCAATGCTCTAAAGAGGGATATAACCCCATGTATTTCTCCCATGATATAGTGGTGTGTGTGAAATATTAGTTTAATGCTAGATGATTATGTAATTATGGTGTGTGTTTTAACTTAGCTCAGGGATAATAGGGTTGTATGGATCTATATTTGGAAAAATAGATGCCTTTATCTTAATGTGTATTTAGATGTTCTAGTGTTTTTCCATGTGTGAGCATATTTTTGTGAATTGACTTAAAATTGTGTCTTTATAGTGATTAATTAATAATTCCTATAGATGGAGATTGTTAAACATGTGGGATAACCCATTACATAGATTTTAATTTGATAAATTATATGTTATTTGGTGGGAGGACATGACTAATGGATCTGGACAAGACTAGGGAATAAGATAGTCCAAATAGCACAGCCTTATCTAAAGAGCAAAGGAAACTTTGTTGGGAGTATGGATTAATCATGGGATAAACTTGAGTTATTTTAAATGAGGAATAGAAATATTTTGAGATCATTAGTTTCTTGCAGAAATGGGTCATTCACATAGAAAGTGAATGAAGGGCGATCAAAAGATAGGGGAATGAGGCATGATCTAAGTGCATATAACAATAAGATATAAGAACACTATTTAAGCTTAAATGTTAGTTTATATGTTTACATTTTCCCCACTTTTATTCTGGTAACACATCAAAGTGAAATGAATAGACTAAAAGAAAGAAAGATATACGTAAACTTATATATTTTATACATTATTTCTAAATTATATAGCACCTTAGTCTTGTACACTTAGAAAATACATATCATAGATGTACCTTCAGCTTCTAGACCTTTCCCATTGCTAAAAGGCTCACATACACTATATATTTGTGCCTAATTACTTATATCTTAGTCTGACCAATGTTATTCTGATGACTCAAACCTTTTATCTTTCTTAGAATGTTATAAACTTGATTATCTTCCATCTATACAAGTTCTAGACCTACACCTATTTTCCAACTATTCGAACACTTGTGTCATAGTCAAACACCTATGTCAACATAAGTGTCATATTCCAATACAAGTGTATAATTCCATATAGTCATCTAATTTAAAAATTAAACATATATCTATGGTTGACCTAAGTGATTTAATGGAAGATATTCTCCAAAGGGATTGGTATAAAAACAAGGTCAACCCTCATTCATTCCTCACCTAACAAAGACCTATCAACTAAAAAAGCAACTTAAAAAACACTCAATCAATAACTCAAGTGAGCAAAGCTTCCTTATTTTCTCATATTTCTATATTAATCATAGGAAAAACACATCTACATGTCTGAAGTACTAAAGGAGCATTCCATGAGCCATGTTTTCCAAGTTACAAACTATATCATTATTGTACTTATTTATCACATATTATATGATTTACACATAATATAACATATAGGGAATAATTTCACAATTATGAAGCTTTCTTCAGAGTATTAACTATGTAGATAGTTTCATTGACAAAGGGATCTTTTGGAAAGCTCAACACTGTGTGCCCACTAACCCATTTTCCCTATATCTACTATGAAGATAAAGAGCTAGGGTTTTATCATTTGACAAGGATCAATAGTCTATAACATAAATCTAAATGCACCAGAGTAAAGCTGAAACATAACCTAAAATCATCCAAGTGGTTTCATCTAGATTTAATAGGTATTTCATATTAGACACCTACATCTAATTTAGACAGTAGCATCGATGCAGTCATCCTAGGTCAACACAAGTGTCTATAGTTATAGAGGTATGATTTTCAAAATCAGATGACTGATCTAAAATCTAGATCTAATCTAATTTCTACCTGTTCTAAATCTAAATATATATTATAATTAAAACCAGATAAGTATCTTATTTTCATTACAATATCTAGTATAGTTTTACTTTCCATTTTTAGCTCATCTCAACATAATAAATTTAGTAAATGTTTTTATGAATTTTGTAAATAATTGGCCTACTTTAGATATAGTATACCATCCTTGTGCCCTATGTTATCTCTAGCATTTTAACCCTAAATTCCCCATATCTAGATTTTATGGTTAAACATTTGGTGAACCTGACCTTTCATCTATAAAACACTAAATATTGATCTAGGGTTTCATGATTCTCTATTTCTAATCTTCTATTTAACAAAATTTTAAAAGTTAAAAATCTAATTTCATTTTCTATCAATAATTTCAATATGGATACATATGTAGCTCATTTACATTTTAATTTGTAATTATAACAATAATTTTCTATTGTATTATGCTCATCCAAGGTATCATCCAAATAAATAAGTAGATCCATCAATATAATGTGAAGGGTTTAAAATAAAAACAACACTTAATCTCTCTTCATAATTCCTTTTGTAATACTATAGAGCTAGCATCTAGATGCCACCATGCCACAAACTCTTCCAATGATATTATAGTTAACACTTCACTCTAGGACTTACTACACCACTCTTCCAATTACAAGGAAGTTATTTTGGAGGAATTATGCTTGGCCTTTTTGCCAAGTAATGTGGAGCCTCCATATGTGGCTTCTATGTTAAATTTCATCAAATGTACTAAACATAATATATCCTTTGAAAAATAGGATCTACCACCTCAACACCTCATAAATTTTTGTTTACCATTATATATTTAAGTTTGTGTCTGTAATAAAATTATAAAAAGAGTCCTTGCAGATAATGGTTCTAGACTCAACATTTGCAACATATCCTTTCTTTCCTTTCTTGGTGTTAGTCCTAATGATTTGGAACCTTCTAATATGAGCATTAAAGGATTTGATAATATTTCATAATAAATATTATGGAAAATAACATTAAACATTATTGTGGTACCCCATACATTACCTACTTTGTGCCAAGTTATGCCAAATGATTCATATTATAATATACTTTTGGGATGGTTTTGGATACACGAAATGTATGTGGTTTCATATACTTTACATGCATGCTTAAAATTCAGCTATCAGGGATTTATTTACACATCTACTAGATATTAATCCCTTCAAACATTGTACAATGGTCCAACAAATAAATGATCCTACATCATAATCCTAAAAACCTAATTATGGTTCTCGATATTTTCTCAAATATGGATACAAAGGGCAAAGGTTGGGTAAATATGATTAGGGTATAAATCAACCCATTTATCCTATAAATAACACAACATTGACTGATACACTATTACAAAAACCTAAGCATCTTATCTTATCAATGAACCAAAGAGACAATTTACATGTTTACACGAGTCTCCCACTTCATTACTCATGTGGCTTGTATAACATCATCTCATATCTCTCCCTCATCCTATATAGGTTTATATGAGTAGACATATACCCAAAGGGTATGGTACAAATGCTTATTATACGTATCACGAGGGTCCTAGACATTCTACAAATATATGTTTTATCTTGAAACATAAGATCCAAGATCTCATCAATGATAAAAAGATTATAATTGATGATCTTCCAAAGGAATCAGGTTCATAACTGGGTGATCACCAAAAATAATAAATATTTAACAATCATTTGTATGATTATCTTAAGAATGATACGAAAGTGAGAATGGAATATAATGTGCATCCTCCTCCATCACATTATGATCACCCCTTTGATGGGATTATTGGTACTTATGCATGGTATACACTTATTATGGTTTAGATACATTTTATTACTTTTAATGATAGTGATATTAAGGAGGATGACTTATATCTCCATTCTTTATTCATTCGATCATACCTTGATCACTAGCTTATACATAATGTTATGATTGATAATGGTTCAAGAGAGAAGTTCATACCATGAAATTACTTATGTACCTAGGTTATACAAATCATGATTTACATCCTTTGACCATATCAGTTAGATTTTATGGGACCTCACAATTGGTTCTTAGTGAGATCAACTTACCTTTATAGGTGGGTCCCACATATGTGGTTACTACTTTATCATTTATACCTTCCATGGGTGTCTTTGATATGTTATTAGGTTGATCTTGGATACATACACTTTGAGTAGTACCTTCTACAGTGCATGGGTGTGTTAAATACATTCATGCCAATGGGGTAATTATAGTTTCTAGAATTCCATATGAACATCCTCTTGAGCAAGAGAAATTTATGCCCAAGAAGTTAATTATCAAACCTCCTAAGGTTAATATTATACAAAAGGGTAACCAATGGGTAATCCATTTTACTAGGTGGTCGGTACTTGAGAGAACATTGAATCAAATATCTATAGTGGGTTTCATAGAATCATTATCTATTACACACCATATTTAGATATCCAAAGCACCTAAACATTCTCCTATTAATGTTGTTCCAAAGAAACCAAAGACTGTAAAATGATGGGTTCCATGAACCCCTACTCCTATTATTGCTTCATGACCAAATAGTCATATTATACATATTTAGAGCATCACAAATTCTACAGTGAGATATATTTCACCTATACATGCTTCTTAACAATACCACTAGGTTCACAATTGGGAAATACCTATGAGAATCAATTGGATGAGATCATAAGATAGTCTTTTCCTCTCGCAATTTCCAAAATACAAAAAAATTAAAAAAAATTAAAAAACCCTAAAATATGTTTATCGTGTACTTGTTCTATTAGCTCTTTGGCATATATGTTTTTGGTTCCATGTTGGTAGATGGCATATCAGTATTTCATATATAAACATGTGTTTCACACATCATTTGAGTGTAATTTAAGCATACATAAAAACATGATCTATGCACTTTTATATGTTGATCCTTCCCTCTACTCATGTCATGTGGACATTAAGGGCATCCACATCTTTGATCATGATACATCTAGGTTATATCATTTGATGTTCACTTTACATTATCATGTTTGAGCTTATGTAATAACACATACCTTTATCCATGCTTATATCTTTTGTAGTGTTCTTGAATGTTATGTACTTAACATTTTTTGCTAACATATATGATCCATGGGATAGTATGTTATGTTTATGTTGGATTCTTATGCTTTCATTCATGCACTTATTTGAGTGTCTTACCTTAATATTGTCTTGCTTGTTTGAGAATTTGAATATGGTCCATTGCTTGTGGCCCCTATGATTTTATTTGCCTATTTGAAATTTGAATGTGTTAGTATTTATTGTATGTTAAAATTTGAATATGTCATTTATTTCTTTGTGGACTTTTGACTAAGTCATATCCCTTCAATTGTGCGACATTTTAACATGCCCTTTGCTTGAGGTCTCCTTGAACCATTGTCTTTTGATTTGATTTTAAGTGATTTTATGCATGTGTTTGATTACTTATTGAGCTTGTATTGTTACTATCTAAACATTTCCATTAGCTACATCATGCATTTAAGGACTTGGTGTGATCACATTACTCATGATTCAATGATATATCTACCTAAACATTTCCTTCTATATGCTACATGGTACATTCACATTTTACATGATTATATTATCCTTTTGAGATAAGGTAACTACTAGTTGCTACTTTCCCTCACCTTAAAAAGGGGGGCATATTAGTGAGGGCATGCCATAGAGGCATGACTTACACATTACTTCACAAATTTAGATTTCAATGGAGGCATGTTCTAAAAACATGTTCTCCACATTTATCACAGTTTCAAATTTACTTGAGGGCATCTTTTGGAAACATGTTCTCCACACTTATTCAGTATGTAGCACACCCATATTATCTTGCGCATGTTTTGGAAACATGTCCTCCATATTGGTTCTTACACCAATTCTCAGATTTAGATTGCAATGGGAGACTATTTTAGAAACATTTTTTCTACACTTACACCATTTTTTAGTTTATGATTATAGTGGGTCCATGTTTTGAAAATATGTTAGCCACACTTATCAAATTGGCTAAATTCACAGTTATATGATTTAGATACACATTTTTGGTAGATTTATATGCATTGGTACCATTATTATACATATTTTTAGCATGAGACATATCTAAGGTGCATATGTTATGATATATGTGCCTAATATTGCAAAATCAAAATAGTTTTAGATTTCAAACACTTTTAGGGACTATCATCACCGACTAGGCTAGACTATTATGAACTATATTAAGCCAATCTACTACATTAGTTGGTTTGATTTTGTTATGGTTGAGGTGATTAAATCACTCAATCTATCCAATTTTATAGGTTGGACTTGATTACATCATCTAACCTCACCATTTTTATAGTGTGAATTTGACTTGGTTAAATCATACTCACCAAGTTATAAGTATTATTAGGTTGCACAGTTGAGCTATTCTCAATTGTTGGGTGGCAACTCATATTTTCTCCAAGGTTAGGTACATGTGTCCTCCAATATATATTTATCTGTTGAGATATATGCTCTTTATAGATTATATATTTTGTCATAATCTATGTTTTAGTGATCCATAATTATATATCTTTCAAATTAAATTGTCAAAAGGCAAAACAATTGCATCAATACACATGTGTACTCTTAAACCTTTTTTTTTTTTTAATTTTAATCATTTCAATGCTTTCACTTACATATTATATGCACTGATTCTATATTGTAACATACTCTTAATTTTAGGTTAGCCATTAACAAAGAACTCAAGTTGGACTCAAGAAAATTCAAGGTGTGTTATACACACCTAGATATGCATTTATCCTCATTTAAAACAATAATTTCATTACTAGATTAGGAGAGGGAATGTAAATCTATTTATAAATTATATATTACCTCAATATTGTACACTTGGAAAATACATATCATGGATGTAACTTCAGCTTTTAGACCTTTCTTATTGTTAAAAGACTGGCATACACTATCTTTATCTACCTATTTGTTTATCTCTTAGTCTAATCAATATGATTCTGATGACTCAAACCTTCTATCTTTCCCAAAATATTATAAATATAATTATCTTCCATCTCGACAAGTTCTAGACCTAAGTGCTTTAATGTGAGATAGTTTTCAAAGGGATTGGTATAAATACAAGATCAACTCTCATTCATTCTTTACCTAAAAAGACATAACAACTCATAAGGAAAATTAAAAAAGCACTGAATCAATCACTCAAGTGAGAAAAGCTTATTTATTTTATCCTAGTTATATATTATTCATAGGAACAACACATCTACAAGTCTGAAGTACTGAAGGAGAATCCTATGAGCCACATTTGCCAAATTATAAGTTAGGTCACTATTGTACTTATTTATCACATATTATATGATTCGCACACAAGCCAACATGTAGGGGAGAGCTAGATAAGTTTGAGGCCCTCCTTGGAGTATTGGCTATGTAGGAAATGCTCATTAATATAGGGGTCTTCAAGGTAATTTGATACCATGTACACACTAACCCATTTTTCCTATAACCATTATGAATATGAAGAACTAGGGTTTTATCATTTGACAAGGAGAAACATTCGATGGCCTAGATCTAAATGCACCAAAGTGAATGCAACACACAATCCAAAAGAATCTAAGTGTTTTATATACTAGACACCTATGTTTGATTCAGATAGTAGTTTTGACATAACTATCCCAAGTTAGCAAAAGTGTCCAAAACTATAAAGGTATAATTTCTAGAATCATGTAACTGATATAGAATCCAGATCTAATCTAATTTTTACCTGTTCTAAATCTAAATATGTATTAACATTAGAACAAGAAAGTATCTTATTTTCATTGCAATATCTAGCGTAGTTTTACTTTCTATTTTAGCATATCTTAGCATAATAAATTTAGTATATGTATATATAAGTTTCATAAATAATTAGACTAATTTAGATATAGTTTACCATCCTTGTGCCCTAGGATATCTCTTCCCATTTAATCATATATTCTCTATATCTATATTTTAGGGTTAAACAACTATGAAGAATATTCTTGAATGTAGGCCACAACACTTAACTTTGATTAATATGAATACTATGATAAAATATGTATAAAATTAGTCATTATTTAAGATAAAAATCAATAAGGAAAGATAAGAAAACTTATAAATCTAGTAATAAGAAAATATTACACTTAATTGGGTTCATGAACCATTGTGTTTTCTAGTGCAAAAAATAGTGACCGGAGATGGTAAGACCCTTGGATGTTTCTTCTTCATTAGATATCTTATATTGTATCAAGTATGACCCAATAATCATTAGTAGGTGAGTGTGCTTAAGATCTCAAGGTATGTTTGACTCAATCATTGCATACCCAAAGTGGTGAAGTAATTTAGAATCCTTGTATGAATTTGAATATATTGTTTTAGTGTAAAAAATAGTGTAAAAAGGTGAACCAACCACTGTAGATGAAAATGAGGTGAATTTATATTGTAAAACTAGTACATAACTCATACAAAACTCATGAAAAATATATCATGATCTGCGTTTAGTATATAAAACATGGAAAATGACAAGTATTGCCACTCTATATATGAAATTGGTGTAAAAACTAAGTAATAAGGTGTCCATGTGTTGTGAAAATTCCCCCAATGTGATATATAAGTGTATATAGATTCTAAAATTGAGTAATATCATGTTATTTTATTAAAAAATGTCTGTGCAAAATCCTAAAACACATGTCGTGCATGATGTCCCTAAACAAAGTAAAATATGATAAAAACTTGAGCACTCATCTAAGATGATTCTATATCCCTGGTGAAAAGTATCCTGTAACTACCTATGGTTTTGAGAAATTCTAGAGATCATTATTTTCTACCTGTTAGGAAAATAATGCATTATTTTTGACATGGTTGACATGCACCCTAGTTGAAGTGAAGAATTGTTTAAAATTTCTTTCTAGTTATGAATCATGATAAAGGGCATAAAACCTATAAAATTTTATTTGCATACTATATTATTTAGTCTTGATCTCTAAGACAAGCCACTGTGTATGCCCCCTCATTTGAGGTGAGTTGTGAAACATGCACAATAACTTATCTCAAAATAAAAATTTATGTGTGATATGTTATGTAACTTATGTAAATCAAAGTATAAATGATAACATAGAGGAGCATGGCATCATCATATATAAATTAAGTTAAAATTTAATATAATATTCTTGTGGAAACAAGCATACATAATGACATTTTCATGATATATTTTAGTAGTGAAGAACGTAGATAAGTGATCAAAATTGAGTAATAAGAATTTAATATAACTACTCGAGGATGTTTGCATGATATTGGTCATGGAATTATGAAAAAATTAAGGTGCATTATGTCCATCATGGCATCATAAATTGAGAAAGCAAGATCAAAAAAGTGTCATGTCCATGACACACAAAGCACATAAAACATGTAATAGAAGGACAAGTGACCAAAAATAAGGGAGATTCAAATGTCACCCACACAAACATATAAATGTATAATAAACTTAGATTCACACACAAGGTCAAGTTCAAATTTCCAAAAGTGAAAACAATGAATACACACAAGACATGAAGTGAGAAAGCAAACATAAAAGGTATACATGAGTGAATGTAATTAATCAACACATGAAACTTGTAACATTAGTATATTTAGTAACTCAGATATCCATTAAAATAGAAATGTGAACGTAAGTGAAAAATATCAATGGGTATTATGTAAAGTAAATAGATAAGCTATGAACAATAAGGGATAGCTAAAAAATGATAGAACCTATGTATGAGATGCCCCAATGAACCTGTTACTATATAAATAAGTTGTAGGAGGCTTATGGCTAGTGTAGATCTAAGAATTAATAGTCTATGTTCATTAAGAAAAATACACTAGAACCAAATAATAACATAGTGTGTTTCTCTTAAGGTAGACTATTTTTATCTATTTGTAGTTTCTAAGTCTGAGATAGTTAAATGACCTATAACTATGTTTTTAAAAGGCAAACTGTATGTTTTGCATTCACTCATAGACACTTGTATATCTCATTTTATATAAACTAGATATATGGTGAAATAATGTGTATACTAAGAACAAATTAAATGATGACAATAAACTACACAAATCATGCATAGGTCCTAATATTTGAATTTTGTAGAATATTTGATTTTTTTAGTTTTTCATATATATGCACTGAGAAAGATAAAAAAAAATACTAACCGATGAGTCATGCAAAGGACTCACAATTAATAGGTCATGTATCTAGGATAGGAAGGGTGACCTTTCATGAATGCAACATGGCATATTGTTATGACTAAATTGAGCTAAATTGAGAATATGAATATTGCTTTCCCTCTATATCATAAGATCCACTTTCATAGTGATGATCTGTAGTATATTGTGTATGTTGTTGAGCATGAAGAACTCTAGGGTTGTTTGGAACCCATCATGGAGTGTATGAACTCTATGTTGGTGTCTTATGTGAAACACCCTTAATTCCCTATAATATCAATATAGGATGTGTAGAAGTAGAGAGAGTATCTCTGGAATATGTGATAACTCTTTGTTGAAGTGGGATTTAAAGGATAAGCCTCTTTAGAAGTGTACATACTTGATTTTTCACTTTCTAGGTAGGTTGAACCTGTATACACACAATATTTTTAAACTTTATCAATTATTAATGCTTCTTTCTTATAAGAACCCATTAAATCTCAATATATCTAAGTGTGTGTCTTAAAGGGTGCACCGAGAAAGGGGTTGGTAGACCTTTGGTGCTTCATAGGATTATCGGCCCCTATACCATTACCTAAAACCAATAAAATCTATTATTATCCAATTCCCTAAGTAATAAAAACCTACTTACATGCTCCCCTAAGTAAGTCATTAATCAAAATAGCCCCTATCTAAAAAAAACACATTTTACCCACTTTTTGTCCTACATCAATTAGGTCAACCTTATTAGGAGTTTAACGCACATTACATAACTCCATCAACCTAGGCCGATGTAGTTCAAGACCTAATAGCTCTATTTCCTACCAAATAAGGTCAACCTAACTAACCTTGTCATCTAAATTTTAGGAGGGTTTAGGGTCATCCTTAGCTAAATACCCCCTCAACTTCATTTCTAAATAGAGGATCATTCAATTTCACATCATTACTGCTAGCAAATCTACTTATACTATCAACAAGAGGTTTTATTACTTAGGTTTTTACCTTAGAGAAGTATTATTTATCTTGTAGAGGTCTTGGATGCATAGGAGAAGTATTGTAGCCTAGATCTAGTATATACTTATGATCTTTAAAATCCATATTAACCTCTTTCAAAACACCATTGGCCAATGGAGATATTGAGGCATGACAAGTTCATTTTAACAAAGGTAAGCATACTCCTAGCCCTTCATATTTAGATAAGTAAATGTAGAATTAATGGATTGAATTATATCTCTCGTTACTTAGATTATTTCTATGTTATAAAAATGTCTATGCTTGTTTATTATCTTCCCCATTTGTGATAAAATATTTGGTGAGCACTACATTACCTTGCATATCCATTTACTAGATTAACTTGAATTTTTATTTAGTAGATTAGCTTGCTTACTTGTATTATAAACATAAGCCCTAGCTAAGGTTATCACATAATGAACTTTGACTAAAGGCTTTGGAAACCTCTCCTTTTCCATTATGTTATAATATATCCCTTAATGTAGGTTTATTGGATCCATTATTGTTCATGATCTCGATATAACAAAGTATTGATAAGTGGATCGTTAGTTGATTACCTTCTCCGAGCTTGGATATTACTGAGTAGGATAAGTTATATATTTATATTTTTTAACTTGAATACATTCTAGTGAACCCAACATGAACCTACCCCTTATATATTTTAATTTTATTTTACAAATAATAGGATTGACCCTGTCGACCTAGTTTAACATTTTATGTATAGGTTTCTAGACTTTATCGAGCCTATCGACCTAGTTTGGCTCTGTGAGTAGGTTTTGTCAGTTTTATCGACTCAATTGACCTAATTCAGCCATCTATTTGTAGGTTTCCAACTAGGGTTAGCCTTTTGAACCAATTCAAGCTTCTGTGTGTGTATTTTTTTACTTTTAGATAATTAAATCAATTTGATCAACTTAGTTTCTTTTTTACCTTCTGTATCTTACTAAATCGATCTGATCAATTATTTTATTTTATACATTTCTTTTTTATAACTACATTGATCTTATCAACATAGTTCTTTTGTTTTGTTAATTACCATTTTTATTTATACTAGGTTGATTGACTCGACTCTGTTTAATAATCTTATTTTTTACCTTTACAGGTTTAAAATTTCACCTAGACAACCTAGTACAAAACAAAAATTCAATATTTTTAGGAAAACTACTACATAAACTTGCTCAACTCTTTCTTATTTTATAGGTTCTCTCTAAATAAATCATTATTTTCACTTTATCAATCTTCAAGAAATTTTATTTTCCTACCTTTTATTCAAATTTTAAATTTTAGTATTATTTTTACCAGTTTTTTTAGTTCTATAAAACTGTACATCTACAGTCAACTAGGTTGACCAGCTCAACCTAGTTCTATTTTTATTTTCTACCTAGAAAACTAAGTCAACTTGCTCGACTATGTTTCTTCAAGCCTATCTTTGTAATATATTGAGTCGATCAGCTCGACTCTATTATGTTTTGTTTGATTCAACTTGGTCAACTAGCTTGATCTTGTTTAGTTTATTTTACTTCTTAGTTCAAGCAAAGGGAATTAACCTACATTAATATTAATTAAACTCACTTTAATTTTTATTTGTCTGCCTGGTTATGTACTTTATAAAAACTATAACTTAGTTTTTGAAACATTGATTTTTGCTCTTATTTTTCACTTTGCTTGGCTTTTCCAAGAAACTATGTATCAACAGTTTTAAAAATGCATAAATACTATCATGAAAGGATACTTGAAATTATATTTACGGTCCTCATCTATCATTTATAGATATTGTGTGCGAAGGTATTTCCATAACACTCATATCCATAGTATAGAGCTAAATATGGTCTTTAGTTTCCATGTACCTCAGGTATTTTGGGAATGCCTAGGATTTACCTCTTTATTGAACCTTAAAAATCCAACCATCTATCTATTTTTGTGTTGCATCAAGTAGTAGTTAGCACTAAGAAGATACGTCTAGCTTACCCTTGAAACTGGATTTATTGGGATATGGGAATGGTACTTCCTTTATATTCAGTACTCTAAAATATAGGGTCAACACTATCCAATAGACAAGTAAGTATATTTGAAATCCTACACTTTCAATCAAAAAATTTAATACAACTTCTAATATTTTTTTCAAATCATCAATTAGCTTGTCAAATTACATTCTTGACATTTTTTATTTTTTTTTAACTATATGTTGTATTATAGACTTGTATTAACCATCATTGATACAATATTTATGTTATGTGTTACAACTAGATTGACCACCTTGACCTAGTTACCTATGTGTTTAACTTTATTTTTATATAATTAAAACTAAACCATCTAGATTTAGAGCATTTAAATTTTTTCACAAACTATAGAACATAATTGACCAGCTCCACCTAGTCTTTCACAAATTATTTGGTTTTCTTTCTTGTCATAACTTTGTCTACCAGCTTGATTAGTCTTTCACAGACTATATTTTTTCCTTCTTATTATAACTTCATTGACTAACTTGACCCAATCTATTATAGACTATTTTGCTTTCCTTTATGTTTAATTAAGTTGATCAGCTAAACCCATATTGTCATAGATTGTTTTGTTTCCTCATTTATCTAGCATAGTTGACTAGTTCAAATCTTTCTAAAACAAAAATTTTGTGTCACACTACTAATATGACCAAATTGACCATTTTGACCTTATTCATATTTTACCCTCTAAGTTTTTCACCTCCCTATTAAGTGTTTAAATCATCTCTTTCATCATGCAACATTTATTTGATGATGCTACAGATCAAAATCAAACTAACATGATGAGCTTTACTAATCCTAATAAACTCTCTAAGATATACTTTGGAAAAATTAATCTAGATCTTAGTAATATCCATGTTACCATTAGAACTAATAATTATGGGACTCCTCCCTATTCCATTGACCTTAATCTTAGTAATTAATTTGGCCATTATCCACATCCCAATCCTTAAGCACCATGTGCTATCTTATTTCCCAATTTTAGTGTCCATCTTTTTCTCCTGCTTTGACGTGGTAATAGAGTAGATGCAGTCTTGAGACATGTTCTAGAAACATCTTAGTGTATCTATTATAGACTGGGTTCACACCCTTGTGAGAGAGTTATTCAGGCTCTCTCACTTCTAGCTATAAGCATGGGAACAACCTCAGGATATGGGTGTCCTATGGTGAGGTTGAACCTCTAGAATTTTTTATGAAGCTAGTTCCTTAGGTGCTTCACTTTAGCTCTTTGGGTTTCTATGCTAAACTCTACTAATGGCCAAGGAAAAGGGGAGACAGATTAATGGAAAATAAAACTAAGCTAAGTGAGGTCATGAACCAAAATTAAGTGATCTACCTAGCTTGGGAAAGACACTAATTTAGCATAAGACAAGTTGGCTTACACAACCTCCTAACCAGCTAACTTGTATAAGTATTTCTTAAGCTAGGCTTATTGAACCACACATGAGGCAAAGAGGAATTTCAAAAGTCACACTAAGCATCCATTAATGGCTGAAAAGCATGAGTTCAGACCTATAATTAACTAAAAAATACTTGAAAACAAGCAAGAAAAAAGGGCAACAAGGTTGGAAGGATGCTTATTCACAATGTTATTCATGCACAAACTAACTCCACACAATTTTTAGATAAAGAGATAGGTAAAAACAATCTTTATTGCTTTAAAGGTCCATTACACAATGATTTTCATAGAGTGATTTTATCCCCAGTCTGGGGATACATTTTTAGGCTCCAAGGCCTTTATTTATAAAGAAAAGGGGGAAGAGAGAAAGGGAGGAAAGAAAGAAGTCATAGATGGTTGGAACCTCCTATTTTCCTTCCTTGATGTTTATAAATACATCATTCTAGATTGTCACCCAATATTCTTGAGCCCTTACCATCTTTAAGACTTTCTTTGATGCATCTGAAAAGTGATGTTGTGAGCAGCTAAAATATTTCTTCTTGGTGTGATGCATTTAAGCATCGAACGATGATTATAGGAAATAAACCATGGCAGATGGGAGCCTTCATAACTTCTAGCTACTAGCCACTCAAACTCTCCCATGTTTATTAAACATCTTTGTACCACTTGTCCTTTACTGATTTACCCTTTCTACTCCAATTACACCATGTGGCATCCTTCCATTCATTGCATCATGATTCTAACATTGCCAGACCAAGCTTAAGTTGAGCCTTTAGAGAATCCTGATTTACGCTATGTAGAGTACTTTGGGTTCTTTGGCCTTTCCAACTTTGGACTTTCCTAGATCCTTCACTTATAAATCCTTCTAAGTAGAGTACTTTGAGAAACTTGATTTACTCTATACAGAGTAATTTGGGTTCTCTAAGCCTACTTACTTTGGGCTTGTCCATCTTGAAGTCTTCTCACTTTATTGCTTCCCAAGCCTTAAGACTTTGGGATTTTCAAACCTGGTTACTTATAATGGCTAGTCACTTATCCTAATTTTCATGTCCATAGGCCTGTCATTTCCTTCAAACACTTGGTCTCGAGCTTCTCTCTCAGCTTATTTCTTTTGAGCAAATTTCCTGAAGGAATTTCTTTGGACAATTGGTTTGAAGGAATTCCTTTAAATTTTTTATCCACGTTTATCTTTGGAAACTACCTTTTGGGATTTTCATAGTGGACTTTCCTAAAGGGTAAGAGACCCTTCAAGCTTTCTGCATGTCCCCTCAGATTTCACAAATGATCCTTCCAAATGGAAAGATACCCTTCAATAATTTTGAAAAGGTCCTCTTGAAGGGTAACATACCCTTTGGGAAAATTTCAACTATCCACTTGGAGAAGGAAAAGCCCTTTGATAAAGTTGAAGTGTACCTTTAATAAAGTTGATTGGTCCTTTTTTCCCTAAAAAGACCCTTCAGCATTTTGAAGAAGGCCTTCAATTTTTTTTTAAAGACTCATATCTTGAAGAACTCGAGAAGCATTACTTTTCAAGACCAAATTAGGTTTGTTGAGCACCTTTACTCATGTCAAGCTTCTAACTGCTCACAACTTATGAAGTAATCAAGTAGTGTTCCCTAAACAACCCAAAATACATTGTTTATGAGTAATTCAAGTGTGTAAACCCAAATTACTTCTACTTATGAAATGTTTAAAAGATAAGCACTACTGGAAACCTGATTTGTACTGTACCTTCAAAAAAATTGAAGTTGTCACTACTAGAAAACTTGAAGTTCTCCAAAAGGCTTACCATTTTCTTGCCTGAAAGCTCCCTTTCCATACTTAGGTAAACTTTGACATGTAGGCCAAAAAAATGGCCAACATTTCTAGTGATTCACAAGGAAGCATACATGTTATGCTTGAGAACCCAGCTCATTTGCTTTATTTGATCCATTGGGTGTGGAGTCACTATTTCTGCACGAAGCTAGCTCTTTCTAAAAATATCCCTTAAAGTAACAAGGACAACTAAAACAAAACAAATTGTGCCCATGGCATTTAGGAAAGGGAAAACACACAACTAAAAAAGATGTGCACCTGGCACTTAGAGGAAAACCCAAAAGAAAAGTAAAGAAGTGTACAAAAATATATACAATGGCTGCAAACTCTCAATAACAAGGCTTTAGATGGATCTCATTGATTGGGATTGGTAATACCTCTCTATCTAATTGAGCAAGGTAGAAGGTGTTATACTATTTGCATTTATGGATCAAGTAAGGACCACACCACAAACTATCAAACTTGGTATGGTTGCCTATTTTGGCCTTGTTTGAGTCCCATTTGAGATCCAAGTCACCTTCCTTGAAAGTCCTTGTTGTATCTCTCTTGTCAAAATCCTTCTTAACTTGAGCTTGATATTCCTATAATGTTTTCATTACAAGGTCCCTTGTCTCCTCAAGCTCTATGAGTTCTATGAATCTCACATTCATAGGTTCATCTTCCAGCAGCTCCAGTTGATGGGCTAGCTCTAATGTAGGCAACTCAAGATAAATGGGTACCCTGGCCTCCCTTCCATATACTAAAACATATGGAGAATTACCAACAGTAGCTTTATGAGTTACTTGGTCAGCCCACAAGGCTATCTTTAACTTGGTGTGCCATGTCCTCTAGTTTTCCTCCATATTCCTCTTGATGATCCTTAGCAAATTCTTATGTATGGACTCAACCAACCCATTACCTTGAGGATAATAGTTTGAGGAAGTGCTAAGGTAGATTCCCATCTTGAGATCCCATTCACTTGTTTTCAAACCAAGGAAAGCCAAAGCATTATCAGATATGATAGTGGTTAGAACACCAAACTTGGTCACAATACTATTGTAGAAATTTAAAACAAAACTTTCATTAGTTTTCTTCAATACAATGGCTTCCACCCACCTAGTGAAGTAATCAATTGTAGTAAGTACCCACTTATGCCTTGCACTTGATAGAGGGTTAATGACTCCAATGAAGTCCAAACCCCACTACATGAATGGTTGCTCCACTTGAATTGGGTTGAGAGGAAGAGCTGCTAACCTTTGATTTTCATTGAAGAGATCACATTCTTGACACTTCCTCACCCATACATAAACATCCTTGAAAAGGTTGGGCCAGTATTAACCAGCCCTCATGATCTTTGCTATAGTAGTCTTTGGGGCAAAATGGCCTCCTGTAGGCCCATTATGGAAATGCTCCAAAATCTTGGCAACTTGATCATCATCTACGCACCTCAAGAACACTCCATTAAGGTCTCTTTTAAACAAAACCCCATCAACTAAAACATAAGGTATGGACTAAAGTTTTGAAATACCTTCTTTTTGCTTTGTCCATACCTTGAGGGCACTCACTTATTAGCAGGAAGTGAGTCATATCATGGAGCCAACTAGTGAGAGGTGGAGGTGCATCTAATTGTAGGTTATCTTATGTCACCAAGATGAGTTCTTTGTCTTCATGAAGATCCTCATCTATATGCTCACATAAGCCTTTACCTCTAATTAACCTAGTGAGCTTGATCTCCATGTTATACTCCATGACTTTAGTAATCCAACCAGCTCTTTTTTCACTCAAATCCTTATTAAGAAGGAAGCCTCTTACTCCAAGATGAGACACCATAAGGTAGATTCTACTGTTGGATAGCATTGGCCTAAACTTCTTGAGGATCCTTACTACTACAAGGACTTGGTTTTGTATAAAAGTGCATCTCACCTCATACCCTTCAAGCACTTGGCTAAAAAAAGCTAATGGTTGCTTGAGTCCTTCACCATTTTTTTACATCAACATAGTTCATATATTATCAATATTGACAAAAGTATACAAAATGAAATCCATTGAGAAATTAGGATTCATAAGTGTTGGTGCTTGATCAATAGCTTGTTTGGTAGCTTTGAATGCTGACTTGCCTTCATTTGACCAAGTGAACACTTGGTTCTTCTTTAGCATAGCAGTGATGGGCTTAACTAAACTTGAAAAACTAGAGATAAATCTTCTCATGAAGTTTATCTTTCTAAGAAAACTCTAGAGTCCCTTCTTATGCTTGGGCAAGAATAATGCCAAGATGGCACTTATTCTCTCAAGATCAATGGATAGCCCTTCCTTTGAGATGATGTGGCCCAATAGCTTACCTTCATGCACGATAAACATTCACTTCTCAGGATTCAATGAAATCCCATACTCTCTACACCTTTCAAAAATTATCCTTAGGTGGTCTATGTGTTTGATATCATTTTTGGAGAAAACTATGATGTCATCCAAGTATACCAACACTATTTGGTTTAGCAACCCCTGGAAAGCCAAGTCCATGGCTCTTTGGAAGGTAACATCAGCATTTGATAAACCAAAAGGCATTTTTTGGTATACATACATGCCCCATTTGGTGGTGAAGGTAGTTTTATACTGATCATCATCCTTCACCCAAATTTGGTTGTAGCCCAAAAAATTGTCCAACAAAGAAAAGCATTCTAAACTGGCAACTACTTGAAGGAGCTACTCCATGGATGGCAAGGGATAGTGATCTTTCAAGGAGACTTTGTTCAAATATTTTAAATCCATGCAAAGCCTAATCTCCCCACTCTTTTTTCTTATAGACACCAAGTTGGCTACCCATGATGAGTGCTTGATGGGAAAGATGATCCTAGACTCGATCAACTTGGTTAGTTCCTTCCTCATCAGCTCCTTAATCTTGGGGTTAATTGGCCTTTGTTTTTGCCTTACATGCTTGGCATTGGCCTCCAACTCTATGGTGTGTTCAGCTAGTTTAAGATCAAAACATTTTATGTCACTATACTCCCAATAAAAACTATCTACATAATCTTGGCAAAGTTCAATGAAATCATGTCTCTCAGCCTTGTTGCTTACCTTCTCCAACTTGAGAAGTTTATCCTTGAAGATGAGGAATCTCTCATAGTTTTCCTCATTAGTAGACATTATTGCCTTCTCTTTCCTTATATGGTCTCCTTCATGAAAAAGGCCCTCAAGTGTAACCAACCCCTTAGGAAGTTTATTGGACTTCAACTAAACAATCTGATCTTCATACTGATGCTATAATTTAGCTTGGTTAGAGGAAGAGAATTAAGCTTCCTACTTCAAGAAAAAAACAATTTGCTTGTCACTCTCAAAAACTTGTCAATGGGCTTCATTTTATGGCACTGACAATCTCACCACCACCTTGACATGTGATTTAACCTTGGTTTCCTTTAACTCACTTAGAATGTCAAATTGAGCTCCTACGACTACCAACATGTCAGCATGTTGGTTTTGATCTCTTGGGACATCTTGAATGTTAAAGGCTTCAAAATATTCAATCAAGTTAGACACTTTCTTTTTTTAGGACCTCATCAAAGCATTCTTGATGACATTTAAGCCTCTAACTTGGTTAACTATGCGCTCACTATCTCCATAAGCTTGCAGTAGTTTGATTCCTCTTTTGGTGGCCCATTGAAGGCCATAGATCAAGCCTTTATATTCTATTACATTTGAAGAGTAGTTGAAATGTAACTTGTAAGAAGAGAAAATCATGTTACCTAAGGGTGAAAACAACATTGCCCCAGCACCTATGTCATTCTTTCTCCTTGAGCCATCAAATAATAACTTTCATAAACCATTGGGGTCTTCTTTAGGTCTAATGAGTGAAGGCATGGGTTGATTCTCTTCATGCAACAGGTAGACACCCATGTCTCTTTCCTTGACACCTTCCAAAGGGTTTAAAAATTGGTTATCTCCCCATAACTCATCCAAGAATAAGTCTGGAACTTCTTCAGGATGAGTGTTTAGCTCTTGACCAATTATAAATTCATCCTCATAAAGGATGGTATAATTGAGGCTTATATTATCTAGCTAATGGGGTTCAAGATGGAATTATGCCATGGGTTCAGCCTTGATTGAGACCTTAGTCCCATACCTTGTTATGAATTCCATGTAAGAGTAATCTATTGCAAGGTAGCCCCCAATCTTGGCTGTGAACTCTCTAGAAAGACACAAGGCAAAGCGAGGAGTGATATCTAGAATCAGCACATCTTGCACCATGGACATGTTAGGGCAAGCATGCAAGGTTAGTCTCAAATTCTTAATGATGCCTGATGGCTTTGTGGAAGAACCATCAATTTGCAAGACTCATTTAGTGTGAAGCTCATACTTGAGTTTAAACTAGTCAGCAACACACTTTGGTATGACTAAGGTGTTATCCCCACTATCTACCAAGTAGTTATGCACGAAGGAATCACCAATGATTAAAGAGACGTAGAAAGGGGGGAGCTTGGTCATATTAGTTGACCCTTATATTGCATGACCCTTGACTACATTAGTGAGGACTTAGGCTATCTTGTTTGGTTGCTTACTTGTAGCTATAATAACACCCATCTTGGACAATCCTTCCTAAAAAATGTCTACTTGGCGAGGTAAGGAAAGCATGTCCCATATCGGCATCCTCACACTAGATTTCTTTATTTTCTCCATAATGTTGATTGGCATACCACCAAATTTTACCTAAACTTTGGGAGATACTATTTTTGGCTTTGTTAATGGAGTGATGACAATAGGTTCTTTAAAAGCTTCCTAAGTGTCACCCATATTCCTTCTCTTGAACCTTGTATTTACTGAGATGGGGATGTGAGCTAGATTGAGAATGGCCTGCTAATTAAATGCATGACACTCCTCTTATTCACTAATGACCATTGAGGCCTCTGGTTGGTTTAATCCTTGATCTGAGCCTTGCTCTTATGGAGGTCACTCTTGTCTCATCATTCTGGGTACCTCTATGTTTTGGGCCATAAGAGCCTGGTTGTATCCATAAGTAACAACTTGTTGCTATTGATCATTAAACACCTGATTGGATCCATTAGTTGAGACAATGGAACACCCAAAATAATGATTCCATGGCATTATCCCTTCAGCTTCTTGAGCCACATTATTCTGAATTGGGACCAAGGAGTTTATTAGGGCCTGCAGTATTTGGATTGTAATTATGTTGTCTAGCATAGTTAGGTTGTCCTTGTCTTTGGAAACCTCCTTTATAGGGTGGCCTATTTGCTTAATAAGGTTACTACTAAGCCTAATATGGAGCTTGATAAGGCTTATTGTAAGCTTTCCTCTTGACATTGACCACATCATTTCTCAAGGATTAGATCATGCTCTTCAACTATAAGTAATTCTTCTGCTCTTAGGAGTCATTGGATCCACTAGTAGAGGCCTTCTCTTGCTTAGGTGAAGGTACAGTAGCAATTGTTGGTGTTATGAATATAACATCAAGTAGATGAATGACTATAGGAGGTGGTCTGATCTCTAGAAAAAGAGGCATTAAAGGTCTAGGAGTAAACTTACCAGCCTAAACTAGGTAATTTTTTGCCTTGATAGCCACTTCGTATGCATCTAGCAGTATGTCTCCTCCCATAGACTGAATCATTACAGCTATGTCACTGTTGAGAGATTTCAAGTAATACAAGAAAGCAAAATTTGGATATGGTCTAATAGCTACTATAATCATATCCCATGCCTTCTAAAATCTCATATTGAACTCTTGCATGACCTCATGAAAATCTCTCTTGATTGTGGTCAGCTACTCTACAAGTGATAGATGATCACTCTTATTTGTAAATATTTTACATAGGTCTATTCCAAACGCATCCCATGAGTGGATAGAATTAGGATAAAATACCCTATATCATTCTAATGCCTTTATTTGAAGGACATAGCCAATATCCTAATAGCCATGTTCTCCACCGTGATATTGTGAATGTTGCATAAGTTGGCTATGTCCATTATGTGCTCAGTAGGAGTTATAGCTTAGTCTCCTATGTAATAAGGGACACTTTTAAAAGTTTCTACTGGCATAAGATCATATTGTAGTAAGTTTAAAGGGTTTTGGTTGTTGAAGCCCATAAAAGCTCTTTGGGGCATCATAGCAGCAAGAGGGTCTAATAAAGATCTTCTTGCATAGGTATACCTTATGATTAGTTTACAAGGATAGCTTCTTACATAAGGGTGAGTATGGGTGAACCTTAACCTTCTTATTGAGTTTAAAGGTAATTCAATAAATTCAAAAGGAATACCTATAAAATTTGATCTTGTAGTCACCTTTAGCATGAAAGACAATTACTGCTCTACCACCAAATAGCTAAGTACTCTTTAGAGTCACCAGATGCTGAAGGATGAAAGCTACCACTACTACAAACTAATCAAAATAGCATCAAATTTGACCAATCTTCCATAAAAATGGAAGTAAAATGGTAGTTGTCCTATCAGGTGTGCTAGAATTATTATAGACTGGGTTTGCACCCTTGTGAGAGAGTTCTTCAGGCTCTCTCACTTCCATCTATAAGCATGGGAACAACCTCAAGATGTGAGTGTCATATGGTGATTTTGAACCTCTAGACTTTTTTATAAGGCTATTTCTTCATGTGCTTCACTTCAGTTCTTTGGGTTTCTATGCTAAACTCTACTAATGGTCAAGGAAAATGGGAGAGAGATTACTTGAAAATAAAACTAAGCTAAGGGAGGTGATGCAATAAAAGTAAGTGATCCACCTAGCCTGGGAAAGACACCAATTTAGCATAAGACAAGTTGGCTTACACAACCTCCTAACTAGCTAATTTATATAAGTATTTATTAAGTTAGGCTTATTGAACCACACATGAGGCAAAGAGGAATTTCAAAATTCACACTAAGCATCCATTAATGGCCAAAAGGCATGAGTTCAGCCCTATAAGTAACTAGATAGTACCTAAAAACAAGCAATAAAGAAGGGCAACAAGGTTGGAAGGATGCTTCTTCACAACGCTATTAGTGCACAAGCTAACTTAACACAATTTTCAAAAAAAGAGATAGGTAAAAACAATCTTTATTTCTTCAAGGTCTATTACATAGTGATTTTCATAGAGTGATTTTATCACCAATATGGATATACATTTCTAGGCTCCAAGGCCTCTATTTATAAAGAAAAGGGGGATGAGAGAAAGGGAGGAAATAAAGAAGTCGTAGATGGTTGGAACCTCCTGTTGTCCTTCCTTGATGTTCATAAATACACCATTTTAGATCACCACCCAATATTCTCAAGCCCCTCCCATCTTTAAGACTTTCTTTGGCACATCTGAAAAGTCATGATGTGAGTAGTTGGAATCTTTCTTCTCGGCATGATGCATTTAAGCATCAAATAATGATTGTAGGAAATGAACCATGGCAGATGGGATCCTTCATAACTTCTAGCTACCAGCCGCTTAAACTCTCCTTTGTTTATTGAACATCTGTATGCCACTTGTCCTTTATTGATTGGCCCTTTCTACTCTAGTTATGCCATGTGGCAGCCTTCCATTCATTGCATCATAATTCTAACATTGCCAGACTAAACTTAAGTTGAGCCCTTAGAAAATCTTAATTTACTCTATGCATATTAATTCAAGTTCTATAGCCTCTCTAACTTTGGACTTTCCCAGATCCTTCACTTATAAAATATTTTAAGTAGATTACTTTGAGAAACCTGATTTACTCTATGAAGAGTAATTCAGGTTCTCTAAGCCTACTTACTTTGGGTTTGTCCATATTAAAGTCTTCTCACTTTGCTACTTCCCAAGCCTTAAGACTTTGAGCTTTTCAAACTTGATTATTTCCAATGGCTAGTCACTTATCCTGATTTTGATGCCCATTGGCTCATCATTTGCTTTGAACATTTAGTCTTAAGCTTCTCTCTCAACTTATTTTTTTGAGTAAATTTCTCGAAAGAATTTCTTCAAACAATTGATTTGAAGGAATTCTTTCAAACTTTTTGTCTACATCTATCTTTGGAAACTACCCTTTGATTTTTTCATAATAGACTTTCCTGAAGGGTAAGAGACCCTTCAGGCTTTCTGAATGACCCCTTGGATTCCACAAATGATCCTCCTAAAGGGAAAGATACCCTTTAGGAATTTTAAAAAGGTCCTCCCAAAGGGTAACATACCCTTCGATAAAATTGCAACTGTCCACTTGGAGAAGGAAAAGCCCTTCAAAAAAGTTGAAGTGTACCTTCAAAAAAGTTGACTAGTCCCTTTTGCCCTAAAAAGACCATTCAAATTTTTTGAAAAAGACTCGTCTCTTGAAGAACCTAAGAAGTATTTCTTTTCAAGACCACATCTGGTTTGTTAAGCACCTTTACTCATTTCAGGCTTCTGACTGCTCACAGCTTATGAAGTAATCAAGTAGTACTCCCTAGAGAACACAAAATACACTGTTTATGATTAATTCAAGTTTGAAAACCTGAATTACTTCTACTTATGAAATGTTTAGAAGCTAAGCACTACTGGAAACTTGATTTGCACTGTGCCTTCAAAAAAATTGAAGTTATCACTACTGGAAAACCTAAAGTTCTCCTAAAGGCTTAACATTTTCTTGCCTGAAAGCTCCCTTTCCATACTTAGGTAAAATTTGACATGTGGGCCCAAAAAAATGGCCAATAGTATCCTCTAAGTAGTACTCAAGTGACTAAACCTTTGGTTCCTATGTGATATGTCTATAAAGATCCCTAATCCTTTCCTCGTCATCTCTCATTCCCTTATAGCATCACATGAACCCTTTCATCATTTCATCTACCATCATTCCCCATCCTAGTTTCTAGGATTGGTTTTCCCTTTGCTATTAACCCCCTATTTATCCATACATATCCCCAAAAGACTTAAAAAATTAAAACAATCATAAAATCTAAAAAATCCAAAATATCCCAGTTATCTTGTCCTATGTCCTACGTAAAATATACATCCTTATCCAAAAGATAGATCCTAGTCCAAATTTACATCATGATTATCGCTTTGTCATTAATATCCCATTTCAACCTCATAATACTTAGTCCATCTCATTTCCTATCACTCATCATAATCATATAAGCTTGATTAATGGTCAAACCATAGACACCCAATTTGCATAAGTCACCCTCACTGTTAGATCACATTATCAACCTCATCATTTTCAACCCCTCCAAACTTGAGCAAATCATGTCTAATTACATAATTGAGGTAGTCTTATCAAGTCATCTTTGGTCAACCTAGTCAAACTTAGTAAAATCACATATTTGTTAGTTTAAAATCTAACACATATCGACTGACGAGTTTATCTTATTTCGCCATCCAAATCATGAAGTCAAAGCTTAGGGTTACTTTTACCCTAACCTATTTAATAACTTGATCCCATACGTAAGTAAATTTTTCTCAAGCACACCTTGTCAAAATCTCATTACCTATCACATTTCAAGTCAAAACTTTGATTAACACGTGCTTTTTAGTCCCTTATCTAACACATCATCCAATTGTCTCTAAAATTTAACCTCATGTATCATCTCATTATCACTTTAAATCATGACTTAAACACTCATCTTGTAGGCCTTTTGTTAGGACATTAGACAATACATCAATCGCATAATTTGCATGTAGATACTTAGGTGTTCTTTGGTGATGTTTTATTTGTTTGAATGTATTTTATCATGGATATATTTGTGTCTAATAATATATGGTTCTCTATTTTCCTAAATTTGTGTCATTTATTAGGATTTTTATTAATATATTTGAGCATTTTTTGTCCCATCATTTTGTCTTTTATCATCTTTGTATAATAGCATATGACAAACATGTCATCTCGGTTCCTTATACCAATGGTGCATTACACCACATGTTAATTACACGCTTTATTTTTTGTCTTTATATATTTTATATAAATCTAACATGCACTTTGTAAAAATGTCATTATGGTCATAAGCATATCATGGTGTATATTACCTAGTGTTATATTAAAAAGGATTACTTGGACTGTGATTATCAATGACTTGTTGCATAAATGTAGAATGGATGGATGTTTGAAGATAATAGACATCTATATCTTCTCATCAATCATATATCCAATCTTCTAATATGATCATGTCAACAACATATAAAATCCAATATCTAATAATTTATCCAACACATCTATAATATCCATATAATCAATAACATCCCAAATCAACTATCAATCAAATCATCAAATCTAACATTTGTGTCAAATTATCAAATAATCTGTCTAACAACTAACATCTCTAACAAACCATCATTATCGTCTTCTAGTCTATCATGTCCTCTCATCATTCTTCCCTCCTAGGGAGAACTACATTGGCTTAATTCCATATAGACTATGCAGGCAATGCTCAGTCACATCATGTGTCTAAGGTCAGCTTGACCATAATCATGTCACTTTCTATAATTATCCCTTATTTTTCATGATCTCATCTTTCAAAATCATTTATGCTTGCATCAATCCAATCAACTATCCTCTATCCAACCTAGTTCATTTGATCAAATCATTCATGATCGATCATTGTCAGTTCATTCATGCATCAAATCTTTGAGCTATAATATCAATCATCAGTTAATCAATCAATCTAATCGATGCTCTCAATTCCCCCGAACATGTTTCCTTTCCCAGGATACATCCAAAGCTTGTGATATCATTTAATCAATCAATACAAACCCATAGCCCTCCTCGACATGTGTCCTTTCTTGGGATATATATAAAGCTCATGATTTTACTTGTTTACTCAAAGTCTATGACTTCCCCCTTTCATGTATCATTGATTGGGGCATGTCCAGGGTCGTAACTTTATCATATCTTGTTCCCTTGTATACGTATGTGTCATGGGCATCATCAATATCATAGCTCATCAATTGGCCTCCTTGCAACACATACATCACTATCATTTGCATCCACTACATTTATTACATTCCTTTTATTTATTCCCCATCTATTTTCTCATCCATCATCTCAATATTCCCTCTTAGGGAGAATGACATTAGCCACAGTGTTCGAGTATAACTCAGTTGCATCAACCAATTCTTCCCATTTGTCCCTTGGTCACTCAATCATATCATTTCTCACCCATGCTTTCATCAGCACTTGACATACACTTTGAGCTACACCCATCAAATATTTAATCAATTTTATCAAAATAATTATCTTATTTTGACCGTAACTCTCCTTGACATTCATCCTTACTTGGCATATGTATAAAGCCTAAGACCAATCATTCAACCCAAGTTTGTATCTCCATTGGCATGTGTCCTTACCTAGGTTACGTCTAAAGCTCAAAGTATTTTTATCATCAGTCTATCATGGTTGCTTGCCATTTGGGGCACATCCAAACCTATGTTGTTGCAATTTTTGAAATAGATAAAAATTGGTGGAAATTCAATTTTTAATGAATAGCTAAAAAAAATTGAACTAAACCCGAAACCATCAAAATTTCAAAAAAAATTGAAAATTTTTAATTAATTAATTAAAAATTTACGGTCAAATTACTTTTTATCCTAAATTATTTTAAAGTGCACTTGAGCATCCCATGTAAAAAGTTGTTAACATTTCCCATAATTTGTAAAAAATGTTTAGCTTTTCATAAGTAGTGCAAACTCACATTGCTTTTCCAAAAGTTGTGCAAATTGCAAAATCAATTTTTGTATTTCATGTAAATTGCAAAATATTTTTCGGTCTCTGTGTAAATTGTAAAATCTTTTTCATCTCTTGTGCAATTTGAAAATTTGTTTTGGGTTTCTATGCAAATTATAATTTTAATTTAATTTTTCATGTAAATTGAAAAATCATTTTAAAACTTTGTGTAAATTGCAAAATCTTTTAAGTTTCCCTTTTTTGTGCAACTCAAAATTCTATTTATGTAAGTCATGCAAATACAAATCACGCTTGCCCAAATCATGCAAATGCAAATTACATTTCCAAAAGCTATGTGAATGCAAACTTTTACATTGCAGTTACATTTTTCAAAGATGCACATTGCCGTTATAATTGAAGTCTCTTTTTCCAACTTGCATGCAAACTCATTTATTTTTTTTGTTAATCATGCAAATATAGTTATTTTCTTCGGTGATGTTAAAAGAATTTTATCTTCCCTTCTAAAATATATTTTCAATTTGCATGCTCAACTCTGGAAATTTTAATGATTTAAAATTTGAATTTCCATTCATATTTTAGTCATCATCTACCGAGAAGAAATATTTTCAAGCTCATGGAAGGGAAGTGAATTAACATAAAGAAATTATTTTAATTTCTTCCTCAACCAGAAAAAGGCCATGCAAGAACACCCAAGAAAAAGAGAAAAAAATCAAAATAATCATCTTCATTCAGCAAGCCAATGGTCATGCAAATTCATAGAGGCTTTCAAAATAATGAGCAAATATTAAATTGTTTCTAAATGAAAGCCAAATGCCTTGCTCATGGAAGAAGGTGAAAAGTCTACAAATATTTTAAAAAATCAATTTTTTCTCTTCTTTCCTCCCAACCAAACCGTACAACCTCCATGAAGTAAATTTTTGGCATCTTTAAATGTTTTTGGGGGTTCATAAGGGTGTCATACAGCAGGTTGTATGCACTCCAAAAGAGCAGATTTAATGCAAAAAGGCAAGTTTGATTCATTTCTAATCTTTCTTCCAGCTATATGAACCATACAACCTACTAAAAATAAGCATGTAGTAGTTTTAAATTTTTTTGACTTTTTTAATCCATACTTTGAGTCGTACAACCAACCATACACCCAAGAGAGAAGAGTAAGAGTAAAAAAGGGGATGAGGTAGAAGTTTATGTTAAAATCTTATCATTTGCAAAATTAAAAAATTTCATTTTGCCATCCAGTTAAAGTTTAGAGTGGAGGAAGATGTTTAAAAGGTTGACAAATTTTTGATTGCATGTGAGCAAAAAAAATTGGTTTTTTAGAATTGGTAAAAAATGGGATATAAAATTGGTGAGGGTAGATTTTTGATCATTTTCGTTCATGAATTGAAAATTGCATGGCCACGTGACCCCCTTGAATAAAGAAGGCTACATTCCCTGAGAAAATTTGAAGGTTACTAAAAAATATATTTTTATGATATTTTTAAATTGCATAAATTTAAAAAAAATCACAAGGTAATTTATTTTCACTGGAAATTTGATAAAATCCATATTTTTATTGGCAAGCTCAAAAATTTTAGTTTTTGGTAAAAATTAATTAGCAATTGAGTTTTAATATTCTAGTCGAATCATAAACAAGGAAAAATATTTTAAAATTTGAAAATGAATTTTCAATTTTTTTTCATTTACCAAAAAAATTTGCTAAATAAGCAACACAAAGAAATTTTACAAGTGCAATTGCAAGCAGGGAAATTGGTTAGAGGAAAGTTAAATTTCATATAAGTAGCATAACAATATGTTGGAGTAATTTGCACAAACAACTTGTGAGTATAGAATTTCATTTGTGATTTCATCATTTTTGTAAATAAGAAGCTTTTTCATAAATATTCAAAATTATTAGTTTTCTTGTAAAGTTTATGTCTTCATCTCCTACTCCGAAAAAGGTGATTTTGAGCAAAGACAAATAAATTATGAAGTATCAGTTTTAGGGCATGACACCTCCTATGCCACTAGAGTCCAACATTAGAAATATCGCTAACACTGACCTAGGTCACATTGACTTAGATGTGTTTTAGGAAAGAATGAGCATAGTACATAAGACAAATTTTGGTCAAAGTATTTGTGACAGTAGATTAGCATAGGCAGAAGTCTTCCTAATGTCAATACAGTCTCCTAAATTAGTTTTGGTCATGGAAAATAACTAAAACTCAAAGACAAGGGAGGTAAGAGATCCACAAGGGGAGTTGGTAGTGAGTTTTATTCCTGAATAAATTAACAATTTTTTTCTCCTTCCAACTCATGAATCCTTTCTGCTTCTGACCCTCAAGTCCTACCAAAGCTTTTGGGATGATAATAGTATGGCGTGTGTAAAACAAGTTAATAATGTATGGTTGACTAAGCCAAACATTCCTCCACATGGCTTCCAAAAAATCTTGCAAGGTCTGATTTTAAAAATGAGAAAAATGACATGATTACATTATTGCACAAGATAGTGGGAAATTAAATGACAAAGAACTTTCAGACATGGATGTATAGATTCATTTGGATCATCCTTAGAAATAAGCAATATATCAATTGGGGGCAATTGATAAGTGATGCCATTCACAAGCAGCTCATGGAGATAAAAGTCACGTCAAAATTCTATATGAATTTGTATCTCATTTATGTTGTAGTGAGTCAAAGATATTTTGATAGATTTCATAAAGTGGGTGATTTTGGGAAGGGAATGGTGTATGAATTTTATCTCCAGCTGGCATTAAAGGAGAATGTTCATCACTTTAGAAAGGTAAATGATTGCTTTATTCATTTCATCATTCAGTTTTTTGAAAAGCAACTCTTCAACACAAAAATATTAGTTGTGTCCACTACAAAGATCTTGGTTCATACAATTCCTAACCTTCAGTTATTTAAGAATTAGTGGTTGCAAAGTTGTTCCTTATATGCTCCCATGATATGTCAATAATAATTGGCCATTTATGGAATTGGTGAGACAACTTGTTGAAACACACAAGTTCCTAATAAGTTAATATAAAATAAGGATCAAATTTCCAATCTCAATTGGTACATATACTTGCCCTTCACTAGTAAAGGCCAAGATAGTTGAACAATACATGTCTTGCTCTAACCTCAGAACGTTTGAAAGCAGGTTTTCATTTGAAAATAAGGGCCTAATTGAGCATAATATTGGACCTTCATATCAACATCTTCCACATTCTAAAGGCTATATGATGGATTATGATGATGAGAAAGTAGTGAGGATCAAGTACAATTCATAGTTTAATGTGAGACAAATAGTCAAATTTGGCATAATGAAAGTGCCAAAGCAGTTGGTGAATGATGAGGACACATTGGACCCCATATTTGAAAAATAAAGCATCATGACAAAACCATTGCCTATAATCCATTGGGATAAAAGGGAATCTACTTCTCTCAAAAGTAAAACAAGAGTGGTACTTGACAAAACTCTTAGGTGGTTAAAAAGCAAGGGAGTGGAAGTTGTAAATGTTGATTTCCTTACAGCTCCTTGTGAATTTGGTAGCTTATACAAGCAAAAGGATGAACCAGAAAAGATAGATGAAGCAAGTCATATTAGAGAACCCTTGATGATAAATGAGGCATATGAACCTGAATCTATTCAACAAGATATTCAACCACAGAAAACTATCAAGATGATCTTATTCTCCTACAATTTCAATTCCTCAAGAGGTTCCAATCGATATTTTTCCATTTTCTCAATAATTGGTAGAGAACACGACTCAGTAATTCTTGGCTTTAGATGATACAATTATTCCTATGTCACCTACTTTCCCATTGCAAGAGGTTACTCATATCTCTTCATCTTCTCCCTCAAATCTTGAGTTGCCTCTCATCCCCTCTTCAAGAATTCTATTTGATACAATCAATACAAAAGAATAAATAAAAACATCTTTCCAACGTGCCCCAACTGAGAAAACACCTTCTTTGACTTTAGTTAGGCTTGTTCCACTAGTCTCAACTTCTATCCCATTACCTTCCTCAAGCATGATAACTTCGAATTGGTTGTCCATGATAGTGAAGAAACAAGAAAAATTATTGAACTGAGGAGATAGATTTTGGAAGTTTGACAATTCCTTTCTCAAAGAGGATGAAGAAAGAAATAACAATTTCACAAATGGTAATAGATGAAAAGGGAGAAATTTATGTAGAAGTGAACATTTTTGTACTTGAAATGCATAAGTTAGAAATCAGGATTGAAGACTACCAAGTATCTAGGGATCAATTAGGAAAATCAACCAGAGAAGGGATGAAATGGGATGTAAAGTTGGTGGATGGTATCATTTTTGAAAAAATGGATAAAGATAAGGCATCAAAGGATGAATTGAAAGAGAAGGTAGAATAATTGAACTTCATGATACAGATATTGATCGAGCTAATTCAATTATCTAACGATTCATCAATTCTTCATGCTGAGACACTGAAAAAAGTAAGAGAGGTAGGCTAAATGGGTAATACAATGAAAGATTAGATTATAAAGGTTACTGATCAAAGAACCTTAGTAATTCTCAACATGGTAATGATGTTCTCTAAAACCCAATCACAGTATGTAAATCTAGTGATAGAGGAAAGTGGATATGTTGAAGAGACAAAATTGGGAGGAATTCATTCCTAGGTTGTTCGAATTCTCAAAACTTTCTTCTATTGACCTTATTGAAAAAGGAGTGATCAATAAGGAAGAAATAATCTATTAAATTGAATTTCTTTGGGCTACTAAATTTAGAATTCAATCTCTTCAAGAGTGCAAGGTCACTTGGAAGTGACATAATGATATAAATCAACACTGAAATCAAGAAATTGAATTGTCATTTTGTCAATTACAAAGATCAAAATGGGAATCTAATTTCAATTGAGACCATGATTGGAGAATTCAAAGAGTGAATTCAAGACATTATCAATCCCACATCTACATTCGATCATGAATAACTTCCCCAGTTATCCAAATGCCAAGTGAATGTGGATAATTTAAACATGAAGATAAACATTCTCCAAGGTAAGCTTCAGGAAATCAAAGAGTTAGACTACTCAATAGACATTGCCTACAGGGCCATAGATGGACCAAATGAAGATTTGATCAGGGCATTTCTCCAAAGATTTAAAGACTTATTGAAAGGGAAATAATTTTCAATACAGTAACAAGAAGAATGAAGAATTATTTTTAGTGTTTTGACATTTTCCTCTCTTGTTTCTTTGTGCCTAATTTGTATTGTTGCACTCTTTTTCCCCTTGTAAATATATATTGTCATTTTGCAAATTTTGTGTATAATTTTGCCAACTTACTTTTTCAAGTTGTACAAATTGATGATGTGTTTTTGCAAGAAGTAAAAAAAACCCAAATGTTTTTCTCAAGTGGTGTTAAATGCTCAAAAAGTTTTTTCACCATTTCAAGTTGTCATTTTTTGTTGGTGTTTTTTGCAACTCTATAAAAAGGCAAAATAGGTGGTTTTACACCATAACCACCCATTTAGCATATAAATACAAGTTAGGGCTTCATATTAAGTGTCTAAAACAAATATAATTTTGGGCAAAGCATTGTAAAGGGAGATCAAACATTCTACTCTTCAGAAATCAAGCCAAAGAGGTGTTCCTAAACTTTGTGATTAATAATATCTTTTAAATTATATCTTTTATTTAATTCAATTTTTATAATTTTCATTACCATTATTACAAATTTAAAAATATAAAGAATAATAAATTAAATTTCAAAGTTTTTATCTGGAGTTGTAATTTATATTTCCAATACGTGAAAATCTTGGTGGGAATAGAGACAATTTCATTGTTGTTTCTGTTAGAAAATATAGAGGGCTATTCATTTTTGTGACCAGAGTTAAATAGTTTTTTGGTGTATGTTTCATATCCCTAAGTATATGATTATGTCTTTTTGACCCATTGAATGAGAGAGAATTTCTTCCTTTAAAATTCAAAATTTCTCTCAACACTTTCATCCTGTCTTAGTTTCTAACTTGACGAATTTGTTGTCTAAAACTTCTCCCTTCTCTCTCTTCCTCTTTGCATATTCCTTTCTAAAAATTTCTTTTCATAATTTTAGGTTAAAAGTGCTACACCATTATTTACATTCTTTTATTTTTAAATATTTCTTGCTTTATTATTTTGGATTTCAACAAAGGTAGCTCCGCCTGCTAATAGAAGAGGGACTTTCCTCCCCATGTTGTTGATGTGAAGTCATCAATTTATACTCTTGACAAAATTTCATGCCAACAACTCATGATTCCATCTTTTTTTGCTCCCTTGCATAGATATTTTCCTAGGGCATCATTAATTTTTATCTTGTTGATTTCATCAATATCATTTGCCATCCATCATCTTCATAATATTCCAACCCCCCTTTTATTTATCCATGCATCTCGCCCCTTATTTCCTCTTCTGAATGGTCATTTATCTCATTCCTCCTTGAATGTCCCCTTGATGGGGATCTGTTTCTATCGCTAATTCACTTTCTACATTCAAAAGATGAATAAAGAAACTAAGGAAATGGACAAGGCTAGAAGTACCTGGATAGAGATTGCGCACCGTAATCCAGATGTTTGTGAGCACCCCTCTTTGGCTGTGGAGGAATGACACCTGCAAAGAAAAGGAACTTGGACAAGAAAATGTTAGATGGATAGGCGATGGGTTGCCAAGCGAAAGCTTGTTCCCGGAAGTGTGAAAACTTCCTCAAGGGAGGTCAACCCACTGATAACAGACAGATAAAAGATCAAGGAAATACAGAATGCCAGAATACAGAAGTGATAAACAAATTAGAAAAGAAAGAAAAGACAAAATGATTACCTGAAGGAATTGTCAGGCTGATGACAGTCGCTGAGGTCGGAAATGTCGCCGGCGTCGGTTAGCTGACCTGCCGACGTCGGTTATCCTGCCGACGTCGGTTATCCTGCCGACGTCGGTTGGGGAAGTGACCGGCGTCGGTCGGGGTTGTGGCCTGTGGTCAGGTCTGGGTTGGTCTCTGGACTATGGACGGGTCTGGTTTGGTTCTGGTCCGTGGACGGGTCTGAGACAGAGTTTACGGACATGCTTGAATGGTTTGGAGAATGGTCTAGGTCTGGTTGGGTGCCCTGTGCAGGGTCTTTTGTTGGCAGGAGGGACGAGGAAGTTGCCTGGGACTAGATTAAAAGGGGGACAGGGAAGGAAGAAGATGGACAGGGGACAGGTTCTGAGAAGGCTTTTCAGCCTCTCAGGGGAAGGACACAGCAAGTAGAAGACAGTAGATAGGATAGATAACTGAGACTAGATGAAATAATGAAATTGCTTACCTTTTGGCTTGCTAACTGAAGAACGGAGGAGCTGTTGTTGGAGCCACGGAAGACTTGTTATAAGAAGAAATCCCTGATCAAGAGTCTTTGCACCTGTTGCTGCTGTTACACGAGGTCCAGATGGAGAAGAGACGAGTGCCAAAATGCCAAGAGAATTCAATTTGCGAGCTCAAGGGTCCAGGGGCTGCAACGGATGCAGAAAGGGGTATTGAAGGCTGCCGATGCCGGCAGTTTCACCGACGTCGGCAGTGGCAGAATGGGGACAGAGACTAAAAATAGCCTCTGCCCATTCTTGCACGCCGCCGGGCGAGGGGTTGTGGGAAGAACGGTTATGAAGATGCTTAAATGGGCGTGGGGGGAAGATAATGAGGAGATTTGGCATAATAAATGCTAGGAGGAAGGTGGAGGGATTCAAGGGAGGATCCAAGGTGGCAAGGGTGGGGTGAAAAGGGGGCCACTTAATTAAAATATTTAAGTTATTCTAATCAAATGGATGGAGAGGACTAAGGCCAAGGGTTAGGATATGGGTTTAAGGCGAACAAGGGGGAGAACCAAGGTGCAGACACGTTTGCGGTGTCTACATTTGCCCCTTTTTGTCTTGTTGGTTGTTCTTGACGAATTGCAAGACAAAAATAGGAGTTGGTTGCCCAAGGAAAAGGATGAGGTGTTCCCCCCTCAAAGTGATAGTCGAGAGAAGGGAACTGAAGATCGAGTGTCGATTTGACAGAGAGATGGATAGAAGAGTGTGAGTGAAAACGCTGCCATAGTCGTGATTGCGCGTAGTCCACTTCACGGGAGGGTCGGGTCAAATTGTCGCATGTCGAGGGTCAAGGAGTGCCAAAATTGAAGTAACCAGGCCCCAGCATTTAGTCGTCTGCTGATCGAGTCACTCAATCTAAGCTAAAGCTCCAAATGGTCATCATGTTTCAGGTATCCCAGGCTCAGGAAGTGCTCCCAGAGACACGAAAAAGCCACAAGTAGTAGGGATCAACTGGCTTGCGATCCTATACTTGCGAAGGGTCAAAAATAGTCTGTGGATAATTCTGCTAACCAGCCGTGAGGTAGCATAAAGGCAAAGAACAACCAAGGTGAACGTTGGCTTGGAAGTGGTCACGGTTTAGGAGATGGGCATGATCTCCAATGGTCATTGGTCAAGGGGATGGATGGACGAAAGGATGTGGCTGAGCTAACCTCAGAAAATATCCTGTGATCTGAGTGCTGCCTATATAGCCCTTGTGTGAAGGGCCTCAGGCCAATGTAGTTCTCCCTAAGGGAGGAATGGTCAAAGAAAATGATTGGTCAAAGTTGGCGGAGTTGAGCGTGATCAAAGTCACAGAAGAAAAGGTTTGTCCATCAAAGAGACGAACAAACGGGGGTGGTCGAGCTAACCTCAGAAGATGTGGTATCTGAGTGCTGCCTACATAGCCCTGGTCATAAGGCCTCAGACCAATGTAGTTCAGACTGAAAGGCAAAATGGTCAATGATTGGATGTGGTCAAGTGTCGAAATGATGAGGGTAAGACGATGCTACAGATGTCACAGTGGTCAAGAGGCTTTCATCCCTAGCAAGTTTCCATAGTCGTGATGGATGTATGCTAGAAATGAATAGAAGTCTATTTATGCTTCAGCAAGTATTGGTTTATGCTTAACATAAATTGGGTCTGGTCGGTAGTTTCCATGTGTATTGGTGTCCATAGAAACTATGTGAAATGGACTAGGATGGTGTTAGTTGAAAATGATGAAAATGGCTTGGTTAAAGATGAGTCGACAATTGATGTGGTTAAATGTGACCAAAGTGTAGAGAAAAGATGAAAGGCAAATTGCTCTTTCATTGACAAGGACCAGAAAGGAAGCATAGATAGGGGTTATTAGAACCACAGCCCCGTACATGCATTACGTCGTTGACCAGTGTGGTGTTAGAGCGGTAATCAAATCACTTTGACATTAAAGTGAGCTCAAAGTCCCTTGAGCTGGTAATAGGAGGAGGATAGGGTAACCCAGTTTAAGGGCAGGAATAACCTTGCCCCTTTTTATAGGAGACCCTGAGACAGCTACAAGCCAAGTCCATGACCCATTTTTTTTTTTTTTTTTTTTTTTTTTTTTTGGGCAGGCTGATCAATGCGGGAAGCCTACATAGAGATGTCTTTTAATGTATGGTCATGTTGCGAAGCTGATCAATGCGGGAAGCTTCTAAGAAAGGTTGCTATTTGATAGCCATCCTTCGAGGGAGTGGTCTATATTTTTGCTTGATATAAGGGCTGAATAGCTGTCCTTCGAGGGATCAGTCTATTAGCTACAGCAATGATAGTACAGCTGTCCTTCGAGGGAGCAGTCTGTCTTTTTTGATTTGATTTTGTGACCTTGGTTATTTTGACATCTTGATTGATTGTTGATAGGAATTTGAGTCATGGACAAGATTATAGAAGGTTAAGGGCTCCCTTTTATTAGGACAAAGCATCCATACAGCATAAAAGGGTTATAGGAATTGTTAAGAGGAATAGGGTTGAAAGGAATTAGGACTAAGAGGATGGGGATTGCTCAAGGGACGAGCTCAAGTAAAACGTCAAGTGATTGAACACTCGACTAACAATAGAAACGGTCGAAGACACAAGACATAAAAAGGGGTTCAAGGTCTAAGAAGATCCTGGGCCATGCTTGTATGTTATGATAAGGTCCAAGTCAATTAGGAGCAAACTTGCCCCAATTTGCTTCTTCCGAGATTGGTCAGGTGTTGATTGATGGCTGTGAAGTTGGTTGACATTGTCATTGGTTGGTTGAAAAAGGTTGAATGTTTGGTCGAGAGGTCTGGTTGATTGATATTTGGTTGAAGTTTGGTTGAGACTAGTCGAATAATTGGTCGAGGGTTGGGTCGATGGATACTTGGTCGAGATGAGTGATTAAATGAGTGATTGATATGTGGTAGAGACTGGGTTGAACAGTTGGTCAAGGTTTGGATGAAGGATGAATTCCCCCAGCGGGTAGGGAGAATGTTTGAAATATTGGTTAAGGTCGGTTGAGGTTTAGTGGTCAGATGGATGGTATTAATGTCGAATAAGGGGGTCAAAGGTGGCAAAGGGACCACAGTCTGGCGTGGGGGTCCTGATTTAGGTGATGAGGTTGGAGAGGCATGAGTCGGGGTTGATGTTTTGTCGAAGAGGTGGTCAATAGGATCCTTGGTGAGAAGGGTGTCCTTTTTCCAGTGTTGACGAGTGACAGCTTCGAGAGCACAACAATGCTTAGTGTCATGTCCCGGAGTGTGATGATAGTGACAGAATTTAGAGTTGTCGAACCAAGAGGGTCTTGATCCGAGAGTTGATGGGTGAGGCGGTGTCGAAGGTTTGTGGATAACGTGGTTGAAAAGAGAGGTGTCATTCTCCAAACATCGGCGAATGGCAACCTTGAGGGCATGACAATGCTCCGTGTCGTGTCCAGGCGTGCGATGATACGCAAAAATGCAGGTGTCATCGAACCATGGTGGTTTTGGTCCAAGAGATTTATATTGTCTAAGAGGCGGGAGGTCGAGGCGAGAGGACTGCAACAATTGCCGTAAGAGCAAGGCATATGAACCTGCTAACGGGTCAGGATGTCTTATTGCAGTGAGGATTGGTGACGTTGGTTTGGGAGGCGAAGGAGGCATAGGTCGAGGGTTTGGAGGAGATGTATATCTGACGAGATGAGGGAGTAATAGAGGCGACTTGCCTCTGTGAAGGATGGGAGTGGGAAGCACTCCTATTAAAGTGGACGGATGCGGGCCCAAGATTGAAGGTAATGACGAAGGTGGAGGAGGAGTTCTCCGATGAGGTCTAGTAGCTTTCGGGTGTTTGGGTCGAGGGCCACTATTGTGTGAGGCGAGGTTAGATGTAGGTTTGGGTTTGGATGTGGACGGAGGTGAGTGAGATGTAGAAATCTCACGCAAAGGGCAAGAGGAAATTGTGACTGGGTCTTCCTCGGTTGAAATGGGTGGAGAGACTGGTTCTTCTCTTGGTGGAGAAGAAATAAGAGAGGGCGGCTCCTCAAGTGGGCAGAGGGCATGGATGATCGTGCCTTCTACTTGTAGTTGAGGAGTAGGCAAGGTAGGGTCTTCGGATGGAGGTGGGCTTGATGGCATTGATGTGGTCAAAGCGTCCTCCAATACAAGAGAGGTAGATGGAGGACTAGTAGGAGAAGAAGGTTCTTCATCCTTTAATGGAAGAGGTTGGTCAAGGACAAGAGGCAAGATAGTGCTAATCGTGTGAATGGCATGGTCTTGAGGGTCATTGGTCGAAGTCTGGACGTTGTTTTGAGTAGGTGAATGATTCGGAAATGGTTGTTTGAAAATGTTGATATGTTGGTTAGGAGGGGCGTTCGGGTTATCTAAAATAAGATCCCCCTTGTCGATCATGTCTTGGATGATGTTTTTGAAAGTTCGGCAGTTGTCAATGTCATGGCCTTGGACGCGATGAAAGGGACAGAAGTCGGCCTCCCTATACCATGTAGGGATGGCTTTTGAAGGGTCAAATTGAGGTGGTCAGATTGGAGGGAGATTGAGGACCCCCTGCTTGAGTAGTTTTTCCAAAACGGAAGCGTATGGTTCTCCAAGTGGAGTGTAAGAACGCTGAATGTACCATTGTTGGAATTGTTTGGTGATGCTTGAAGACGTCGAAGGTTGAGACTGATTAGTTGTTGTCGAGGATGGTGATCTAACAACCACAGTATTGGCCACTCCTTTAGATTCAGAATTGGCAGAAGAAGAAGGTCTGGAAGAAGAATGGCCATTGGTTTTAGCGTTGGTATGACGCAATTTGACCTTATCTTCTTCAAGGGCGCAGAGTTCAAGCTTTCGAGCCATGATGAAAGCTTCGTCAAAAGTGCGGAATGTCTGAATCCGCAAGGCAGAAGAGATGTGTCTGGCACATGCTCAAGAAAAGAGCTCAATGAGCTCGGGTTGAGGCAAAGAGAAGGAGAGCTGGTTGAGCAGACCTCTCCAACGAGCGACAAAGTCGACTATTGATTCATCGTCAAATTGCCTGATGGAGTAAAGGTCTGTGATTGAGACTTGTTTGGTGATGTTGATTGAGAAATGGTCAAGAAATAGTTGGGCGAGTTGAATGAATGAAAAGATAGAGTGTCTGGCAAGAGAGCTATACCAGTCAAGGGCTGGGCCAGAAAGTGACATAGGGAACGTGCGTAAAAGCAACGCATCGTCATGGGCAATAAGATAACAGGCATGTCTAAATGCCCGTAGATGTTGTTGTGGGTCTTCCTTACTCTGAAAGCGAGTGAATTTAGGAATCTCCCAATGGTTAGGGTATGGTCGAATAGGGACAGAAGGATGGATGGGCTCATTGCAAATTTGCTCATATGACAAAGTATTGCTTGAACCGGAAATGGAGGCTTCGAGACTGGACATTTTATCCATCAGCATCTTAATGATGTCTGCTGACGGATTGGTGGATGAAGCACCCCCTAGGTTGTAAGGTGCTTGAAAGAGGCTAGAAGAGATATGCGACGTAGTTGGTTGCGCTTGTAAGGGTGCAATGTATGGATGACTAGTCGCAGAGACAGAAGTGGAGACCAAAGGTGGTTGAGTTATGAAGGTCGAAGGTATAAGTTGACTGGGCACCGCCAAAGGTGGTTGAATGGCGACACTGGTAGAAAGATAGGTTGGCACTCCTACATTTGTGGGCGCAAGAGTATGAGGGGTCGAGACAATCAAGTTCTGATATGATGTAGAACTTGGTTGAATTGCAGGTGGTTGAGGGGGTAATGGAACCCCGATGAAGGTCAGTCTAAAAATAGACGGGGAGGCCAAACTTTGCGTATTGGCCATGGTTGGGTTAATAGTTGAGGCGGAAGGCTGAGTCATAAAGGGTTGGGTGGCGAATGGTGTGGATGTCATTGCCACGTCGCCCGAAAGGTCCCGTGTTGGGTTTCTCGCGAGATAGTTTTGGAGGGCTGCGGTATTGAGGTCCAAGAATCTCTCGAAATCTTGGTCCCCTTCAGGGATGATGGGAATTTGAGTCAGGGTCGGGGTCGGGGTCGGTCCTGTAGGAGTTCTTTCAGTCTCCGAGTGGAACTCCATGATAGGACTGGTTAGGGACGGGGTAGACGGAAGCGGTTGTTGGCTAAAGTGGTTAAGAAGAGAGTCCTGGTTCCAGAAGCTGTGTTCTTGCAGTCTCAAAAAACCAGAATGTGGTTTTTGACAGAGAAGGGACAGGGTTTAAGCTGCTGGTTTTGAAAAAAAAGGATAGTGACAGAGACCGACGTCGGTTTAAAAACCGATGTCGGTAAGGAAGATAGCCGACGTCGGTAAGATAACCGATGCCGGTAAGAGAGGAAAGCCGACGTCAGTGACAGAACCGATGCCGGTGACTGTCTTCCAGAGAACCAAAAAGATTTTAAGATTCTTTGGAAAAACAATGAAGAAAGTGTCCTCACTCACTCAAAAAAATAGATGAGAAGAGAAGAATAGAGAGAGACAGACAAGCCTAAGCGATAAATCCTAGGAATTAACCTTAGAATCTTGTGGCTTATGCCTTAGATGAATGTTTAGGGAGATTGGCTGTAAGAAAGGTCCTAGAAGAGGCAGTCTGGAGCTGGTTTCGGGTCTTGTTTTAGGTGCTCAAAAATCTGTGTTAGGTCCGATACGTGGCCTGGTGCTAAGGAGCAAGCTCCCCTCACTTCACGATTCCAGTGGTTAGCTGGTCTCGCTTAGCCAAGATATACCTCGCCTAGAGTTTATCCTCCGCCAGAGAACGGAGTGGGCTTCCCCCTTGGTGATGAAATCTAAGTAGGGTCACCGGGATGGGTAAGGTATCCGCTGGGGGATGAAATCCCAGTCGGGCCTTGTCTCAAGTAAGTTTTATGTTCGTTTTAGTGCATGTGGTTTGGTAGTGTAACATCAAGTGTCTACGATTTATTCAATATGCGGATTTAAGTTACTAGATGTGTACTAAGAAGATGCAAGCACAAGCAGAAATGAATGCAAAGTGTTTTAATGCCCAAGTCGAAATGTGACGTTTGTTATGAAGACAAGTTTGAGAAAGGGTTGAGAGTATGATGTTTGGACTAGTCTAGAATGTGCAAGAAGGAAAAGAAAGATTCTTTTTAAATTCCTGCTTATAGTGCCATTGAGAAGAAAAGAAGGAGGAGGAAAGGTAAGAACCTAATGATCCTAAATGAATGAAGAAGAAAAGGAACCCAGGAGGAACCTAGGGTCCCACCGGGCGTGCCAGAATGTTTCTATCGCTAATTCGCTTTCTACATTCAAAAGATGAATAAAGAAACTAAGGAAATGGACAAGGCTAGAAGTACCTGGATAGAGATTGCGCACTGTAATCCAGACGTTTGTGAGCACCCCTCTTTGGCTGTGGAGGAATGACACCTGCAAAGAAAAGGAACTTGGACAAGAAAATGTTAGATGGATAGGCGGTGGGTTGCCAAGCGAAAGCTTGTTCCCGGAAGTGTGAAAACTTCCTCAAGGGAGGTCAACCCACTGATAACAGACAAATAAAAGATCAAGGAAATATAGAATGCCAGAATACAGAAGTGATAAACAAATTAGAAAGGAAAGAAAAGACAAAATGATTACCTGAAGGAGTTGTCGGGCTGATGACAGTCGCCGAGGTCGGAAATGTCACTGGCGTCGATTAGCTGACCTGCCGACGTCGGTTATCCTGCCGACGTCGATTGGGGAAGTGACCGGCGTCGGTTGGGGTTGTGGCTTGTGGTCGGGTCTGGGTTGGTCTCTGGACTGTGGACGGGTCTGGTTCGGTTCTGGTCCGTGGACGGGTCTGAGACAGAGTTTACGGACGTGCTTGAATGGTTTGGAGAATGGTCTAGGTCTGGTTGGGTGCCTTGTGCAGGGTCTTTTGTTGGCAGGAGGGACGAGGAAGTTGCCTGGGACTAGATTAAAAGGGGGATAGGGAAGGAGGAAGATGGACAGGGGACAGGTTCTGAGAAGGCTTTTCAGCCTCTCAGGGGAAGGACACAGCAAGTAGAAGATAGTAGATAGGATAGATAACTGAGACTAGATGAAATAATGAAATTGCTTACCTTTTGGCTTGCTGACTGAAGAACGGAGGAGCTATTGTTGGAGCCACGGAAGACTTGTTGCAAGAATAAATCCTTGATCAAGAGTCTTTGCACCTGTTGCTGCTGTTGCACGAGGTCCAGATGGAGAAGAGACGAGTGCCAAAATGCCAAGAGAATTCAGTTTGCGAGCTCAAGGGTCCAGGGGCTGCAACGGATGCAGAAAGGGGTATTGAAGGCTGCCGATGCCGGCAGTTTTGCCGACGTCGGCCGAAGGGTCGCCGACATCGGCGGTGGTAGAATGGGGACAGAGACTAAAAATAGCCTCTGCCCATTCTTACACGCCGCCGGGCGAGGGGTTGTGGGAAGAACGGTTATGAAGATGCTTAAATGGGCGTGTGGGGTAGATAATGAGGAGATTTGGCATAATAAATGCTAGGAGGAAGGTGGAGGGATTCAAAGGAGGATCCAAGGTGGCAAGGGTGGGGTGAAAAGGGGGCCACTTAATTAAAATATTTAAGTTATTCTAATCAAATGGATGGAGAGGACTAAGGCCAAGGGTTAGGATATGGGTTTAAGGCGAACAAGGGGGAGAACCAAGGTGCAGACACATTTGCAGTGTCTACAGGATCATCCATCCCAACATACTAACATTCATTTACAATCATCTTTCTACTTGTAAATACCATTACTTCTTCTAATCATAATTCCCTTTCAAATAAAGGCACAATGTATACATCCAAATTTGCTTGCTCTTTCATTGATTATTCATCTTGTCACTAATTTTATTGTTAGTCACCACTAATTTAACATTTATCATCATATTAATTTTATATTCTAATTATTCTAACATTTCATACCATTTCCTTCATCATATTCTAACCTTATATCATCCCATATCCTCATTAATTATTTTAATCACATCTTACTTATAACCTAATCCCACTTATCTAATATTTGTGAATTTAAAATTCACTTCTACCTACCCCCACTTTCTCCTACTAATCACTTTATTAATCCCCCATATAATCACTATTAGCTAGTCCTAAGCATTCTCTATAAGTCTCTACACTCTAGAGTCTTCTACCATCCTCCTCTCTAGACACTCTCTAGAGAATTCATCTCCAGAATTCTCCAAGGAATTTTAAATTCCTTAGAAATCCCTCCACCACCTCTACATAAACATATGAATATATCCATGCAAACCATGAACTTTAATTCTAAATCCATGCTATCAATTTGTGTATTGTACTTAAGCATCCATATCATCCATAGCCAACATGATGTCCAAGTTATGAGTCATAAGGTAATCCAAAATTTCTATCAAGTATTCAACTTGTCAATTTTGTCATCTTGGGGGTACATCTATTATATTTTGGAGGTAAATTATTTGTTATATTCATGTATTTTTTATCTTATTTCAATTACTACATTGCATTCAATTTGTTTTCCATGCCCAATAAAATTATTTAGGTGAATTTGAAGTTGATTTTTAGTCATTTGGCATGTTATTTTTTTCATTTGCATTTGAATCTTGATTTCAATTTTTATATAATACATGGTGTTTGTGTTGGGTTGGTTCCATAGGTTTAAATTAGTATTATTGGTCGATACTGAGTACTAATCAGTACTGACATGTGTGGAATTGGGGCATAGTGACTATATGCGCACCCATGATTATATTTTTCTTGCTCTATGTTTATGATTGCAAACCCTGATGACAAGTGTAGATCTAAAAATCATCCTCCTTTGCATTGAAACACTAGACATGCTTGTGAGGGATAAAAAATTATAAAAATGAGGAAAGTGTAATGGGTTGAGCTGACCCTACTCACACCTACACAATGATTGATTGTCGCCTATGTATCCAATACTCCAAGGAGGGAAATCAAGTCACAAGTGATTCTCCTACCTAGTATGATTATGAAAAATTATGTTTCATCGTTATATGTGTGTAGCTAATGGTGTGACCTTGATACTTAAAAATGATTGATTTGACTTGTCTGTTGAGTACTTTAGACTTAACTTATGACTACTCCTAGTAATGGGTATGTGAATTGTGTAAAATAGGGTAGATTTCCTTAGTGTGTAATAGTGTTTAGATGTATATTAGATAAGTGTCAAGTCCATTTTAAATGAGACCTTGATTTATTTATATATGGATCCAATTAAATAATTCCTCATACCACCGACATGTTAGGCTTATGGGCTGACCCAAAGTATGGGTTTGATTTTATAAATAGTCATTACTGGGAGTGGGTCAGTTTTGACCAATGTATGTCGTTATTGACTAGTGATAATGATCATAACTAGTGGAACTAAGTTATATATAGGAGGATTGATTTGAGAGTTTAGATATGTTTACACATGATATTTAGTAGGTTTGAAATGAACATAGAAGTTTGTGTAGGTGTGTAATAATAGAATAAAGGGAATGACTCATAAGATAACATGCAACTATGAGAGGATGGCAAATTATGACCTTATTTGAGTGCTCAAGTCATGCATGGTAAATGTGTTTCAAGATTTTAATTTCCAAGTACCAATGTGTTTCAAGCTTTTAATTTCCAAGTACCAAAGATCAAATTGTAATATTTATTGTTTCCAAATTTGTTGGTTGATATATCAATTAGTGCATACAAGTCCTAAATCATAAAATATAATCACAATTTGGCTCTAATTTTTCTTGATGAAGAGAAGGTAAACATTCATATGTAACCCCTGGTCCCTTATTTTGCATATATCACATTAAAGACGTCTCTTCTAACTCAATATAGGAGTGTAAATACCCACTAGGTAAAGATTGAAACCAATCCAAAGAATTTTCTTCTAAACTTTTTAAAAATACTTTTAGTAAAATTTGACTACCATCATATTTTTCCATAGAAGTTTTGAAGTTTTTGAGATGTAGATATTTATCACTACTTCCATCAAACATATGAATTGTAGGCATGAATATGTTACAATACAATGATTCATTTAGAATATTACACATAATTGGGATTCCATAAATAGTGTTAGAGTCAACCCAAGAATGATATGTTTTGCTTTCAAAGGTTATATGGTACATTTTTATATTGCAAGGCACCCACAACATGCATTAAAAAGATGATTTATTGGGAAATCATATTAATATCCTTAATGGATTCACTCAATAGTTGAATATTATTATTCTAAGTTTCCATAGGTACACTAATATGAACAGGTGAAGAAGGTCTAGGAACAATTTTTACTATATTATATATAAGTTGAGTAAGAGTCATCATGATTATTTCTAACATTATCTTCTATAGATTCACATTCTGAAGATTTATCATTGCATATAATTACATTAACATTAAATGGAGGTTCATCACATTTTGTTTCAATATAAGGATCATGTGAGGAGATAAATTGGCATTGTATTCTAAGGGAGGAGAAAGAATCACCAAATGTGTTTATATCATTTAGAATTTCTAGAGAGATAAAAGAAATTCCACATTCTTTTGCCATTTCTAGAGAGAGAAGTAATTTTAGATTCTTTTAACATTTCTATAAAGAGAAGGAATTTCACATTATTTTGACATTTCTATAGAGATAAAATTAATTTCACATTCTTATCGTTTCTATGTATGGCTTATGCCTTTGTATTCTAGAATGGTTAATGAAATGAAGTGCATAGGCAAATTTTAGTGATAAACGAGGTGTACTAAAGGGAAGTTCCTCATATTTTATCCCATATGTCATGTTAGGAACATGAATATATTCATTATTTTTTTCTTGTTGTTCTAGTGTATAATTTAGATAAGAATGCAAATAAGAAGTAGGGGAAGTAGGCTTTTCCACCTCAAAATTAATGTGTTTATTTTATTCTTCACTATAGTCTTCACTATTGTATCAATCCTCTCAATTTTAAAAATTAGAATCCTACCCATAATCATAATCATGGAAAGTGTATTCTTCATATACATTACTAGCATCATTAATTACACATGTTTGGCTATTAATCCATCCATTATCATAAACATATAGAACAAAGTTACTTGATAATAAGAAATCTACAGGATGAGAACTACTAGGGTTTCTGATTAGTTATTCATTTTATATTTATTAGTCTTTAACAAACTATTGATAAATAGACAAGCCCTGATCCAAATAGTAAAATAAGCATGGAGATACTGGGGTTTTGGAAGTGGAGACCCTAGGGATAAAATTTAAAACCCTATAAGGAAGAAAACCTTAATGGAGATCTAGGGTCATAACACTGTTTGATCAATGTATGAGTTCACCAATATGTTATACCTTAATTTAGTTTTAGAAACCTTAATAAAATAGAAAATTAATATAATAATTATTAATTTAGATTTGTATAATATAGTAAAATACTCATAAAAAATAATTTGAACTATGATAAAATGCATGAGCTAAAAGTAGCAATAAATATACAAGAAGAGGTACGAAGGCTCTTAACTTATTTAGCACATTATTATAAATTTTAATTTTTTGAATGTTGTGTCTGTGGAATATGAAAATATTTTATGTATGGTTCATTCTGGTATGTTGTTCACTAGTCACTTTTAGTAGGTTAGGTCAGTATTGATAGTTGACATTGACCTATAGTGGTCAGTACTGACCCTACACATAGAAAGTTCATGTTTTATTTTTGGATGATGTGCATGTGTCTATAATCCATGCATTTTTCCTTAATCACCCTTATAATAACATAAATGTATCTATATGATCAAACCCTAGCTCTACACAAGTAATTAAATATCAAATGGGTTTGTTGGGGGAAAAGGCTAAGTTGGACTGACTTTGGTCAACCCCATTGACTTACCAAGCATTGCACTACATTACCTATACTTTTTAAGAGGACTTAAATTCAAATTTAGTTATTCTACTAACATTTATGTGTGAAATTATGAATGTAAGCCTTTATGTTATTTCTCATATCTTGCCACTGGAACAAGCATGTAAATGTAACTTTACCCTTGTAAAATTCAAATTTATCTCTAATAATTTTATAGGTGTAATATGTAATCTTGTCTAGCTCTTGATAGTGTTTGTCCCAAAATACCTTAAAATGAATATATATATATATATAGGATCCTTTAATTTTGAATTAAAGACTTAGTGGTGCATAGAGCCAACCAAAATAAGTTCAAACGTGCCCAAAAATGGTCATAAAGTGAAACATGCCCAAAAAAAATTAAAAATGTGCTTGAGTCACTTTTGTTATCTTCAATCGATATCGATAGTCAAATTGAATATAAATGGTGGAACTGACCCAATGCATATAAAGAATGTAGTGTGAAATATAGGCTAGATATCTTTGTAATATAACAAATCAAGATAATGATGATAAGACAACAGTGTCATATAACCAAATAGAACCAATAAACTAATCAAAAGACCAAAATAAATGCACCCCTAAGAACTTAACTCATAATTCGATATCTATACATGTAAATTTGTTTAAAGGCCTTGTGAAATAAGGCTTATACCAAATCTAGGCATCTATAGATAATAACACGAATAGTTGAAGGTTGGGTCATTGTGTAGTATAAATTAGATGGTGGGAAGTCATGTCAAGTGACAAATAGTGGCCATGTAAGTATTAAATCCATACGAATTTGTTTTAGACATGGTTTTAAATTATTTGGTTTAATTTGTGAACCTAATACCATGTAAATATGACACATTGATGGACTATATTCAAATGTATCTTGAGTGCATGAACAATAATATATCCTACTAGCATTAAACTAATGGTTTTAGAATAAAGTAATTCCATGGAATTTGACTAGGTCCATGGAGGCATGACATAGTGAAATTTAGTTGATAATCCAGGGTCATGTCCAAATGGTACATAATGACACATTATATGAACAATGAGTGTGTAATATCCCTTCTAGAGAAAAATTAGAATAAATAGGGTTTCCTAACAAACCCTAATAATAAATGCATTTTTTGGATTTTCTTTTCAAACTCTAAACAAGTGTAAATTTTAGAATTTTGGAAGGGCCAATCTAGGGCACAAAAATAATATTTTTATTTACCAAAAAATTATAAATATTATAGCTAAATGTAGGACATTCAAATCTAATTTCTTTTACCAAATAAATGGGTGGTATAATACAATAAACTACCAATAATATAAAGTGTCTTCAAGAGAGATTTTAGGCTTGAAATATCCTTTAAAAATGAACTTTCAAACCCTAACGGGGGTTTATTACAACCCCAAACTACTTATTGCATTTATAGGGCTTCTAAAACCCACTTGCTGCCCTAGAAAATACAACACCCACCTTTTAAAACGCCCTTGTTGTTATGTTTATCCTAAAAATGGTGTTCAAAACACCTTAACAAGTCTTTGATACCCCAGACAACCTCTAAAAAAATGATTCCAAACTGAAGGTAAGGGTTTTCACCCTTACTTCAGCCCTCTAATGAAGGTTTTTATCTTTAATAGATGATGTCAAGCAAAGCATGATTAAACCTGTGATTTTAAAACATAAACATAACATGAGCCTTCAAATGAACCTCATTTTTCCCTTTTATATCCTTTCCTCCAATATACTTTATAAATTAAGGATCGAATTATATCAAATTAGATAGGTCCTTTTCTTTATTATAACTTCATTTATAAATAAGTTGTCCGCAGGTTACCTTTTTAACAACTTGAACAAAGAACTAAGTTTCTTTTGTATTCCCTTTTATCCCTCAAGAATTAAAATAGGGCCAAAGGTATCTTTAGTGAGATAGCCTTAAAAAAGGGACATGATAGTCTTCCCTTCCCAAATTTTCTTGCCCTCAAGCAAATGCAAGCTCTCATGCCCAAGTACCATCATGCTAAAGTGCATAAATGTGTTGTAATGCTCTAATAATTTGGATCATGTGCCTGTCAAATGAAAAAGATATTACCAAAATAAGCTTATACACCTATTATCCCTTTCACTAATTATATTCTTAGGTAGCCCATGAAGTTTTAAAACTTTCTTGAAAAAGAGATCAACCATTACCTTACACCTACCCTCTTTATTTGTATCCTTTACGACAACAATAACAAGTTCTTTCTTTGCAAACTCAGTTGTAATAAATTCCTTGAAAATAATTATAACTACTATCCAAATAAAATAAAGGATGAATAACCATCAATTTGATAATCAATTACATATTATAATGTAGCAACCTCACTCTTTGTTCCAACCTTGTCAATTATGGGGAAGGACACGCCACATCCACAAATATGAATGTAACTAAAATATTGTGGTGGTTGTTAATGGTGATGACATCAAAATTAATTATGGAAATTTAGATCATGGTTATCATGTATATACTTCTTCTATCATTTGGAAAAAGTAACACATCATCATGCATTCCATCCATGCCTTGTTGGAGATTCCTTGCATAAATATCCATGTGGACTGCCCCCTAAGATCTTATTATGGTGCTCATAACTTCCTAAATAATAGTGATGTATCCCACACCATTATCCAACTCATGATGGCACTCTTCACCCAATAGTAAACTTGAAAATGCAAACTTAAACACCATGCACAACTGACCCAAAGTAAAATACTCAAGAGAGTTACCTTGTTATAATGGCCTCTTTGGCTTCCCAAAAATTATTGTTTGAGGCTACTTAAAAGGTATTGTAGGCTACCCACTTGTTTATGTCCTTGGTTGTCCACTAATCACCAATGCCTTCAAATTTTTCTATTCCATCTTAGATCCAAACATTGGAAAGACTCTATTTTTATGCAAAATGAGACAATTGGCAATCATGAACTTGTCAATCTTTATTGCATCATCTCCATCTTTAGCTCAATCCCATATACTTAACCATTTGCTTTGGTGGGAATAAAACTTAGTTGTTCTTCCCTTTTTATACCTATACCTGCACATCGAACCAAATCATTAAGTAAAATAAGGGTTTCCATTATCACTTATTCAACTGCTTCATCATGCCTCATAGGCATGTTGTTCAAATTTCCTCTAATGTTTATATCTTCTTCATAATTTCCATTCATCTGATGGACTTCCATAGGTCCAACACTTATGAATTGATTATAACAATTAAATCCATCTAATTTCCCTTGAACTTTTTCTACCTTTTTGAAAGACAAGTTGTTCATATGAGCTAAAAGCAAAATGATGTTGTATATCTCACCATACCACAAGTACAAGCTTCCCATCTTAGAACTGAAAATATAAGAAAACATTTCATATATTCCTTATTGACATGAAATCTAATGATGTCCTCTTCCCAAGGTCTGAAAATTTCCATACAACCTTTAAGTTCAATTATCTTACTTGACTTGTGAAACCATTTGGACCAATAAATGTAGCTCTTAGCCCCATTAATAATGATCTTTCTTGGTAGCTCAAAAAATAATTCGATCATCAAGTGTGCATAATCCATAACACATACCTTCTTGAGATGACCTTAATTGATGATATGGTAAGCATTTCCTTTATATTAAGGACATATTCAAATTGTATGCAAGCTAAAAACCAATTATGACATTCACAAATTATATGATTTTAGACGCAAATCAGAGTTGTGTTGTTTGAATTAAGTTAAACCCATTCACAAAAAAATTCCAATGATTTAGAGGTCTCAAAATATCAATCTTTTAGTTGTTCAAATTTGGAAATAACAATGTATTGTAGACATCTAATTTTTAATACCATTGTGTTGAAATTGTTAATCTTACTCGAAATCTACTCAAACGCATAATTTGGGCCAAAAACACTTAAACACACTAAATGGTTCGAACTTGTCTCGTATAAGTGCCAATTTAGGATAATGTATCCTGAATGGGGCAATGCATTTTATGTGATTATTAACTTTTCTCAAATCATTTCGAGTCAAAATGCCAAAAATGTAATTTGATGCTCTGGATCACTAAATTCTTCTAAAATTGAAAGAACGTGACACGTGCATGTGTTATTTCATATCAATAATGTCCTAAATGGGATATTGGTCTATATATAACTGACATCTTCTTATAAATATACTCTAGTCAAATTACAACCCAATAACTTGACATTTTGACCAATTTTATTAAGTGTGTAACTAATTTCCAAAGAATTGCAAAAAAATTAATTAATCTCGCTTAAGCCAATTAATCCAAATCAAAAGCTTAAGTATAAATCCATGGAAGTTATTGAATATATTTTAAATGGAAATTGATTTCTAATATCTACATTATTAGGTGATATCATCTATGGGGTGGCATCCATAATACATAAAAGGAACAAATACCAAGTTTAAGGCCTCTCATACCTCTTTCATGCCCCTTCCTTCCAAATAAAAATGAAGCTATTTTATGGATTAAGCCTCTAAAATTGAAGGGATCTTGGCCACACATCTTGATCTCAAGATGGATGATCACGGTTCATTCTGATCATTTCCAAAAATCTATAAATAGGAAGGCCAAGACCACCATTTTTAAGCTTCTTTGGTGTAAAATTATTATGCATAATTCTCTTAACACATCATTTTTGTGTAGTGTTATTATGCTTTATTTGTAATAGGATAGCTTCAATATTGGCATAACATTAATCATATCATGAGCCTAGTTTCAATGGTGCACTTGAGATGATGGAGGAGCAAGCCACTCATCATTGCTAAAGATTTGAGTAGAAAATTAAGGGGAAAATCATGTTTTGAGCCACATTTGGAGGTGGGATCCTCTAGGGAAGGTTTGATGTTTATTCCTTATTTCAATAGTTCTTGATTTCCTTTTTCAAAACCCATTAATGGAGTTGGCTTAGTTAGTTATCTTCTTTATGCATTTTTTGAGTTTTCTTGATTAATGTTTGATCTAACTCACTTTGGATTCCATCTCTACATCTTGGCATGCCCAGTGGGACATGCACCACATCAAGTTGCTCCTAATGCTTTTTAAACCATATTATTAATGATTTCCATGTAAAATTTTGAAGTTACTGACCAAAATAAGTGAAAATTGGAAGTTAAGGGACATTTTTCTATCAATCATGGGTTTGCCCTGTGTAGTTATGATTTTGCATTCTAGAATCATGATATTACTGCAATATCACAACTCACATAGTCATGGTTTTGCATCTATTTTGGCATTTTTACATATAATTATTATTATGTTACTAACTATTTTTATACCTATAAGAGTTATTTACAATATTTCAATATCATGACTCTATAGTCATGATATCGCAATACCATGATTTTGAGAATCATGATATCACCTAACCATCAGCAATTTTACCTCTAACTACTAGCGGTTAGGCTGACCATTTCAAGTTAAGATGTAATATCACAACTCTTAGAGTGGTGATATTACCCTGTGAGTATTTATTTTGCAACCAAATTAGTGATTTTGCATTTTATACTTTGTTTTTCTTGCAAATTGCATTTTTGCACTAACAATTACAATTTTGTAGATCTACAGTTTTGTTCTGTGTTCTACGATTTTGCACTGTGTAAACTCGAGAGCTAGTTTTCAATAAGTATTTTAATAATTCATAAAAGTGCTTCAAGGTAAACATAAATCCTCTAAAAATTATAGGTCACATGCTGGAAAAAGTGCCAAATCTGACAATGGTTAAATCTTGAAAATTTTCATTTGGTACTTAAAAGGAATATAGATGTTATGATTTGTCATTTTGTGAAAGTTTTACAAGTTTGAGATTAAGGCCAAGGGGCCAAAATTTTCACAAACACTTCCATTTGGTTTATTAAATTAAAAAATTATTTGTTTTATGATAGATCTTTTATACTTATTTATTTTTCATAAAATGAAGGATGCATGTATGCTCTCCCCCCATCCCCTTTAGAGAACTCGAGTGACCAAAAGCACTCCTTTATTTTCAATTTTGCCTTGTCCAAGGCATGAAAATAATTTTATTAAGGATCTCTCCAAATTTTTATAGTTTGGGTGATCTAAACACAACCTTTAAATTATTTTCACTTTATCTTTTATTTTTATGCAACTTGGCTTGTGAGTAGGAATTCATAGCCTCTTCACAAGTTCTTTAGGGGTGTGTTGACCTGAGGTTTCATCTCCTAGCATCATACCAACCACTCTCCATGGTGGGGTATATAAATTAAGGCATGTATACTATAATTACTAGGGGGCTAAGTGGTTAGCCTATCTAATTGTAATGAAACCTAAGTCAAGTCTGGCTAACCAGGGGATTCCACTAAGAAGAACATAGATGGAATCACTATGCAAAGGAATAGACCCTTTTATAGTAAGTTAGTCATTATGAACTAAATTTACATGAAGAATCTCTAGTGTTAACCATACTTGGGACCATCTAGATGTTCAAAAATTTAGTTTTAGAACAAACCCACTTATTGCAAATATATTGTTGATGCAGTGCGAGTAGCCTAAAGTTCCATGTCATCATACAGCCTTTTAAGAGAAGTGGGGGTGTAAAAAACCTACTAATTCATGCACTTTTACTTTTATATTAACACTTAAAATCCTCCCAAGAGCATGTATATAGATAGAATTTAATGGTAAGAAGCAACCTTGTCAGTTTAAAGACTTTGGACATTGTACTTAGTTATATTTTGTCACTTTTCCTTTACTTATTTGGTCTTATTGAGTCTAAAACTTGTTTGAAACTAAACACATCATAACCAATCACCTTTGTTATCCACCATTTTATTTAAATAAGGAGGTGTTACATTGACCAAATCAAAATCACCTTTTGTGTTTTTCAAATCCTCATTTGAAACATTGTCTTTGTCTTTGTCTAAACAGCATTGTTATACTACCCATTTGAGTCTAGACCATTTTGAAAAAATATCCAAGTCATTCATTTTTAATTCAAAATCATAATATTACCTTTATAAGTTCTAGGCCAAGTTGTTGATTGGTTTATTGTTTACACTTGGTTTGAGTTAACTTGGGTATGATTTCCCATTTGCGTTGAAGGTCGTTATATAGACTCATCCTTTTTATCATTATGGACTTAGGTTATCTTGAATTTTTCTCATGTTCTAAGTCTTATAACAAATCTACTTCTTATTACAATGTGGCAGAGTTGTGCTACTCATTTGGTTTTAGTTTTATACTTTAGAGTTCTTATGTGTTTTCACATCTTGAGTTTCTTAGTTCGCATTGTTACCTTCCTCATAAAAAAGATTTTCTTCTAATTCTCTAGTCTCAAATCATTGAATTTATACCTATATTTTATGGTATTAATGTATCTTTGACTTATGTTTATTGTGTTTCTTGCACTTTAGGTTTCAAAGTTATCATACCCTCTTCTAATTTGATGATTTCAACCCACTAAAGTTGAGTAATTTCGTAACCATTTCTTCTAATTGTGTGTATTATGCCCCTTATCTTTATTATAGTCTCCTTTTACCTTTTCACTTATTTGGATAAAATCAAAACACACCTTGTTAACATTTTCAAACACATTCCAAAATCTTAGCAAACCTACAGAACAAATTTCTAGACATGACATCAAGGTATACTTGTAGTGGGGTCTCTTATGGCCCTAGATATGAGTAAGAGAATTTTTATGATGGATAAGATAATATCATGGTGTTTGAAGACATTTCCACAACTTTAGGATCTGAAGAAGACTATTTTGAACATCAACCCCTAGAGGATAAAGATGAAACACTCCTAAGGTTGATTGAATATGATGCTAGATTGCCATCAAACTTTCCTATGAAATAATTAAATACCTTGGTTAGGGTAGAAGAGTAACAAAAACAACAATCCCTTGCTCATATTACAAAATCAAACATTATTTCTTCTTGAAAATGAAAGGAAGTGCTCCTAGAGTCAACACCTAATGATCAAGATCTTTCTGCCAAGATAAAGAAGATAAGTCAACGATATGCAAACCAACTTATTGTGGACTTAAATAACTCGTTAGCTACCACTTAAATACACAATGATGCTTCCAAATAACAAGGAAATATCGTAGAAATAATGTAACACACTTTAGTTGAGAACACACCTATGATGGATCATGATGTCTCAATTTAACAAACCAAGTCTCAAGAGGTTCTGTAACATGCTTTTCCAGACATGGAGCATGCATTTTTCAATCATCAAGAACCTCTTGTTCCTTCACAAAATCAAGGAATGAAACATTCAATGCGTATTGAGTAAATTCTTCAAAAAAAATTGGCAAGTTATTCTCAACCAACACGTACTTTGGTGAATCGACCAAAGACTCCCCAAAATCAATAAAACACTTATAATTCAAGGTGACTGACTTTAGGGAATGTTTATCAACCCAGAAATCAATGGCTCACTTACTCGACTCAAGAAGTGAATTAAAACAAAATTGTGGATTATTGGGTGTATATCCCTAACAAATCAATGTAACATAGGCACATACCACCCCAACAAAATTATATTCCACCTACCAATGTACCAAATATGCAAGAGTGGAATTTGATGAAAGAAATTGTGTTACAATTGAAGACAAGAAACCGAATCAAAAATTATAAATTTGATGAGATATTTCCATATCCATTCAATTTGAGTATTCTCCAACTCCCCTTTCCATCTCATTTTGAGGCACCCAAATTTGACAAATACAAAGGGAAGGATGACCCTCATGAACATATTCAGGCATTTTTTGTATTATGCCAAGATGTAGCTTACAACAACATTTATTTACTTTGCTTGTTTCGATGAAGTTTAGTGGGACAATATTTACACTAGCTCCTTAAGTTACCCAAGGGATTGGTATTAGATTGTAATAATTTATCTAAAAAAATTGTCAACCACTTCTCTTACAATATTAAACATGAATTAATTGTAGTCAACTTGTGCAAAGCCAAACAACGAGATGGACAAAGTTTCATAGCATATCTACAATGGTGGAGAGCATTAGCTAGATGTTTTCAACATAATTTTCCTAATAAATAGTTGGTTGATATCTTTGCATAAAACTTACACCCTGAGGTGGTGCATAACTTATGACTTGCTTCTACAAACACATTTGAGGAAATTATAGGCAAGGGTGTGTAGATTGAGAGGTATTTATCACCAAAGGCCTTGTCAAGATTTATTCTCTAGGTCAAAAATCAAATCAAACCCATTCACCTATCCAAAATATCACAATAGATAAACCCAAGGGGTTTAATAAGAACAAAAACATGGTAGGAAATGGAGTGACTAAATCAAGACATGTACAAATGGTGTAGGCTCTACCAGTTCTAAATGTGCACTTAGCTCCACCTAATCCACCAACCACTTTGCAAAGAGTCCCTCCATGAAGGGTATTTAATAACAAGTATAGTGTCTTTAACAAATTAGGAAATCCTATTGAGATAGTGTTTTAAAATCTCATAGCAGCTAATCTGATTGTATGGCCCATACCAAGGCCATTTCTTGAAGATCAACCCAAGCCTGACTGGTATCGAGTAAATGAAATTTCTAACTTCCATCAGGTTATTGGTCATGGTGATTATAGATGTGTTCAATTGTGGCACCTCATTGAAGATTTGATTGAAGGTGGTGAAGTGGAAATCAAACTTGCCTCACAAAACACTATCAGGATATGGGCATCTACAAAGACCCATTTCTTAAACATAGTCAACAATCGATTAAAAAAAATCAGAACCAATGACAAAATTAGAACCAAGGTCAAAATCATAATCAACATGATCATAATCAGGATCATAATACCCATGTTAATAACCTGGGTTATAATAACATGCCTTACAACTACAATAACACCATGGGGCACATTTTTGCAAACCACATTGCCACTATCACTGTTAAAACTCATGAACCATCTTGTGCTTCTCAAAGTACTGGACCCATTATTATAGGGTCAACACCCTCTCCCTCAAGTAACATCATGTTGAGTACAAGTATTCTATTGTGCCTTAGTTTTCATGGGTTACTATTTTTGGATCCACTTATTCTAATTATAATGGCTCTTTGCCAACTCAAAATTATGTCAACACAACTCGACGCCCATGAGTCACCCTTCAAGGCCCTTTGCCTTCATCTTCTAATTATATGGATCCTTAATACCTCTAAATTGCATAATTACAACTAGACACTCATGAGTTACTCTTCAGGGCCCTGTGCCCTCTTCTAATAGTGAACCCAATGTGAACATTATGCCTTCAGATCCAAAGTTGAACATTGTGCCAGCCAAGGCTAAACTGTCTCATCCTACTATTGAAAAGCCTTGTTGTCTATCAGATTAATTGAGTAAAAACCCTGCATAAAGTTTTATTTTAGATCTTTTGCATACATCTAAAGTCCATAGAACTATTTTGAATGACCTTATTCAACAATCTACTATTCCTTAAGATATTAATCATAAATAGTTTCAAACACTTGTAGGCCATGTGTCTTCATTTTGACAGGTTATATTTGATCAAAAGGACATGTCCACTCTTGGTCCTAGCCATAACATCCCTTCGTATATTGAGGTCATCATTGAAAACCATAAAATCAAGTGAATTCTTATAGACAATGGTTCAGGACTGAACATAGTGTCCTTCAAACTGGTACATAGATTGGGTTATACTATGAAGGACATTAAACCAGAGATGATCACCATAAAGACCTATGAAAATACTAAAAGAGAATCTTCTAGTAATATTTGTTTGTCAATCATTGTTGGGTTTGTGTCCCATCATACATTATTACATATTGTGGATATTAAGTTGCCTTATAACATACCTCTTAGTCATCCTTGGATCCATGAAGTATAGGTTATCCTGTCCACCTTGCATCACAGTCTCAAGTTCTCCCACGATTAGATTAAAGTCACCATTCCTACCAATCTATAGTGTTATCATTGTTGTAAACATCTAGAGGCTGAATTTTGTAATTATAATTTTTGTCCTGGTTTTGAATTTGTTTCAAAGAAGAACAAAGAAATAGTTTTGCATCTACTAAAATCCAATTATATCAATCCTAGTGACCTTGATTCCACTTTGGCTGATCCATTTCCTACAACCCTTACAAAATAGGTTATCATAGAAGACATAGGCATTTCCACATATCGTCTTAAAGATGCCTTCCATATTGCTAAGTTGCGCATGTCTCCCAAATCATTTGGCAAACCCAAACCTTCCAAAAGCCCTTGCAGACCCAGCATGATTTGGAAAAAGAAGAAAGAAACATGTAAATCACCAATGGTATTTATACCTGCTACTTCACCAAATCAGGATCAAGAAGCTTTCACTGAAGGAGATTGGTTATATTTTAATGGCATTGTTGGTTGTTTTTAGAATCCAAAATATCTTATCCTTAATTGGATTATGGATAATGTTGATTATACAAGAAAAGGCCTTGTCCCACGAGAGCAAGGAATCCTAGAACCTTTATTAGCTGGTAAACCTAACATGAATCAAGGTCTCAGATTTATATTTCCTTGGGGTGACCTCATGATTTTTTATAGTGATTCTTCTGAATCAAATAGTGATGAGACTCCTGACAGTGATGTAGCATTTCATTATATTATTTTTGATGAGCTTGATGACATGAACCTACTTGATTCAAATTCCATTATGATCATATCACCCCATTATTCCCTTTGTCTTTGTCATCCTAAACTAATTGATTGGGACTAATGAAATTTGGTCATATGCCTTAATAAATTCTAGAATGAAGAATATATTGTAGAATACATGGGCCTCAGAGATGGATTACCAATTGATGATCATAAGCATGGCTTTGATTTTTTTTAGATCATTCTACCTACTTTGGAGAGTAGGAAAATTTTCTTGGTCATGAAAAAGATAAAACATCAAGATCCTCGGGTGATAACCTCTTTGAGGCACTTGTTGGCCAAGGAAATAGTAAAGAAAAAGACAAGCCCTTGACTGAAAACCTGTTTTAGGTACTCTTGGATGGGAAAGTTTTCTCATCCCCAAAGGACACACAAGGTCCATCAAGTCCTAACTCCATAGCCAGTACCAATATCATGTCAGAACAATAACAAGTATTTGAGCATCTCACTCTTGACTTTCTTGAAATATTTGTTAGTTGACCATTACCTGAATTGGTGTGTTTAGATTCATCACATTATCCAAAGCTTTCAGAATAATAATAAGAAATTTTAGAAAAAAAAGAAGATCATGATCACACATTACCTACTATTCTAGAAGATGGTTCTACACTCCTTGTACAAAATAATGTTAAAGTGAACCTAGGAACATATGATGATTCCAAAATTGTTTACCTTGGAGCTTCCCTCACTGAGGAGGAGTGAGATCACATTATAACCATTTTAAGGGATTTTATTGATATTTTTACATGGAAATACTCTGACATGCCAGGCTTATACCCTAACTTGGTTGTGTATCAACTTGTTCATCCAAATGCCAAACTAGTCAAACAAAAATTAATGAAGATGCATCCACAAATCGCTCTTTTGGTAAAAGCAGGACTAGAGAAATTATTAGGAGCAAGCTTCATTAGAACATTGGATTGTTCTGAATGGATATCAAACATAGTTTCAGTCAGCAAAAATCCATAAGGTATATGTATTTGTACTGATTTTAGAGATATCAACAAAGCATGCCCCAAAGATGATTTTCCTTTGCCAACATCAACATGATTGTCAACTCTATTGTTGGGTACGAGATGTTGTCCCTCATGGATAGATTTTCTAGATATAATTAGATCAATATAGCCTAAGAAGACCAACACAAAACTACGTTCACCATACCGTGGGGAACATTTTGCTATCAAGTCATGCCATTTGGCTTGAAGAATGCTAGAGCCACCTATTAGCATGTTATGATTGTCATCTTCCATGACATGATGCATGATATTATTGAAGACTATGTTGATGACATCCTAGCTAAATAAAGAACATATACTAGACATCCTGATGTTTTATGAATAATTTTTGAGAGACTTTGTGAGTATAAGGTCCATCTAAATCCCAAGAAGTATATCTTTGGCATCACTTCAGGAAAATAGCTATGATTTATTGTATCATAAAGAGGGATCAAAGTAGACCCTAGTAAGGTCAAGGCCATTATTGAAATGCTTCCACCTTCAAATCTTAAACAACTCCAAAGCCTGCAAGGAAAGATCCAGTCTATTCATAGGTTCATTTCACAATTGGCAGATAAGTGCCACCCATTTACACATCTAATGAAAAAAGGGGTCATGTTTCGATGAGATCATGAGTGTCAATTAGAATTTCTGAATCTCATAATATATTTGGCCAACCGACCAGTTTTGAGACTGCTAACACTTGGACAACCATTACTTCTTTATATTTAAATGATTGAACATGCACTGGGAGAACTCTCAGCCTAATATGATGCTCAAGGCAAGGAACATGTAGTTTATTATTTAAGCCACACATTGGTGGCTTATGAACACAATTATATGCCTTTTGATAAGGCATGTTTAGCTATGGTGTTTGCATCCCAAAAGTTGTAAAACTATATGTTGAATATTAAAACCAATGTTATCGCTAAAGTGGACCCTCTCAAATTTTTATTATCCAAAACAACTCTCATAGGTCGCATGGCCAAATGGGTCATGCTCTTTAGTGAATTTTATGTTGGGTATCAGAATTAGAAAGCTATCAAGGGGCAAGTTATTATTAATCAACTTGCATAGGCCCATATTATATACACACAACCACTCATATTTGATTTTCCATATGATTTTAATATGATACTAGAAGAAGTGCAGCATGAACCTAAATAATGGAAGCTATATTTTGATGGTTCCTTCACTTCTCGTGGATATGGAGTCAACATATTATTGATTACACAAAAAAGGGATCTAATTCCAAAATCATTTCATATCAATTTTCATTGTACCAACAATATGGTCAAGTATGAATCACTTATTGTAGGACTGTATCCTGTAGTGTAGTGGGATATTCAGTACTTAATGGTCTATGGGGATTCCCATCTAATTATCAATCAAACCACAGATCAATATCAAACTAGAGATGACACAATTGTACCCTACAAGCACATTGTGGATAATCTCAAGGCTCATTTTAAATCCTTATAATTTGAATAGGTACCAAGGGACAACAACAGATTTTTAGATGTAATGGCAATAATTGGGTCCATGATACAGATTGATAGTAGTACTAAAGAGTATCAGTTTCTCATTGAAAATATTCTATAACCTATTTATGTCTTACCATATCTAGAAGGGGTATGCATCATTGTTGGCCCTGATCCCCCACTTGAACTGCCTTAGTTTCAAGACATTTATAATTATTTTCATGACCAAATTTTTCCACTTGACCTTTTCAATAATCATTAAAAACTTTTCCTTCATTACATAGCCTATTATACCCTCCTTGGAAACATGCTTTATCATAAAGGCTATGATGGAATGCTACTTTGTTGTCTATCTTCAAAAGAATCCATGTTAGCGCTTAAGGAGGTTCACGAAGGAATGTGTGGGGCCCACACTAATGGTGTAGTCTTACCCAAAATGCTCCTCATAATAGGTTACTATTTGTCAAAGCTAGAGACAGATGCTTGCAATTATGTGAGGAAGTATGTTGTTTGTCAACAACATGGTAATTTGATACATGCACCTTTCTTTGCACTACAACCAATTAGTACACCATGGTTGTTTTCTATATGAGGCCTCAATCTCATTAGGAAAATAAACCCAACATCTTCTGATGGCCACAAATATATTCTCATTACTACTGAGTATTTTACTAAGTGGATTGAGGCCATTCCTCTCTCTTACGTCATCAGGAAGTAGATTTCCAAATTTATACATTACCATATAATCTGTCGATATGGTATCCCAACCCATATTATATCCGACAATGACACATCATTTGTAAATAGAGATGTTAAAGTTATTTGTGAAAAATTCAAAATCAAGCACAAGAAATCCACACCATATAACCCATAAGGTAACAGACAAGCCAAGGTGTCAAACAAAACCATTGTGGCCATACTTAAGAAGATTGTCAATAATGTTGGTTGTAATTAACACTTTCAAATTTTTCTTGCCCTTTGGGCTTATTGTAGTAGTAATTGAACCCTCATAGGAGCCACTCCATACTCCCTTGTATATGACACAGAAGTTATCATCCTAATTGAGATCGAGCTACCTTCATTGTAAGTATCTTTGGAGAACATTAAAGATGATGAAGATTATAGAGTGTCTAGGTTGCAAGAACTAGAACTCATTGATGGTAAGCATTTGGCTACCCTAGATAACTTTTAAGCCTATCAAAATAGATTGCCTAGAATCTAGAACAAGTGCATTCTCCTTTAGGAGTTTGAAATTGGTGATTTGGTATTAAAAGAGAATCAGAAGAACACTAATGTTGAATGCAAGAAGGGTAAGTTTTAACCCAATTGGCTAGGCCCATATGAGCAAACCATGGATCAGGGGCACCAACTGGCTACTCCTGATGGTGAAGAACTTTTAGAGCCCATGAACATTGTGCATCTCGAGTAGTTTTATGCTTGACAGCTTTTGGACCATTGTCTATAAGATCCCTTACTTGGGGATAACTTATGTTGAAGTCATTTTTTAACCCACTATTATATTTTGGACCATCCTATCTTAGACCATATTGATTTTGACCCACCCTAGACCATTTTTATGAGAATCGTATTCTTTTATGACTTTGGAAAATTGAAACTTTAGACCATTAACACTCTGGATTTTATATTCTAGCTTGACTCTTTGTATCCCACCCTAGACCATCCTCTTTTGGACCCTATTTATTCTGGACTGTTCTCCTTAGAACCATATTCTTTTCATAGCTTAGGTCATTGTAACTTAGGTAGTTCTATCCTTTGACCAATTATGATCCTGATTATGACTCATAGGCATTTTTGACACATTCAATACCAATTCTACAAAGCAGTTTACCCTGAATAGTATTTTGCAGCTTCTTTTCATAGACAAGTGAACATGGATACATTTGCACATGGTTTTTGCCTATTGACTAGTTCTTCAGATTTATCTTGCACTATACATTATTCTATTGCTATTTTATTATTGTTTGGTAGGCATTGTTGCCTTAACAGGATCTCGCTCTCACTGATTTGTGAGCATGGGCCATTACAACTTACTTTAGCTATTATTGGAACTTTTACCCTTAGACATGCATCCCCTTGATTAGTTGGTTCCCTATACCATTGCTTATATTCATGATCCCCGTTGTAGCTAGATAAAATTATTGTTTGGATTCATACTTATGGACATGCATCTCCTCAGTTAGGTAGTTCATAGACCTACTATAAATATTTCATTTCTATCACTTATCCCAGAAACACAAAAACATTAGAAATTGATCCATGAAAAGAAAAAATGTTGTCTTGCATTTTCTTTTATTCTGATCTCCACAGTCTCACCGTTTTATGAGCCCATTTTCCTTATTTCCCCTACGACATCCATCATGTTTACTTATCATCACTTTTCTTCTATCCCATTTCCTAAGAGAACTACATTTGGCCTTAATTTCATGTTGGATCTCGCATCTATGGAACTATATAGGCAATGTTTAGTTCTCTTGTACATCTGGAGTCAGCTCAGCCACCCCTTCCTTTCCTTCTTCCCCCCCCCATTTTGTTTTGTCTTGTTGTTTCCCTATCACTTGGGGTAATTTTGTGTCCTTTATTCTTATTACATTGTCATATAAATTAATGCCTCTACTACATGTACATGAATGATTATTTTCTAATTGCACTAACATTATGACTAACTCTTATTTATGTGTGTTTATTTGATTTTTATTGTTGTTTTGTTGTTCTTTGTTTTTTAATTGCCTTTATGCATTCTTGTTCTTACTTAAGTCTTGATTGTACATATCTAGATTTTAAGTTAGCTTACATTTGTGTATTTTTTTCTCTTTGTTTTTGTTTAAATGTAAATCATTGTAACTTTAATTTTGGTAAATCTTTTATCATCCTTAGTGATAAATATTCACATTTGAACCAACTCATTGCAATCAAAATACAATGTCATTATAAGTTGCTCATACTTATGATGCATAATTTCACTTTTGATATAGTAAGCACCAAGTGCTTTGGATCCAAGTCTCCAAATGAATGCAACTTCGAAGATCAGCTCTTAATGCACCAATGAAACAAACAGTAATGGTTTCATGCAAGACTCTATACAAGACATGCATCTCTTGGCATATACTATGAGTCTAATTGAACAGTGGTCTATCTTTCTTCTATTCTTCTTTGCTCATTTTATTTTGTCCTATTTTTGGATGAACTACATTGTCTTGAGGTCAATTTGGACTATGTAGGAAATGCCTAGATACATGACGTATCTCAAGTAATCTTGACCATCTTTTATTCTTCTATTCATCACTTATGCATCTTTATATGTTTGGTTTCTTATGGCTTCTTTAGTCATTTGAATCTTACATCTATATTTACACCTACTCATGTTTAATCTATGCAATAGGTTATATCCTTGAGCTATGCTTACCACTTTACCCTATTAAGGCACAATGATTGGACCAACCACCAAATCAAATCAGCTCTCTTGGGGCACAATTAATTATCAATGATCAAAATCAGCCCTACTAGGGCAAAATTACTTTATCAACCAATCAAATCCACTCTAATGGGGCATATTATTATTTCCTTTCTCTGGAGCAATGCTGTCATTTTTCTTCTAATTCCAAGCTTTGTAGATTTTACCCCTATTCTGGTAGATTTTAAAGTATGCAACTTGTCTCGAGATCGATCATTCCCTAAGCATGCAGCTTACACCTTCTTTTAGGTGTGTTCAAAGTGTATCGCTTATATTTTTGGATTGTATCCCTCCCACTTCCCCCTGCCTTAGGACCCATTATATTCAATTATATTTTGATCATTAAGAATCAACACGTGCAAGCATTAGCTCATATAGATTTAATATCATCCATGGGTTAATTTCACCTCTTCTCTCTCTTTTCAAAAGTCCATCCCTCTATTTCATCCTTGTATGTCCTCTCGAGGGGGCATCATGGAACATTTCCTTATAACTTATTCTTGACAACTCTTTTCTTTGAAAAGATGTTGCTTCACCTAAATGTTTCACCACACCTTCTCATACGAGGGCAAAATGTAGACATCTAATTTCTAATGCCATTGTGTTTAAATTGTTAATCTTACTCAAAATTTACTCAAACATATAATTTGGGCTAAAAATACTTAAATACAATAAATGGTTTGAGCTTTTCATATAAAAGTGTTGATTTAGGCTAATGTATCCCTGAATAAAGCAATGCATTTTATGTGATTATTAAATTTTCTTAAATCATTTCAAGTCAAAATGCCAAAAATGCAATTTGACATTTTAGATCACCGAATTCTTCTAAATTTAGAAGCACATGATACATGCATGTGTTATTTCATGTCGATAATATCTTAAATGGGATATTGGTTTGTACATAACTAACACCTTCTATGATCAAGGAATTTAATAAGGGTGGTTAGATCATGTGTTAGAATAAGTATAAAACTTGAATAAAAACACACTAACATGCATAACACTTACTTGCCTAGATCATAGCGAGAGCATAATGAACAAAACTAATATAAAACACAACTAAAATGAAAAGACTACCAAATTTCTTACCTTCCTTGAATGTTCTAAAAGATTTGTTATGTGGCTTGCTCAGCTTGTACTCAAAGAGTCTTTAGCAATGGAGTTTGGTTATCTCCTTCTCTCCTTGGCACCATGGCTTGTGGATTGATGTTGGCTTTGGCTTGTGATTTTGGCATTATAACACTATATTTTTTAATCATGTACCAAATCCTTCATTATAACTTTACTATGTTTAATCCCTCATAAATGTGAGGCAAATGCTTATATTTATAAGTTTAGAAACTAACCCCAACTCAAGGTGAGTTAAGGTGTAGTTAAAGTTTAGAATGGGTTGAACCCTAATCTAAGTGAGTTAATTAATCCCAGTAGAGTTAAAAGGTGTCAAAACCTCATGATTATTGATGAATAGGCATAGGTGAGATATTTTTAGATATTTGCAAAGGCTTGACAACTCATAAAAGGTAATTATGAAATGTTAGGATGTTCTTAATTTTTGAATTTTCTTTTCTTAAATTTCATTAATTGCACATGGCTAATTTAACTAGGCATTTGATTTGGTTTTGCATTTTAATTAATTTGTTTATGCTTTTTAACATTTCAAGATTTTAGTTATGTCTGCACTTGCCCCATTTAATAGGTTTACAGGGCAAATTGCATGTTGTAATGTCATGGAATGATTGAAGATGAATCTATGAGAGGCATTTATTGTTTATGGTAGGATACCCCAATTAGGGATGTCTCAACATGATTTTGAGATTTGATTAATGATACACAAGCAAACTTAGGACATTCAATGATTTTCAGGCTTAATTTGCAATGGTTGGTAGAAATCAGTCTGAAGTCTAGTATGAAGCCATTGGTGGCCAATTTTAGGTGTCTATAATTTACCCCTATTTGGGAAGGTGTTTCAAGTTGTAGGCATAATAACATATTCTCAAAAATTAAAAAGGCCCGTATGCCTAAAAAAAGATGATGATTGAATAAAAATCTCCAAACAATATTTGGGAAGCCTATAATGATGCCCCCTCAAGGGAGTCGCCATCATATATGTTTGATGAACAGTCCCTTAAAACGAAGCAAGAAGAATGATGGAATTAACCCATGGGTGAGATTAATTCAATAGATAAAATGCTTGCATGCATTGATTAAAAAGTACAAATTTTCCCAAAAGTGGTTATAATCAGTAACAAAGGTGGACACACTAATTTTCTCAAAGGTGATTATAATATGTGGCAATGACATATGCCCTAGTTAGGGATGGTGAGTTAAAATAATGATTTTCCCACAGGTGGTTATAATCATTAAGATGACCTAGAATAATGATTTTTGGTTGTGCTCTAGTAGGGTAGGTTGGCAAGAATAAATCAAGGATATAACTTATTATATAGATTAAAGATGAGTAGGCACAAATGTAGATGTGATGGTCTAATGATTGAAAAAGCCACAAACAACCAGGCATACTAGGATGCGCAAAGCGATAGAAGAGATGAATAGAAAAATAAAGAATTGATCAATGGAAATGATTGAATTATACCTACCAATGTAGAGATGCTCATTCTTATTAGCATTGATACAACTAAAATGGTCAATGGGTTGATCTGATCAAGGGTGGGAGGCTTTACCAAGGGTACCAATGAGAAACTTCCACAGCTACATTGCTTGAAAGACTTCTTGAGCTAATTATTACTATAGCACGTGATGGTATGCCTCATGATAGAATGCCATGAGAATTTTTTTGAAATATGCATAAGGACTGACTCTCAATCCAATAAAAATTTGAAAACAATGCACCAATGATTTAAAAAACCATGATGACAATGTTGATGTATGAATATGGATGGACTCAAGAATAATGCATAAAGAATCACCCAATAAATGCATATAAACAGAGTCGAGGCATAGTATAAAGGCAAATAAACATGCAAACAAACAAACAAATAATGAAATAAATAATAAGTAAATAACAAATAAATAAATAGAAAGCTTGAAATTAAAAGCAACATAAAGTATCCTAACAATGTATTTGCCCCAGTAAGGCAGATCGAGGATGAATAACTAAGCTTAGATAGGACAAATTTTTCTATATTTTGAAATTTTATGAATGTTTTTGTAATTTTATAAGCATCTCAACTTAATTGGGAATTATAAGATACTAAATGGTCGAACTCGTAAAATGGCAAGAGCACGGCTTAGGTTACTTGTAAAATGATGAGAACATATGTCAAGGGGGACTGAGCTCACCTTAATTTTAATTGAGCATGACCTACATCATCCCAAAATGACCTCAAGTCACAATAATTTTGCCCACATAAAAGGAAGTGAGAACCAACTAGGTCACAAAAAGTTCTCAAATCTAGCAAATGGCCAAGAAAATGAGAATAGTAATGGCAAAGTGATGCAATAATGCATGGTAAAGGTGTTGTTCCTAATTTTCCCATAAGTGGTTATAATTATAAAATAATGGTATAAGTCTGTGGTACTAACTTGCCCATAGGAAGTTATAATTAACAATAAAAGGTGGACTATTGATTTGCCCATAGGTGGTTATAATCAATAACACTGGTCAAACGTGAATGAAAGATAACTTGCTAGATCAATTGTCACACTAATTTCATAGACTATCATTTAAACACAAAAATCTAAAAATTTTGAAATTGCATTGGAATCCCCTCACGAAGGTGTGGGAAGAACCAAAGGAACCAAGATGAAAAGGGTAGGGTAGGATGGCTAAAAATAGGATTTGGTCTAATAAGAATGGCATGGTAAAAAGGGAACATGGTATGGCATTGTTTAGGATGATGATGACATGAAGATTAGATAAATGGTAGGAGGGTTGCCCCCAAGTGGTAAGGAGAGGTAAATGGTAGGGTATGAGACAATGGCAAGAGAAATGGAAAAGTGGAAATGGCATGGTATATGGAAAATGAAAATGGTATGGTTTATGTTTTTGGCCTGGGTGAATGCTTTTGGTGTTCCTATTAATGTGGAGATGCATGTCTTGATCAGCTTATGATAGAACCAAAAAAATTAGTGATGTAAATTGCTAACCCACACCTCTTCTGAATAGCTGATCTATCAAGAACTGGCTACAGATTTGGATGCAAATGATGTTGTTGTGATCTTCATTGGTAGTTAATTCTATTTCCTTTAAAAGTCAAGACAAGATATCTGTGTAGCCTCTATAAAGGAAAGTGAAGCCAAGGATGGTAAACATGGATAAATGTTGGATGATAGGTTTGATTGGGAAATGGAATGGTGGATAATAATGAAATGTATAATGGTCAAGAAACAAATGAGGATCAAGATTTTCAAGCACACATAATGTTATTGATTCCATATTTGACATAACTTTGGATGTGGTAGGCTCAAAGACTTCTAAATATGCTTTCGATAGGATGACCATATTTTTCTATTATTTGGGCTTGAGAGTAGCTACCATCTGATTAGGTTGTAGATTGGAAGCTATGTTGATTTTATCTTTGATTTTGTCTTCATCAAGTAGTGAAGGACTATTATGCTCAGTTATTGGCACCTCAAAGAGGTTTTTACCAATGAAGTTGTCTTGATTGTCCCATAACACCTTCAAGAAGGTTTCACTAAGGAATGTTGACTTTTGATTTTGATTGTCTTCTAGCACCTTTGAAAAGGTTTCACTAGAAGATGTTGAGTTAGAACTTTGATTGTCCCCTAGCACCTTTGAAAAGGTTTCACAAGGAGATGGTTCTTCTTCTGCATGAATTTGGTCTTGGCCTCCGTGTTGTTCTTCAACTGATATGTCACCATGGATACAATTCAACAAGGTGTGGTTCTATTAGCCCCAATCAACACTTATGGGAGATGAAAGGTCAATATAATGGCTAGGTTAGTGGGTGGTAATGGCATGTGGAATGATAATGGCATCGGGGAAGACCGCATAATCCTTGTAAAAGATACTAGGAGAACTTGTGTTGAAGCTGAAGTAATCATCCTCAAAAACCTTAGAGGGATTAGAAATATATTCAAACTAATTTTTTAGGCATGCATAACCAATGTTATAATAGCCACAAACGTATTTTGATTCTGAATCTAATTCTGACTCAAGGGACTCTAAATCCAATGTTGAGACTAACATTGATTCTACTTCTGATGTTAAATCTGATGTTGGTTCAAGAATAGATACTGAATCTAATTTTTATTCTTCATTTGATGTGATTGTTACTACAATGATGTTTTATTGAATGCTTGGTTTTGGATAATTAATGGCCTATGATGGCATAATGGGCTCCATAGAGACTAGTTTGTCAAAGTGAGAATCATCAACAATGGGAGAAAGGTCAAAAGATAACTCCTCAAAGATTGGATTGTCAAGGGGAGGCTCTTGAAAAATAGGCATATAGTTGAGGTAATTTTTTCCCAAAGGCGGTTATAATCATTAAGAAGTGACTTAGTAAATATTGGCTTGTCAGAATGAGACTCTTTGACAACAAGTATAGGATCAAGAGGTGATTCATCATAGGTTCATTCATCACAAATGGTTGGTTCATTAAAAAAATATTAGATTGGTTGGTTCTCTTAGCCTTGGTTTATAATGAGTTATAAAATACCACTTTTGAACACATCTTGGTATTTGAATGATTGGATCAGTTAGATAGGTACTGATTGGCTCAGTTGGGGTTGGACAATTAGTTGGTGTTTTCTAAAGTGGGGAATGGTTGGTAATAAATGAAGGATGATCAGTGATTGGATAATGATAAGGCATTACAGAGCTTTATTGATCATACAAGCTAAAAGATGAGGTCCTAGAATAAAAATGGTAGGGCATCATGGAGCTTGTTTGCTTGCATAAGCTAAAGGGTGAGGTCTTAGAATGGTAACGGTAGGGTGTCATGCAACTTGGTTTCTCACACAAGCCAAAGGATGAGGTCCTAGTAAAATGAAAGGATGTTATGGAGCTTGGTTTCTCCCACAAGCCAAAATATGAGGTCCTATAATAGAAATGGTATTAATTATATGTTGTGGAGCTTGGTTTCTCCCGCAAGCCAAAATATG